>WAAD01041835.1:42663-70767 GCA_013389945.1 Fregata magnificens | reverse complement strand
TGGTGTTACGAGGTTTATTCCCGATTGCGGTGACAGTAACAGGCCGCAGGTCTTGTCCTGATTTTACAAATACTCAGGATTGATTTCAGTGAGTAGTGAATTCATTCACAACATGGGAAACCTGGTTTCTGTGTCCTCCTTAATCTACTGGTGATGACATTAGTCTCCCTCACTTCCTGTTTTGGACTGAAGGTCCAAAATTGAAGATTCATTGGTCTAGAAAGGACCAAAAAAGGTACAACTCTGGACATTATACACAACTAAAAATGAGGAGGTTGTGGATTCTGATCTCAGGAAGTACTTATATGTTTTGCACAAAACATTATTTGGATAAAAATATGCAAATACTAAAAGGCTGGAACTCCTGCAATAGTTTTAGCTAATAACTGAAAAGCCCATTCTGCATAGCAAGCATCCTCACATGTAAGATGTCACATAAGCCCATGGTATGTGATACAATGGCTATTTTGGAACATAGATTTGATTATTTTTAGGTAGGAAGGAACATAAAACCTATATTGCCATGATTTCTGACTTCAGCTGAAAAAAGGCAGTAAGAGATAATGTGGTGGGTTAACCTTGGCCAGCCCGTGCAGCCACTCACTCCTTCCCCCTCCTCAACAGGAGAGGAGGAGAAAATAAGGTGAAAAAGCTTGTGGGTCGAGGCAAAGACAGGGAGATCATTTACCAGTTACTGTCATGGGCAAAACAGATTCAACCTTGGAAAATTTAATTTAATTTATTGACAATTAAATTATATTTGGATGGTGAGGAAAAAAAAAAATTAAAACACCACCTTCCCCTATTCCCCCTCTTCTCAGGCTCAACTTCACTCCTTCATTCCTCCCTCCTCTACCTCCTTCTGAGCGGTGCAGAGGGATGGGGAATGGGCAGTTGCGGTCAGTCCATAACAGCTCCTCTCTGCCGCTCCTTCCTCTGCACACCTTTCCCCTGGTCCAGTGTAGGTCCTTACCATGGGCTGCAGTCCTTCAGAATAAGCCTGCTCCAGCGTGGACTCTCCATGGGCCACAGTTTCTTCAGGGCATATCCTGCTCCTGCTCCAGCATGGGGTCCTCCATGGTCTACAGTGTGGATATCTGCTCTGCTGTGGTCTCTCCATGGGCTGCAAGGAAATACCTGCTCCACTGTGATCTTCTCCTCAGGCTGCAGGGGAATCTCTGCTCCGGCACCTGGAGCACCTCCTCCCTCTCCTCTCGTCTTGCTGCTCTCAGGGCTGTTTCTCCCACTTTTCCCCTCACCCCTCCCTGCCGGGCAGCCTTTTGCCCGTCCTTACCCAGGCTTTCCCCGAGGCGCCGCCAGCCTGGCTGCGGGGCCCAGCCGTGCCCTGCGGTGGGGCCGTTGGAGCCGGCTGGAACCGGCTGTGTCCGGCACCGGCAGCCCCGGCCGCTCCTCACAGGGGCTGCCCTGCAGCCCCTCCACTACCAAAACTTTGACACCTACACCCAATACAGATAACCATCACCTTCATTGTCTGGAAAATTGAAAATTACATTTTATGTACCTTCACTGAATTGACAGATTGTAACAATGAATTCAGACTGGAAAAGTACCGTGATCAGGGAAATTATTCTCCTACATATTCATATCCTCCATATTAAAAGAAAGTGAGAGAAAAGAATTGGTTCTTACTATGAAAAGCTTCAGTAAATGATTGGAGAATCATTTTCTTCCCCTTTTTTATCTTGCTTCCTTTTAAGGGAGACATTGTATCTTATGTTTATTACTACAGTCACCAGCTCTTTCACGTTGGTTGCTAAATTAATGGTGTGATGCTTCCATTTTCGGAGTCATCAAGTCTTCTTAAGGGCAGTCTTATCTCCTCAATGAAATGAAAACACACCTTATGTGAGTAATTTTAAAAGGAACATTAAATACTTCTTTATACTTATATTGTAAATAAAGGAATAAAACTCTTCTGTAGTTTAGATGCTAATATACACTACATCTTCAAAATGAGCCACAGGTGAAAAAAATACAATTGTAAAAGCCTTGGGAAGACACTTCTTTGGTACTAGCTGAGAAAGACCTGAGTGCCAGTGTGTCCTAAATTAAATGAAAGCTCATGTATTCAGCAGGGGTAAAAGAACAAAAAAGACTGTTGTTATTAAAACAGGACCCAACAACATAAATGGATGCAGATGGACCAACTGTAACAAAGATCCTCATCTGTACTCTGAAGTGCCTGCACATGAGCGAAGGTTGTACAACTGTATCTGAATTATAGGTTTCCATCTTGTTTCTTTTATTGGTTTCCATTGCTGTTATCTGTGCTGGATTATTTTGGGGAAGAATTTTTTAAATTTTATTTTATCTTTTACCTATGGCTGTAGAAGTTACTTGGAGTACTAGTACATGTACAGATTTGCTCTTTGAAAGTGTGATGGAATTTCTAGGCATATACTTTTTTCTTTTTCATTTACGTTAAGTTAATGCATTTTTTAATTTAAATGGATTAAAAATGAGGAACCATTAATTATTTTGTAGTGGGCTTTATGGCATTGAAACTGAATTGCTTCCTTAGTGTGGTGAATTTTTATGGCCTCACTGCAATAATTTCTTTCTAGACGGCTATAACTGACATTTCTTTTATTTTTCAAGATAATAAATAAAAAGATAATATGACAATTGCTTTTTCTGCCTTCCACAAACCAAAGAAATTCTAATTTAGTTTACAATTTACACATCTAAGAAAACACAAAACTTCTTTGAGGGACTCTTAGTCTGTTTAAAGTGTATATATTTAGTGTGTCTTCTGGTGATTTCTAGCCTTATACTTCCAAAGAATCCTCTTCATTTCAGATAACTCTGGGCATTTATCTGAGGAATTGAATAGACTGAGGTCTTTAATTTCTAAATTCATGCTATTTTGTCAACAAACTCACATAGTGAAGACAGCTAAAAGCAATGTGGAAGTCTATTCTACCTGGAAGTACAGCACAATGCCAGAACAGTGTCTTGGTCTTCTTAAAGGCCTAATCGATGGAGAAAAGAAGGAAGAAAGTGACCCTTCTATCATTTAGATAATGAAGGCACTGACAATGATTTGTTCATCAAAGTAGTTTCGGGACTGCTGTGTTACTTCACCCTGTAATATCATGATGAAGGATTTCATCCATCTATCCTCTTAATTTACTCATATTCTGTGATCTCCCACAAAAGCTTGTTTTGCTCAACATTTTCAAAAGATGCTTATTATCACAGATGAGCCTAACCTGGATGCAAGATTTACAGTTTCTTGCATTCTTCTGTCCAAATTCAGAACCCTAGATCCAAGTTTCCTTACCTATGACAAAATTCAAATTCAGATCCAGTCTTTGATTTGTACTGTCACTAATGATTGTTTTATTTTGCTGAAGCATTTCTGCTCTCTTTGTATCAGGGAATAATTAAATAGTAGGGAGATGAGATGTCTGTGAATCCTGCAAATAAAATTATTTAAATTGTAAATAAAATTGAACTAGCACATTTCTTTCAATTTTGATACAAAATATTATTAGCCTTTGTTCCCAAATTGATTGCTAATATTTTATAGATAAGATAATGAATCATAATGTGTATTTCTAATCTATTTCAGCCCATGCAGTCATTCTAGTGACTGTTAAAAATATTTAGACCTAATTTGTTACAAAATATGCACAGTTAGGTAGAAGGCAATAGAGTAGGTGGAAAAGAGAAGACTGATAAAACTGATGACATTAAAATAGTTCTATCACATAAGCGACATTTTCCCAGAGCGGTTGTGATGTACTACTGATGCCACTTTCAGACTGGAACATTGATTTACCTTGAACAGCTGTAATAAACCTACAAATGGTAATTCGTAAGATGCGTTTGGCATTGTCTGCTGAATATTCCCCTCTTAGATTTCAAACTTTCAGACGCACATATGAATTCTCAGGCCATCATCTTGTCTGCACATCACTGTGGTGACTGTTGCCATTATATAACATTAACCACATTTACAAGTATATGGCAGGAACAGAGCTCTTAAAATTAGGTGTTGTGATTACACTAAGTTGAAAAATAAGCCTTTTTTTTTTTTAATTGAACAAAGCAGAACCCAAAACTTCTCATGCAAATGTCATCAAAATAATTGTCACTAGTATTCCTCATCTCTCTTAACACACATTCTGCTTCTGATCCATTACTTCTTTAGATATTGCCCGTTATGATTATTCCTGCCTAGATGCAATATCTTGCACTTAAGAAGTATCTTATTTTCTCTGGTTATACATCAGATATATTTTGCAGCTATTTGCAATTATGATACTGTTTTCTGCTATATTACAGTCTATCTTTGGTTGCTGGTGTTACCAGTAATTCCTCAAACCAAATATGTGATTTTTTTTTTCTCTCTCTGAGTAATTAGTTTTCCAAAGAAGTAAATGTGAATTTTCTTTTCAGAATCTACCTGTTGCTAGATTTCTTTCTCCTAAACTTTTTAAAGTTTTATGGAATATTTCTACAACATTATATTATTTTGTTAGAGTATTCATTAATTTTATATCATATTTTTTATCTTAAGATTATAAAAATATTTTATTTAAAAGTAACTAAAAAAGAAATCTTTCCATAGAGTCAAAATCTCAAAAATTATGGCAAAGCTGAAATTCAGTCAATAGCTTAAAAGCAACATTTTTGCAGCTTTTTTGGGGAGGCAGGGCAGGGGGGAATAGCTAGCACATCATAGAAGTTATTCTTCACCTTCTGTTTGCACTCAGGAGGCTAAACCTATAAAACCATCCAGTTCTCTGTCCATCAGTAAAAGAAAGACATTGACAAACTGGACTGAGTCCAGTGGGAGATCACCAAGATGACTAGAGTGTGGCAGGAGCACATGGATGAGTGTAAATAGATCAAAAGAGTTGGCTTGTTTAGCTTTGAGAAAAGAAAGTTAAGGGCAGAAATCTAATTGCTATCTTCCACTATGTAAAGGGGAGTTACGTAGAAGGTGAAGACATACCTCTCGGTGGTGGGTTGACCCTGGCTGGACGCCAGGTGCTCACCAAAGCTGCTGTATCACTCCTCCTCCTTCTTCACTGACCTTGATGTTTGCAAGAGTTGGTCCTCTCACATATTCTCACTCCTCTCTCCAGCTGCAACTGCACAGGTTTTTTTTGTTCCCCCTTCTTAAATATGTTATCACAGAGGTGCTACCACCATCGCTGTTTGGCTTGGCCTTGGCCAGCGGCGGGTCCGTCTTGGAGACAGCTGGCATTGGCTCTATCAGATATGGGGGAAGCTTCTAGGAGCTTCTCACAGAAGCCACCCCTGTAGCCCCCCCGCTACCAAAACCTTGCCATGCAAACACAATACATTCCACCCCTCGCCTCTGTGAATCACATATTTAAGAATTATCATTAAAATCCACATTCATCACACAATCTTCACAAACTTCACTCACATCAACAAAAACAAACAAAAAAAAAGAATTCCCCACACCAAAATCAAAATAACATCATCACAACACTGAGCAAAAGTGGACAATTTACACACCATCCACCCCTCATCCCTTCACCACAATTATAACAACCAAAATTCCCCATGATCATTCCGTTCTCTAACATTGTTCAGTCCATGTTTTGCCTGTTACCTCTCCCAGCTACTATCCTTATCTCGAATTCCTCATGCCCACGTTGGGTGCCAAAAAGGACTGTGGTGGGTTGACCCTGGCTGGACGCCAGGTGCCCACCAAAGCTGCTCTATCACTCCCCCTCCTTCTTCACTGATCTTGGTGTTTGCANCACCATCCACCCCTCATCCCTTCACCACAATTATAACAACCAAAATTCCCCATGATCATTCCGTTCTCTAACATTGTTCAGTCCATGTTTTGCCTGTTACCTCTCCCAGCTACTATCCTTATCTCGAATTCCTCATGCCCACGTTGGGTGCCAAAAAGGACTGTGGTGGGTTGACCCTGGCTGGACGCCAGGTGCCCACCAAAGCTGCTCTATCACTCCCCCTCCTTCTTCACTGATCTTGGTGTTTGCAAGAATTGTTCCTCTCACATATTCTCACTCCTCTCTCCAGCTGCAACTGCGCAGGTTTTTTTTTGTTCCTCCTTCTTAAATATGTTATCACAGAGGTGCTACCACCGTCACTGATTGGCTTGGCCTTGGCTAGCGGCAGGTCCATCTTGGAGACAGCTGGCATTGGCTCTATCAGACATGGGGGATGCTTCTAGGAGCTTCTCACAGAAGCCACCCCTGTAGCCCCCCCGTTACCAAAACCTTGCCACGCAAACCCAATACACTCTCTCAGTGGTGCCCACCAAAAGTCCAAGAAATGCTCTCACAAATTGCAGCAAGAGAAATACCTTGGACATTAAAAATAAAATAAATTTTAAAAAGCACACTGAGAGAGGTTAAGCATGGGTGCAAGTTGCCTAGAAAGGTCATAGGATCTCCATCTTTGGCAATTTTCTGAACGAGATCAGGCAAGACCCTAAGCAACCCAGTCTGACTTTGAAATTAGCCCTGCTTTGAATCCAGGCTGGACTTCCTGAGGTCCCTTCCAACCTCAGATATTTTATGTTTCTACAATACTCAATGTAATCTGATTCAAATGATATCTCATTGTCTCATGGAACTTCCAGATCCAATGTAATAGAAAAATAGAGGACTAGAAGTTTTCTTTTATTTCACTGCGCACAGCATCTGCTCATAAATGCCAGGATCCATCTTCAAACTATTCAATTTCTTGTCCTTGATATGCTTATTAAAAAAAATCTTGTTTGTCTTCCAATTCTGAGTCTAATTTTTTTAGCAGTAAAATTGATCCATTTCCTCTTATGCTGATAATGTAATTTCATTCTTATCTGCTAGATGAACAATCCTATATGTAAACTGCAATGACATTCCTCCTCAGCTAAAGTTATTTCATGTGAGAGAATGACATAAAGATGCCCAAACTAGCTCTGAGTGATCTGGAACATTTATACAACTTTATATGGAAAGATAGAACCAATATGTGTGCACTGGCACCATCTAACAATCAGTATAATCAGTCTTGCTTATCATAAATTAATTAGAAAAGGTGCAGATGAATCCCATACTTTGTGACTTACGTAACCACATCTCCTTCCTCCTGTGACTTCCAGTTAAAACACACACCGCTGTACATGAAAAATTTTCATTATTGGTCTCTATGACTTCTACTTGATGAATTTTATTCTCTTCTTCCTTAATTACTTTAATATCTTTTTGTCATTTGCTAAGTTCTCCTTTCAGCTTGTGCGCCAAATTTGTTAATGAAAATATTAAACACAGTTGAAGAGCAGCCTGTGGTACTCCACTTATAAAACTCTCCATCTTTGTTCATCTTTCAGTGCAACTAATGTCCTCTGTCTTGTGGTGAAACCACTTTAGTCAGCTTATAAATCTGCCTTATCCATCTCACCCTTCTTAAACTATATCAAATTCTCCTCCATTTTTATTTAATAATTTCATCTGAGGCCTCATGTAAAATTAAGATTGGATAAATCTGAGCTACTCTATGTCCTTTTGTTCAGAAAATTAGTCATTTTTTAGACAGCAAGTTTCTTTGGAATGATCTACATTTTTTAAAATCAAGTTGTATTTTTTCTCCAGTTTTCAGGTATATAAATTGAAAGATCGGTGTAAGGCACTGTCATAGAAATTCACTGAGACACTGTTAAAACAGAAGGTGTACTCTTTTAAGGATGTTTGTAGCAACATTGCTTTAAACGTTTAGCACTGCTGTGCCCAAACCAACAGTATTTTGGGAAAAATGATAAAAAATATGAAGATTAATGGGAATAGGAATGTTAATCTATTATCTCAAATGTTTCACAACATTGTTCCAACTTTCCATCATGGAAAAAGGCTGTCCTGATGCAGGATAAAAAATATTTCTGTAAACTATATCTTCAGTTTTCCTATTCAGGTTTTATAAGATGTTATGTTTTCTGGTTCAAGAATTTGGATTAGATCTTTTTCTACCAATTTACAAAATAGTATATGCTCTTTCTGTTTCTAAGAGACTAGCATGGATTTTGTCTTCAAGATTAATCTAATTTGATTAAAAGCATTAAATTAGAAGATGTTTTTAAAACTCTTTAAAATTTACTTTATGAAGAGAAAACCCTACTGGAAATGTAGTTCAGAATTCTAAAAACCACTTTTTCAACTTGTTTTGTTTTGCATTAATTCAAATCGGTGTGGCCTTATAAGTGTTAAGAGCACAAGTAGATTCATTTCCAGAACCAATCATTTTGTTCCAGAGGACCCAAAATAGTAATGGATAATAAATCCCTCCAGTATGGTTTTTTTTTCTTTTTTAATTTTAATGTATTCTATCCATAATTATTTTTATTGGTTCTTATGTGGTGACATATAATAAAATTCTACAAAGTGAATAGATAAGCACTTTCCAGTGGAGTTTTTCCTGGGACTAGAAAATGAATAACACATGCACAGCAAGCAGTATCTACCTGATCTTCATAAGCTTCATGAAAGACGTGTGTTCTGACATCTTCTGATATCTGGTTATACTGTTCCACAGCTTAAATTCCCTGGAGAGTTAAGTAGGTCAGCCAGTGTCTTACTGTCAGACCTTACTGGTATCAAAGGCTACTCTGCCTTGTAGTACTACAGCCATAACTGAAAGATAGGTGATTAAGTTTTAGAACATCTCAGTTAACCACTGTTCTTGGCACATACCAGAAACCAAGGCTCATAAATCAAAAGGACCTGAAAAGGCATTTTTTTAAAGGTTTCTTTACCATCCATACATTTCAAAACTTATCCACGCTATTTTACTATTGTTCTACATGTATAGCACACATTTCAAAATAAAAATTCAACAAGCTGTTGCTTTTATGCCCTTTGTGCTCCTACCAAAAGCTGTTTCAAACACTTCAGCATATTTTGAACAAACGCATAATAAAGAAAAGCAGCTGGGCATAAGTACTGAAAGGTCTTGAAAAGATGCAAGGAAAAGTAATTTCTTTTTCAAATGATTGACAGTGAAATGTATTGCTTGCTTGTTTTGCTAGGAATCCAAAGAACTCAGAGGGGAAAAAAGAATGAGAAATATGCCTTACCCTTGTCCTACTTGGTTTTTGCTACTTGATCAGAATATTATTTCCATTTTGAAAGCTTGTAAAAATGTATCCAAGAAATCAGTACCTTGTATTTTAGGGGTAGAGCAATAGTTACAATACCAAGGAAAAGTCCAAGACTCCTGTTTTGCAGAACTGAATGCTACTTAGTTCACTGCTGAAACTTTATGCACAGCTACTGAATTTTGTGGGTCTTTACCTGGGTACAGGAGTCCATCTAAGGCTTTGGTGTCTTAGTTCTAGATTCATCTATTAAATAAGCACCAAAGATAAGAATTTAATCATATAGACTGATTTGATACCTCACAAGGTCTGGAGAACCTTCTCTCTCCATTACATAAAAAAAAAAAAAAGCATAGGGCATCTAGGTCCTAACTTATAATTATCAGTCAGGTAATTACAGTTAAGGCATATTTGTCCGTATATAGCTTATAGCATCTAAAAATGCATTTCTCCAATTTTTAGCACTGTTGTTGCTAGTATATTGCAACATTATACTCTTTGCTGTAAACAGATGAGAGATGAAGGGGCAAAGAGGAACCAGTCACTTCCAGTACCTCATAAGGTACTGGAAAAATAACCTTGAGGAGTAGTCATTAAAAAACATATTGAGAAAATGATCAAAATTTTGATATCAGTAAGTGCTGGATCTCACTGTTGAAAATCTGCTTCAAGAAGGACACTGATGTATATTCAGCTTTCTGGAACTAGGAGTACTATGGTGCAAATAACACATTTTTCCCCTTATCTGAACAATGACAAAACTTTAGCTCAGATCAAGCCAGCAAAGTTGTACATACTTTCAGACAAAATGGAAAGATAAAATCACTAGTTTAAAGTCAACCAGAATGTGTTTTGAGGTTTGTACATGTATCTGTGAAAAATTAGCTCAATAGAAAAAGACAGTGCTGCTGTTTCCTTTTATCCAAAAGATTTGAAGTAAATACTTCTATCTTGGGAGCTACTTAATTTCCTGGGAGATGTGAATTCACATTCTGCACTGCAAAGAACAGTGGCCTAAAGGCCATGATTAAGGGTACGCTTAAGTGCAACACTACCTATCAATCCTTCTGATGCTATAGTAACTTATATAAGTTATTAATCAAACCCTGAAGTAGCGGGCGGAATTTGGCATCCCACATCACCATCAGAGACAGAGAAGTTTTCTCATTTTTGTCTCTGCAGGAGGCAATCCGTGAAGAATTAAAAAAAAAAAAAAAAAAACCAAAAAAAAAACCCAACCAAAACTGAGGAAGACAGACCACTGGTTCATGGGTGTTTACATATTCTCCTAAGTAGAGAAAAAAAAATGTAGATTCATCTGATTTCAGAAGGAAAGGATTTTGAATGGGGACTTGAAAACTTTGAGTGTGAGTGCCATAAACAGAGACAATGGGTAAAAAAAAAGAATCTCAATGTGACTTCAGAAAAAGTTAGGTCCTAAAGAGTTTATTTTCAGATGAATTTATTTGACTATTTGGTTTGCATTGACAAGCAACCTCAGAGCAACTGCTGCCACATTTTAGGTACTATCTGACTCACCTAAGAAGTATCTAATAATAAAAGTACAAGTTCTTACTGTAACTATACTGCTGTGTTTTGTTGGGTTTTTTTATAATGGTTGTTAGTTTTAACACGCAGAGCCAAATGAGACTCTTTTTTTCTTCTTTTTTTTTCTTCTTTTTTTTTCTTTTCTTTTTTTCCTGAATGAATTTTACCTGTGTTGGGTGAAAAGTTAGATGGAGTTTCTCGCCCTCTAAATCATTCTTACTACAGTAATCAGTATGCCCACTGACCCTGGATACCTCAATATTCTAGCTACCTCAGTGGTTTCCAGGTTTTTAGTAGTCACTGATCTATTTTCCCCATTTTATTGTCTATCCCTTCATTTCCTCTCCCACCACTGTCCCATCCTCCCTTCGAGGTTCCTGCCAGCTACTCACTCTTCCCCCACTCACTGTAGCAATGCCGTGCTACAGCCCAAGCTGGTAAGCAGAGACACAGATCCTCTCTGTGCACTCCATGCAGCAGCTCTAATGTTTCACCAGCTGAGACCTACTGAGCTAAATCTACCTCAGCAGCAGACGTGAACTGTAAGGGTAGAGACTTGCAATTGTGAGATACAGGAACGCACTACTGCTGCTTTTTGCATAGGTAACAGTAAAGTAAGCACTAAGGAGTGCACTTTCTATACTTTTGTTTGAACTGTGTTGTTCTTGCTGAGAGGATTTCTCAAGAACGTATTTCTTGGGAAGCATCGCTCAAACCTTTCCTATCACACAGTTAAGAGTTCAGGTTTAGTGCTACATTCTTCAGCCTTGAAAGAATCATTTGTTCATCTTCCATGATAGAAATCCACATTTCTGTTTAAATTTTAACAGCTTCTTTTTTTTTTTCAGTATAACATAAAATAATTCAACCTGCTTACTATCATTTTGTATGTTCCTCTAGACGTGGTGGGAGGAAGAGAATATGAAAATGTATCTCAAAGTGGTATATGTTCTGAAAGGTGCAAATCTTGTAAACCGAGATAAAATATATGGCTTTCTTATCTGGCAATATAAAAACATACTCCTGGAGATCAGCAGTCTTTACGCTTTGCATTCATAAACTTTCATAAACATTCAGAGAAGACTTTAGATGCAGATCAATACTGATTTCAAGCATATCGCACTTGCTCTAGCTAGGCTGCTTTTCCTTTTTAGAATTCTTTGGAGTTTAAAGTATTGTGATGAGAATTATCAACCTGAAAAAAACCCTGTTTTGTTAAAAGTCTTTCCTCAAATGAAAGAGTACTTATTTGTAAAGGTGACCTTTAAGTGACAACACTTCAAAGTGTTCAACAGTAGAGGAAACTTTATTTCTACAATGAATTATGAAACATGAATTATGAATTGTGGAAGTTCATGAACTTCATGAGCTAAATAAATCTATCACACATGAAAACTTAAGAGATATAGGAGGCTGTTCAGGCATAGGAGGGGGAAGGCACTATGCAATGCAGCTTAGAAGTCCATGTACTTATCTAGGGCCCAAATCAGTACCATTGAATCTGCCAGGCAGGATCACACTCCTGGGGATATGTGCAGAAACTCTATAACAAACAGCCTTTCCATGTCCTCAGTTTGAATCAGAGTGGAGTCCTTCTGCTATGGAGATATTAATGGGTAATTAGAGGGGATGTCCTCAAGATTAAAAATCTCTACATATTTCTATGTTTAAAAAAAAGACAAAAACCATCAAGGTATTCCTACTATTAACTAACATCCCCTGGTTTATTTTAGCCCACTAGATGGGCCAAGAATGGCTAATCATGATATAAATGGAGTTGTTAGGATTTCCCAGAGCACTGTCATAAATTTAACCTTTCCATAGATTCCTTGGACGTAACTTCTCATTAGGGTTAGGCCTTCATGTCCCTGTTTCACAGGTTGAGCAGCGTAGCATTGCACTGACATGAGACTAAATTTCTTGTTGCATCACTACTGCTCATGAAAACCACTTGCAGCAAACCCCCAAAAAACCTGAACTCCTGTGGAAACTTAATTCTCTAGTGCCTATTGAGCCAGGAGACTCTTGCAGCACCTAGACAACTTTCTGAAACAAGTCAGCATGTATTAGCCAGCTAGAACTGTGTTTAAGATCCATAGCTAGAGGGCTAAAAATATCCCTTCCTAAAAGCCTATACAGGCAGCCAGTTCTTAACATAGCCTCCAGAAGCCCACAACCTTCCCTTCTAGTTATTGTAATCATTCCATGTTTGCCACCTTCCTAATTACCACGTTTCTGACTGATAATGGATTTCTTCATGTCATGGTGAGACATCTTTACTCCTATGCAAATATTCCTTTAAGCCATAAATAAGCAAACTTATTCCAGTCCTTTCGATCCAGGCAAACAAATAAAAGCTTCATTGGTAAACCAAGTCAAGCATGTTTTAATGAAAATACAGAACTTCTAATGTCATGTGTTATGTGGTATCTGAAAGGAAATGTTCTCTCCTCAATGAAATAGTGTTTCAAGCTCATTAAAACCAAGAGAAATATTTCAAAAATCCCAAAACACTGTGATGGCTTCTTAATGAACTGCTTTAAAAGTTTCATTTTAACTGACATTATGACTTCTTGTCCTTGCTTAAAGCAAAACAAGTTTTAAAGTATATGAATTTTTCACAGAATGGATGTTCATTTGATCAGTTCAGAATTTTTGTCTTTCTAAATATTGTGGCCAGATCAAAAGTCGTTAAGATAATCTTTTTTATTGCTCCTAGAATATAAAGTCATATCTTTAATAGAAGCTTTCTAAATAATATATCAGTAATCAGACGATGTCTGTAGTTACTGCCAAGTTCATTTCCTTTGTTTTATTTAAACAAAAACATTCACTATTTCTCTTTGGTGTCTGATACTGTTATATGTTATATTCCAAATAACAACAAGTACAATACTTCTGACCTGTAACTTGCATGGAAGGTTCTGTAAAAGAGATGGTGAAAAGCAAAATCAGAAACTTGGTACATATGCAATACAGTATTGACAGGTATAAATTGCTACAGAAGAATAATAATGAAATGGATTTCTGACAACAGTATTCACTAATATGATTTTCTGCAGTAATTCCTATGTCTATAGGGTTCTTCTCAGTATTGTGGGCTACTGTTACAATTTTCTTAGAGCTAACTCCATGCACTTTAACATGAATCATACTTCAAAGTCACACAATGGAATTTTTAAGCAAAATTTTTCTCCAAATAATGGAGATTCATTGTGGCCAAAACATTTTAGAGCCATACACCAGTTTATAGGAAATTTGCATGAATAAAAGTTTCATAGCTTAAGGACAAAGGTTTGGGTTCAAATCAGAGACATTGTACTGTTGCAGAATAGCTAATGGGAGTTAAGGGAATTACAAATGTTTTCTGAACTATGTCAAAATTCAGTTTCCTGCTCCAATGATTATATAATTGTAAAAAGTAGAGCGACGCTGTGTGTAACCCTGTAACCCAGTAGTACAGAGACCTAGAGAAGTGGGGACACAGGATACATGTGGAAGAGTACAGGCATGGCATCATAAGAGACGGGGCACAGCCTGTGCTCCTCCCTCTTCCCCCCACTGTAAACAACTAACCCATGGTTGGTTAAAAAAAATGCAGACCTGAAGCTGGGAAAACCTGTTTGTAGAGGAAACAAGGAGGTCAAGGGAGGTTATCCTCCCCCTCTACTCCGCCCTAGTGAGGCTACATCTGGAGTACTGCGTCCAGTTCTGGGCTCCCCAGTTCAAGAAGAACAGGGAACTAATGGAGAATGTCCAGCAGAGAGCCACAAAGATGATCAGGGGACTGGAGCATCNGCCTGGACGCAGTCCTGTGCACCCTGCTCTAGGTGTACTTGCTCAAGCAGGGGGGGTTGGACAAGATGATCTCTAGAGGTCCCTTCCAGCCCCAAACATTCTGTGATTCTCTGATTCTGTGATTCTGTGGCAAAAATGTAGAATATAACATACAAAAATTTAAATATAATATGGAGTTGGAGACCACTGGGGAAAGAACAAGGTGTAAAAGCGTGTTACAAAACATACAAAAATAACCCTAGATGAATCAAAGGTGTGTGAAAGAAAGAAAGAAGGAAGGAAGAAGGAGCAAAGAAGAAGAAACCACCACCATCAGCATCATATTCCTCACGGTGAAGGACTTGAGAGAGGACTCCAGATGCTGACAACTCACCGTAGACCCCACCTGCCACTGTCATCACCAGACTGAAATAACAGAGATGAGGGCTCAGAGGAGCACTGGAAGGGTAAGAATAACACCAGGAAAAGGGTTGCAAACAATTTAAAATGTGTTGTTATTATTATTGAAACTTTTTTCAGTATTCATTTCTTTTTTCTTTCTTCTATTTAAATCTGGACCACTCATAGTTTTCTGATTAAACTATTAAGATTTCAGCTATACTAACAATAAATGATTGGCTTTACACATTGTGTCTCTTTTTCATCCATAATAAAATTTTGAGGGTAAAAAGAGAAAGGAGCTGGTGCAGCAGTCACTCAGGATTTTGGAAAAGAGCGAAGAAAGGACTCAAGCAGTATTTTCCTATATGAGAGAACTTCAGGTTGTTCTGGGCCCATCAGCTGGTAAAGTTCCATTAATTACACCAGTCAAGTATCTTGTTTCTGGTGTCTCTATTTAATGAAAAAAAGCCCTTCTGAATTCCACTGCTAAATCAGTAAGTGTATTTACATTAATAAAAAACATAAAGTGGAGAAGAATGAGGAAATGAGATACGCCGTATTTTTTCTGCTGTTACTAGTCAGAATTTGCAAAATGGATTTAATCATTGTTTGAAGCTGGGGGACTGGGTTTTTGCTTGATTTTAAATCATTTGCTTGATTTTAAAAGGTTAACAGCTACTGTTAATTTCTATTGTTTTGTTGAAATAAAATCCTTCATTATTCCTTTTTTGTGTTTAATATTGGTATATTGAAATATATGACAATGAAAAGCAACAAGAACCATTAGAGCTGAAAACAAGCACAATAAAAACCTATAGATATCTAATTTGGCAACTGCAAAGCTTCCTAACAGCTATTCACTTTTAATCACTCCCAGATAATAGCAAAACATTGCCGTTAGACTTATGCATTATTCATCCAGAATAATAACCCTCTATGATTATGTACTACTTACACATTAGTACTTTGCACTTATCAGTCATAGCAGAAATCAGGTAGGGGAGTAAGACAGAGCAATACGGGGAGGTGAACTAACAGAAAACATTCACTTTTTATTAACTAGATGTAATTATTCATCACAGCAAACAAGTGTTGAGGAAATCATTTACACCTCTTGTCAGAGGGAAGAGTGATTAATAAAAACTATGATACAAAATGCTTTAGCATTAAAATCTGTTTAACCAAGAGGAAGTGTGAAATGATGATTGTTGTATATATTGGCACTGTTTGCACAAGCCACTAGATCAGGTTTCATCTTGTTTCCCAGAAGTTTTTCACAGGTGCTGGGCCTGACTCCACTCTCATTTTCATAAGCAGACACAAAATATGCTCATTTAGAGTTACCGTGTTGTAAAACACGCCAATACAAATGCTGCACATACCACACTGAATGTGCCCCATTTGTGTATTTGAAAATGGGTGCTTTCCACTGTCCTTTAAGCAAGACTACATTTTGTAATATTAAAAACATTTACTAACACTCCTAATATTATCATTACTGTAGTCCTTCATGAGAGATTGCATGCAGCTGCCTTGTTTTACTCTGTAAAGATAATTCATTTTTAATCAGAAATTTTGTGTGGTTTTTTGTATATTATATATACCATCTCATTGTCATCACAGGTAGCTCCCACAAGTAGAGTGCTGCCAGTGGATGGGTACAGGTGTTTTAGGAATGACAGGAAGTTGTTCTTGACTTCAGAGACCATGGGATGGTAGACTTCAGGATCCTGAAAGAAGGGAAAAAAAGAGAAAGCATGATCTCAACCCTGGACTTCAGGAGACAAGATTTTGCCTTGTTCAGGGACACATTTGGATAGATCCCATAGAATATGGTCCTGCAGAGAAGAGGGGTCCAGGATCACCTCCTCCAAGCCCAAGGATGGTCCATCCCCATGTAGAGCAAGCCTAAGGTGGTAGGAGGCTTGCTTGCATGAAGAAGGATACCGTCTGAGCACCTGGAGTTGAATCTGGTAAGGGATATATGCAGGTCAACGAGAAGTGTTTCTATAGATTTATCAGTAGCAAAACAAAGACTTGGGAAAGTGTGGGCCCACTGATGAATGGGGCAGGGGAACTGCTGACACAGAAAAGGTACTCAATGCTTTATTTGTCTCAGTCTTTACTAGTAAAACTAGCCTTCAGAAATCTTAGGCAGCTTAGACCCAAGGGAAAGTCTGGAGCAAGGAACACGTACCCTCAGTGGAGGATCAGGTTAAGGAACACTTAAACAATCTGGATGTACACAGTCCCTGGGATCTGACAGGATGCTCCCACGAGTGCTGAGGGAGCTGGTGGTTATCACTGTGAGGCCACTGTCAATCACATTTGAAAGCTCTTGGCAACTGGAAAAAAGAAAATGTCATCTCTATCTTCAAGAATGGCAAGAAGGAGGATCCAGGGAACTACAGGCCAGTCAGCCGCACCTTGATCCCTGGAGGAAATAATCCTGGAAACCATTTCCAACCGTAGGAAGGACAAGAAGGTGACTACGTGTAGTCAGTATAGATTTATGAAGAGGAAATCATGCTAATCAACCTGATAACCTTCTACAATGAAACAACTAGCTCAGCTGACAAGGAAGTGGATGTTGTTAATCTTGACTTTAATAGGGCTTTTGACATTGTCTCCAACAATATTCTCATAGACAAACTGATGTAGTATGGACTAGATAAGTGGACAGTGAGGTGAACTGAAAACTGGCTGAAGTCTTGGGCTTAAAACATTGAGATCAGTGGCATGAAGTCCAGCTGGAGACCCATCCACAGCGGTGTATCCCATGGGTCGACACTGGTTCCAATACTGTTCAACATCTTCACTAATGACCTGGATGATGAGACAGAGTGCACCTTCAGCAACCTGCAGACAATACAGAACTGGGAGGAGTGGTTTATAGGCCAGATGGTCATTCTGCACTTTAGAGAGACCTTGACAGGCTGGAGAAATGGGCAGACAGAAATCTCATAAAGTTCAACAAAGGCAAAGGCAAAGGTGCACCTGGGGCTGAATAACTCTATGCACCAGTACACGCTGGGAACTGACTGACTGGAGAGCAGTTTTTCAGAGAAGTATCTGGGGGTTTTGGTGCACCCCAAGTTGCTCATGATCCAGCAATGCACCCTTGTGGCAACAAGGCCAGCAATGTCCTGGGCTGCATTAGACAGTGTAGCCAGCAGGTCAATGGAGGTGATCCTTCCCCTCTGCTCTGCACCAGTGAGGCACATGTAGCGTGTGGGGTCAAGTGCTGGGCTCCCCAGTACAAGAAAGACAGAGACGTACTATAACAAGTCCAGCAAAGGGCCACAACAATGATTAAACATTTGAAATATGTCTTGTAAGAAGAGGCTGAGAGAGCTGGAACTGTTCAGCCTGGAGCAGAGAAGGTTCAGGGGGACCTTAATAAGGTGTATAAATATCTGATGGCAGGGAGTAAAAAAGAAGGAGCCAGACTCTTCTCAGTGGTATCCAGTGATACAGGAGACACTGGGCACAAACTGAAGTACAGGAGATCCCATTTAAACTTAAACCCTGGAACAGGTTCCCCACAGTTGTGGAGTCTCCTTCCTTGGAGATATTCAAAACTCAGCTGGTCACAGCCCTAAGCAACCCATTGTGGCTGACCCTGCTCTGAGCAAGGGGGTTGGATTAGATGATATCCACAGATACCTTCCTGTGTAGTGATTTTAAGTTTCCCATCTGTTCCTGCTTGCTTCAGGAGAGTAATTTGCCTCATTTCACTGAACATTTTAATCCCTTGTCTGTGCCCAGCTGGCTATTCTGTTCATTTACTGAGGAACAACACAGTTCCTCAAACTCCCAGCCTCCATGTTATAAAGGAGAAGATGACATTAGGTCTTTTGTTCCTCACTTTGTCTTTTTTTGTTACTTTCTCTTGACTTTTTCTTTCTGTAACTTGCTTCTTTTTCCAGATGCATCTTTTCTTTCCTTTTTCAATTCTTCCCACACTTTTTTTCAGGTTCATATCCCTTCTTTTTTTTATTGCCTATCAGGCTTAAGTGTTTATATGACTCTGTTAGCCCAAGATCTGAACACTTCTCAATCTGCTTTTGTATTTTTGGTATTATTAAAGAGGGAAGTGTTGCCATTGAGCCTGAGACTGTTTCATTAAAAGTGGAAAATATTGTTCAACATTTTTTTGTGTGTGTTAAAATTGTACAGGGTTTGATGTAATTTAATTTGCAGGCAAAAATGGTTTCAAAACATTAGGGTTTTTATTACTTTTAACTTTGATACTTAATGGATCAATGGGCTGTTATTAATCCTTTTTACAAAATGATCAAATAAAACCAAAACAGGTAGAATATACTAAAATGCAACATTTCAGTTAGCTCAAATCAGTTTTCATCTAGCAATTTTCTTTTATTAAAAAATATTTAATTCATCATTGCAATTAAGGATGGAAAAATATCTGCTGAAATCACAAACATCGTAGCACAGAAATACCTTATCTAGTCAGTTCTGCTATTGTTGGCATTATATATGTGTAAGAAACCAAAACACAGAAAGACTGATTGCAGAGGAATACAATGACAGAGAATGGGTTCCTAATTCTCAGACTAGAATCCTATAATATGGATCATCCCTTAATATGAGAAGAAGTTGATCATTCCTCAGTGATTATTTCACATTTTCTTATTATATCTCCTTAAAGACCACCTAAAGAGGTCTTTTCTGTAGTATAAGAACAATGAATCTGTCTCTCTACTTGCCTCCTGAAAAATTTCTCAACAGCACATGCTCTACTGACTGACATTTTGAGACATTTTGTTCAATATCTAATTCTCATTAGGTACAAAAAGATGGTATTTAAATCTTTGCACCCACTGAGTATATCAAAGTGCTGTTTCAGTATAATTCCTTCTCAGTACCAGTTGACAACTTAGTTAACAATTCTAGTCCCAGCTTAATGAACTAGCAGTGCCATGGTATTTAAGAGGGATCTTTACCTTTTGCTGTCCTTCAGAACTCATCTTAGGCTTGACATTTCTATTTTAATGAGATAGTCCACATTTCTGATTCCTGCTTTGAAGCTGAAAGGAGGTCTGATAAACAATGGGAGGTTTATTTTATACTTCCCCCTAATCTAGACAATCCTCCCAGGAAGAAAAAGACACTTTTTTTCCTTATGATCATTGACCATGGAAAACATTTGTTTCTTATTTTTAAAAAGAATTAAGATCTTGTTACAAGAAAAAGTCTTAATGAGTATCATAGATGGAATGGAAAACTTGGGGCAGTTAGTGTAGTCCATTTCCTGGATCACTCCACTTCTTGTCACTATGTAGGGATCACTTCTGCCTTTATATGATCACAATAAGCATCACTTCTTCCTTTGTGTGAAAGGTCAAGTAAATATAAGGGTGTGTGGGAAGAAGAGAACCTGTTGAAATTTTCTTCTTAAGCTCATGCCTTAGCTGTGCTTCCCCTTGAAGGCCACTCCTGGCCTTAACCTCTGCAGCAACACCCATAAATTCTTAAACCCAAGTTTAAGAAATGTTTGAAAACTGTTTGTAAATCTATTCTAGGACAGGGAAATACCCCAAAACTCCCTGTGGTTCCTATGACAATGCAGTAACTGTTGACCACATGCAATACTTAATATCAGTGCTCCATAAAAGAGCAATGCCCCTTCTGTCCTGGAATTTCAAAGCTGCTGAAGCAATCTAGGGCCTTATATTTCATTGTCATTTGATAAAATATGCTCCCAGCCACAACTCCCAGTTCACTTCAAAGAAAGGTTGGACACATAATTTTATAAAATGCTTGAAAATTGCCAGTTTTGACCTTTAGTGGCATCTTTCAATAATTGAAGGTATAATCAGGCCCAGAGAATTTGGATTCATAGGTTCACAACTGTTTATTACAAACTATGAGAGAGAAGTGTTGGAAGGCAGAAAAACCTTAATGAGACAGCTTGAAAAAAGAATATCTCACAAGAAGTTGGCAATTGTTTCTGCCAGCACTGTGTGACCCTTATGAATTGTGCTCTCATCTACTTTAATCATTTATAATTACTTACTGCACAAAAATGTGTCTTAAATAATTTCCCATGTAATGTGCTAATTGAGATACAGACGACCAAAGCAAAGGTATTCAGTGGCAATGAATATTTCATGAGTATAAGATCATTCTTTATTTCCTCCAAATGCTTCTGTGAACCTAGACAGCATCTTATCAAAAATGTACACAAGGTAACTATAGGAGCAGAAAACATTAGCTGAGAAATGCAGAGCAGATTTTAATTTTCTACATAATAGTGCTTATATGCAATTAAGAAACATAAAAAAAGAAAAAAAGAACACTTTTCATGGCACAGGACATGAAAACACAGGTGCTCAGTAATCAGTTATGTCATCATTTTGTGTGACATTTCTGGGAGTGTTAAAACATTAATTGCATAATATAGCGGGTTGGCCCTGGCTGGCAGCCACGCACCCACACAGCTACTCGCTCACACACACCCCTCCCTGGGACAAGGAATAACATGAGGAAAAACATAAGGAAGAATGAGAGTGAGAAAACTCATGGGCTGAGATAAAGACAGGAAGATCTCTTAATGGTTACTGTCACAGGTAAAATGGGCTTGACTTGGGAAAATTAATTTCCTACCATTTAATATAAATATCTAATTATTCTTTTGGGTACTGGGAAACAAAAACAACAACAACAAAAAGAAGCAAACATTTACACACTTAGGGAAAACACATCCCTCCTCCTTCCCCAGGCTTGACTCCATTCCTTCACTCCAGGGCCCTCTCCCCAGTACACACAAGAATATTGATAATATACTAAATGCTCATTTAACAGAGTATTATAGGCCATGAAAGGTTATGTTGTGCCTCAGCAACTCCTATGTTTGCCAGTAATGAATTTACACTTTCTTCAGTTACCCTACACAGAGGGGTAAGGGGGCAAATAACATAAAAAATACCATTTTATAGACAATTTAAAATTAAGGAAAGAAAGGTCTTTATAATCTCATCATGTCAGAGAAAGACTTGTCTGGAAGGTGTTTGGTGGCTTCTTTCATTTTACCTTTCTTTCTTTCATACAAATTCAATAAATTACCTTCGCATCACAGCACCATGAAAGAAGATATGGCAGAAATAAAAATGTGTGGATGTAAATAAGTAAATCAACGTATAAAAGAGAAACACTTATGCTAAATTTCAAGGGAAGGGAAAGAGGAAAGCAGTAAGAGAAAGGAGGAGCAGGAAAATGCATGAAGAAAAAAAAAGGACAGAATACTAAGAAAAAGATGTGGTTTGGGACTCAGGTGAATAAGTATCAAAGAAAGCATAAATACTGCTGCAGGTTAGTTATTGTTTCCCAGTAAAGTTTGTGGAAATACATTTAAAACAAACAACTACTTAAATGACTTACTGAATAGGATTTCTCATTTAAGGTATCTTTTAACACACCAGTTCAACACTGACATGGATTAAGTTGAAATATGTGCCTAAAATAGAGGAGCAGTTTCTGAAAAAGCCTTAGAAGAGGAAAATATAAAATGTATAGTTTGGTGAGGAACATGGAGACAGACATATGGATAGACATATGGTCTGATTTTAAATTGTATGTCATGGCTGCTCCTGATCTCAGGTCTCAGGTTCACTGAACCAAACAGCTTGAACCAGCTGGCTACACATTAGGGCATAGTCTTCTGTAATTCACTGAATCCATCCTGTCTTTTTTGTCTCAGGATGCAATTATTCATGTGCTTTGCCTCCAATCATGAAGGCCCTCTTAACATTTTTGCCTCAACAATACTCTGGTAAAAATTTCCAGTCTGCCCCCTGCGAGATGGGTAACTCACAGGTTTCACTGAGTCTATGCAAAAGTGAGTAGCGCGATGGCTACTTATGCTATTGACAAGTCTCGTCGACTAGCAACAGGGAGCAGAAGTCACCTTCTACAAAGTCTGTGCTGATGCTACACATACTAGAGAGTGGTGGACAGAGCAACTCAGAGGCTCCCACTTTGCTCTTAGCACTCGTATGGAGCGCAAGGAGAAAATGTATAGGTGTTATCCTTACTGTGAGGCTGTCTTCTCTTTTGCCTAGCTCATAGTAGCTGGGCTCATGGCTGTAATCCTGCTCTCTCCACCTTCCACAGGATGGTGCTTCATCACTGGTGAGATCACACTACCTCTCCCAGACCTACTGATGGCATCTTTTTTCTTTCTCCCTCTCATTGTAGCTTCCCCAACTGCCTGGAAGCAAAACCAGCTTTCATATTCCAAGCCATTGCCTGGTCCTAGGGCCAGTTATCCTGCAAAAAAAGATCCGATGGTATTAGACCATTTAAGACTAGTTCAAGAGCTAAGTCTGGACCTATCCAACTGTGTAAGTTCTTTCATGGGCACCCACATCTGTTATATCACATGTGTGCCCGGCATCTGCTATTTAAGAAATTGAAACCTCTTTTGTGCTGTGTCCAGCACTCTCCTTTCACCTTCACACTGCACAAAACCACTATCACCCCTAAGATTTTGGGTCCTATGTTCACAGTTGGCTAAAAACAGACTGCGTATTTTCTTCAACCAGTTTATGAGCTCCTGCATATTGGTTATGATTTATGAATACTTACATTAGATATTTCACTGAAAAAATAACAGACTTTAAAAGATGAGTAGAATGCCACCACAATATCACCAATATATAGGGCTAATTCAAGGCTTCTAGCATTCTCACAGACCCCAGGCAGAGTTGAGGAGGGCTCTCTGCACTCCTTTCCCTGTCAGGAGCTCTGATCACAAAAGTACTCCAAGCTTGGCATCTCGTGTTCTGAATAAAAGAGCTGCAGCAGGGCCTGTTCAGTGCCACACAGATAAAATGCTGCTGTAGTAGGCTCAGTCTCTTCTCTTTTCTCTACCTTGACAGTGTCCATATGTCCTTTCTTGTCTCCATCCCAAGGTAATAAATGCATAACCATGCTTGCCAGCAAGCAAATTCTGTCCAACATAGTGTCTTACCCAAGAAAGCCTGTCAAGGCTGCTTGACAAAGCATTCAGGTTCTGCAGACTGAAGGTTTTTTTATCTTTATTTTTCAGCTTCCTTGGGTTTCAGCCATTAGATCCGAACCTAATATTAAATAGATAATTACTTTAATAAATTTTCCTCATACTTCAGATATGAGTAGTCCTTTAGTGGCAATACAGAATATATAGAAGCATTTACATATAGATTTTTCAACAGAAAAAATAATATTTTTACTTCAAAATCAACAAAAAAAATCAATTTCGATAGGATTCTATTTACAAAAAAAACCCCTTTAAAATTGAAGTACTTTAGAAATGTGAAAGCATCCTCTTTCAACATTTTGTATTTGAACCCCTGAATTGTTAATGGTTTAAAAAGCTGTAGTTCACATTTCAACAGCTTTTTCTTTCCTCTTCATTTTGTCACAAGGAACAGAAAAATTCTGGTATTATCAGTTCTTAAACAGCTGAAAATCCTCTTTCTACCAGATTCTAAAACCAGTCATGTTATTTTGCATAAGTAATGGAGTAACATTGAAGGTGTTCTTCAAGCATGAATTCTCTCCTTCTTCCTTCTGTAGATTTTATTCTTATTTGTAAACAAATGTACAAACACGGCTAGTTACCAACTGATTATTCCTACATGTGAGCGCTCTGGCCCTATAGTCACAATGGACTCTGGAGAAGCTGGAAGGAGGCTCAGTGTTGTTCCTGTCCTACTCAGAGACAGTGCAGAAACATCATAAAGACAAATGTATGGTCATATTGGATGATGTGTTAAAGTTGACCTTTAAAATAACAGTTGGCCTTTAAAGTTGTCCTTTAAAATAACAAAGGTCCTCAGGTAGATGTAAAAAACAATATCCTCAACAAGGGTCTGGAAAAAGTGGAAACACAAAGTTAAAATTTAAAGAGGGATGAAAAAGAAGAAGGAACATCTCAGAATATTTGAAAGTTGGTCTACTAATGCTTATTACTGAAAATAAAATGGAGACCTAGAAGTATTAATAGACCAACCTAGAAGTATTAGTAGGACACCAGTACTATAAATCAGCTGTTATAACAAAAAACTGACCGAATGATTCCAGCTAGAATATTTATCCAGAAACATAGAAGTTATTTTAAAATGATGGTGGGGCTGTGTAGGAAAAGTTATCTTGTAGATACTGCCTCCCCTTGGTCCAGCTATCAACGTTGTTTCTGGGTTATGACTGAGAGAAAAAAAAAGGTACCTATTATTATTGTGGTGATCTGTGATCTACTGTATACCAAGAAAGTTCAGGCAGATGAGGCTGTTTGTAAATATGTGATTCACATAGAGAAAAACACTTGGTGATAATGGAGGATTTTAACTGTTTTAATATCTGTTAGGAAAAGCAGACAGCAAAATGGTCTATAGAGCAATTTATCAGAATTAATTATTCACCATTTTTGACTGAATAATCAAAAGACAAACAAAAACGTATAGCAATATGTGCTTAAAGGCAAAATAATAAAATCCAAGGCTCACAATGGTATGCAACAAACAGGTATCAAGAACAACCAAGCACTATCAAAGCACTGTAAGTACAAGAAAGACCAAGGAAAAGATCCATACATCCATCAATGCAATGGAAAATAACAGATAACCCAAAAAAGCCAAAGTGCTGATGCCTTCTGAATCAGTCTTCACTAAAAAGGTCAACTACTGACATACAGCTAACAGAGTTACCATCAGTGACAGCACTGAGTGAGAAAAGGAAAGGTTAGATAGTATGCAGACAAGTCAAATGTGTCACACACATGACTTGACCTAGTAGTCACAGAAGTGGCTGATGAAATCTTAGAGCCACTGAGGACAACGCAGAAAGATATGAAAAGATAAGGAACAGGAACACATAATGCTAGCTTTTAATTAGCTAAAAAGAGGGGAATCATCTTTTGGGGAATAATTTAAATTCCCAGAAATATTTTGGTAAAAATAATCAGATTTTTGTTTGTAAACATAGAAGAAAATAGTTAGCACAGATTAGTTAGAAACGTATCTGGTTAGATCATTGTAAGAGAATTACAACCAAGTAAATGCTAAATTCATTGATAAAGTATATTCAGAGAACAGTCATGGGTAGTTCACTATAAAAATGGAGGATGCTATCAGATAGGGTTCTGATGTGATTTGTCCTAGATGCATTGCCACTTCACTTTTCTCCCCTTAATGATCTGGAAGATGGTATAGCTATTTTTTATATTTTCAGAAGATAACAAACTGGGAAAGCTTTTTTTTATGTTAGAAGGCAGGAGTGGAGTTCAAAACGACCTCGGTTAATCGGAAAAAAATTGTCTATATACATGAGGAGAACAACTAGTTAAATAGGATTTATATAGAAAAGGCTTGAAGACTCCTACTTGATTACAAATTGAACAAACACACAAAGTGTTACATGGTTGCAGAACTACACACCTACCTTGATATGTAAACTCATAGCGAGTCTCAGTCATACCCAAAACTGCTAAGGCCTTGCCTGGACTTTCATGTCAAGAAAGACTCATTTACAGAGATCTGTAGGACAATAATGAGAATCTACAAACATCTATAGATATCTACATTAGACACCATCAGTTTGAATAACTTCAGTCATATCATATCATATCATATCATATCACTGCACTGTCGAGTATTAATAGCTGTGTCAAGTATTAATAGCTGTGTCTGGCCAAAATCAGTACCTTGTGGGGTAGAAAGAATGGAATATACTGTAAATTTTTCCAAGCAGGAAATTATGTCAATAGGAAATAAACTTGCTTAGTAACATCACTAGTAGCATTTGCATTCTTACAGGTCTAATCAATGTTTATAAAATAATCAGTTGTTTGGGGGTCTTTTTTTTTTCTTTTTTAAGCTTTGACAGTTAATCTCTGAGTATTCATTAATAAAGAGAGAACAATAAAAAGGAAAAAAGGGAAAAAAAGAAAAACAGAACAAAAAAACAACAATGACTATTTCCTCAGAAGGTATTATGAAATACTGAAGTCAACATAAAAATAAGATTTTACATACTTAGCGCTGAAAGACATGGTGTGCCTCCAGTTTCTATTTCAATTACTTAGCCTGACTGCCGCTCTCAAATGCAGCTTTGCTAAAACATACTGGAGTTACCTGTTCAATTACTAAACTGTCGTGTCCCCCTCTTCATTATGCCATTGCTAATGGAAAACTAAAAAGGCCCATCAGAGTTAATTATTCTTACATTTTTATGTCTCATGGTTGATTATTTTGATAACTAAGAGGGTCTCAGAGCTTTAAAGAGCTTCAATTGTGGCTGAGTATTTGGAAGATTTTCTTCCATTTGGATCGTTTCATGTCTAATATGGTGAAAGCTCACATGGGGCCCTTGCTGGGTTTTTCCCCCTACGCATCCATTTACTTCATCATACTTCCAGGAATGTAATTATCTTTGAGACTTCTGTTCTTTTATTAAATCCAGTTCAGGTTGGTCTGATGGAGACAGGCTGTTACACTTACAGAAAACAAGACTGTGTAAAGCTTGCTTCCACAGAGAAGTACACTAAGACTGTGTATTTTTTGTGTGTGTATATATATATATGTACGAAGTCAAAAATGTATAGGGTTTTGCAAAATTGTTTTATTTCACACTAATCAGTTGCCAGGAATTTGGGTAAGACTTCTATTACCAGAATGACACAGGAAAGTAAAAATAAAGTTAAATGCATTTTAATTTTTTTATCATACTTTCAAAGGAGACCAGTCAAGTCCATCTTATGACCTATATACATTATTTGTTTCCATAGCATTTTAAAATAGATTTAACAATGAGACACCAATTCCATAAGAACGCAATTCTTCTCCATGTAGAGGTACAGCTCAAGATGTCTGTATCACATGCATACTGCTTAAACTTTATGCTAAGTAGTGCAGAAGTCTTGTGCTGATGGTCTGCACAGGAATGAATTTCCCTGTAGATGTCCCAAAGGAAATAATTTTAAATTTACTTGCATCTCTAATCATAATTTATTTAAATTAAAAAAAAAAATCTTCTTGACTTGGAACATGTTGAATACAGGAGATGAAGGGAGAAGGGAGATGAAAACTAAAATCACAGAGGAATTAATACAGATGTGAAACAAGTCTTATTTCTATGCAAGTCAATGAATATTTTGACATTGATTTCAATAACACAAGATGAGACTCCTAAAATCTTGAGAAGGTGCTAAAACTATTTTAGATGCCAGCTAAGATGGAAATACTCTTGTTCAAAGAGAAAGACAA
>WAAD01041835.1:4013-38442 GCA_013389945.1 Fregata magnificens | reverse complement strand
AAAAAAAAAAAAAAAAAAAAGACAAAAAAGAGGGGAAAAAGACTCTCTGTTTTGCAGCAATCTGTGAAGATTAATTATATCATTTCCTTTCTTCCCATTTTGGATTGGTACTAGACAAATATTAGAACTACTAATAGAATGAATGCCTAATATATTTTTACATATTGATATAGACAGCGTAAGTTCCAAAAGATCTGTTTACCTTAGTTTTCCATGAAGTTTGTCGTTTAAGCTTTAATAGTTATCCCTGCTGTCCCAAGAAAAAAAAAGATGCAGTCTGACTTCAAGTGAAAGGATTAACAAATATTAAATGAAAATGTCTGCTGAATTCATTTGAAAACTATCAACATGAAATATTAAACTTTAGTAAATAAATTGTGTCCCATGCTGAGAAAAGTGCATGCTCTAACTAACCTTGTCTCTTTGCTCAAGAAGGAGGGTATTATATCCTGATGAGAGATCTCCGAAAGTTTTACTTTTCATGGATTCTAATGGATTTAAGCTTCTTCATAAGGAAAATTTCACAGGCTTGATTTATTCAAAATTAATTGGAGGGAAGAAAAAAGAGGCAGGGGTCAGAACAGAGAGGGAGCAAGATGCAGTGGGGAAGTGTTGAAATAAAAAGACATGCTGATAACAGAAGGAAAAGTAAATCAGTTACTGGAGCCCTCAAAGCTAACAAAGTACTCACCCATTCCTGTTGATCGTTTTAACTGAGGAAGCCAGGGGGAATTAGCAAAATAAACACCTCCAAGCACAGCCCTGAAGTGATTCTTTCTCCTGTCTATTAATTTTTCAGAGAGAAAATAAATACCCTATACCTCACAGCAAAAGAAAATTATTCTCTTTCCCTTCTGTTTCTGATGAAACCTAGCAGTTGCAAAGTGGCTTAACCAGAGGTGATTCTTAGCTGGTCTGCCTTTTCATGGATTCATTGCATTCTTCTCTCTCCTTTACGCTGGTACAAGTGACAACACAGGTTTTAAACAATTGTGTTAGCTGATACTCCTAGTTAAAAATGTGTTATCAGTTAAGATTGATGGAATATAGAAGTTGCAGGGCCTGGGTAATTTCAAGGGCATCTCATGCATATCTCATCTACACAGTTTGTCCTCCCTAGGAACAGGGTTCTTTTCTCTTAAATATGGGCTATAATAACATACTAGGAGATGTTCCTAAATAGGCAATGGTTTAAATAAATCACATGAAATGCCCTTTGTTATGAGCTATATTAGGGTGCACACAGGTTGAGTGGTTGGCAGGGTCAAATAAAACTCCATTAGCACCTCACTGTAAGTGTACAGGAAACCTTGTAGTTCTATATCTAACTGGTAGTGCCCACTTCATTTTGATTAATACCATGCAAAAATGATCTCTGCTGTAATGTTAAAACATCAGAAAGTTCTTCCCAAAATGAATTGACTGGGGTTTTTATCCAAAGGAATTGCTTCAGGTAGTTCTATTTTAACTATTGTCCAAACACTATATGAGCTTTTCTGCCTTTTTCTTACTTTATCAAAATAATATTGGGGGTGGATATTTCAGTACTTTGTGCCTGCACAGTTCTGGCAATCAATCAGTAGTATGCAGTAAAACACTGTCTCCAACCCCCAAATCCTGTTCACTGTTATTTAGTTGGTTTTTGACCTAGAAGTGTCTTGCAGTATGATCACAGAGACTCATTCTCCTTTTCTCTCCTCTTTTCTTATTTTCTCAATTGTGCTGCAAGAACAAAAGAGGAAACAGAATGTGAAATATTTCTGATGTTATGAAAGTTTATTCCAGCAAAAACACCTCTTCTAAAATACTGATTTTCACTTAGTGCTGTTTTCTCAGAACACTTTTCAAAGAACTTTGGAAGAGTTATCTGAAAATTGAAAAGACTTCATTGCCCATTTGAGCCACCAGTTTAACAAGCTCTAGAAATAATGCCAGTTCTGAGATAGGGCTTTTTATCTTAGTGTGGGTACCAAGTACAATATCTAACGTGCTCGTGCTTTTAGTTTCAGCATAACAGACTCATTCAGTGCCCTGGTTACCACTGGCTATTGTACGCTACAGTGTGCATTTATACTTTATTTATTTACATGTTTTAAATTCAGAGCTGAAGAGCTTAGTAACACAGTGGCATGATGCAGCAATACCAGTGCTTCAGTGTTTTAAAGGCTTTCAATATGATTACACAAAGAGCTATTGGCAAGAATGCTTATGACCAGTATTCCACAGAAGATACCCATAGAGTTGGACCTGAAAATTCTGGTTTCAATTTGCATTGATTAATTGTCGCAAGAACAGGTGACATGAGTCTTTCCTAATGCTTTCAGAGTGACTTGGTACTGTTATTTGCCAAAATGACTGTCCAGCTCTGAATTAAGATTATTTAACAACAGACTTTTTTCTATGGCATCCTCCATATTTCGTATTAGTCTGTGCATGTTTTAATGTAAGTGTGTCTTTTGAATTTTCAGGACTTAACCTAGTGGCTGCACACAGCTATTTATTTTTAGTCAGAGTTATAAAATGTCGCGTGGTATCTGATGTGTGAGATATCTGATGAACATAAGAGAACAGTATGACTCAAAAGACTATATTATAATAAAAAATCCTCTAGCTGCAGGCTGCCTGATCAATTTACACCAACCAAGTACTATTTTCTGCTAGTGGATAAGCAGAAAACAGGTGTGAAAACAACCAGGGGAGTCAGTCAAAAACTCTTGGCACATAATCCATTTGAAAGTACAATACAGACACAATACTGAGGCCAAAGACAGAATTACCTTTGCACTTCATAAGGCAAATTCTTCTGTTGTTAAGTTAAAAATCAGTGATATAACATTTTGAAGATGCCAAATTGTATCTCTTCTATGTTTATTTAGTTGGATAAACAAGTAAATCACAAGGGACTAAACTGTTGTGTGACTTATACACTAGAGAATAAGAGGAAAAAAAGTGAGACCCTCATTCATGTTATTACTCAGTTATAAGAGCCCACATCTGGGGATAAAGATGGTGGCAAGCACTGTACAGTTATCTGCTGTCTATAGCAGTGACATAAGGAAGGGCCAAAAAATTAATTAAGGAGGCTCCTCCAAGCTAGTGACTCCAAGCCAGCTGGCATAATATGTTTCTGGTTAAGATCCTGGGTGAACAGTGTTTCAGACTATGAACTTATCTCAGACTTGAAGATGAACGGCAGACCAGCTGGAGTTGTGTGTATATATATATATATATACAAAACTACATAAGATATAGTGCTAAATTATGCTATTTAAATAATACACACCATAGTATAAAAATAAAATTTAATTCTTCACCCAGAGAATTATAGCCAGAGAGACTTGAGTCTGGCAAGTTAGAGATCAGTTTGTAAAATAAGGCTTAAATTAATGGGGACTTTCCAATTAGATCTTCTGTTCTTTTTTATTTCCTTAGGGAAAAACCCTTTCTAATGAAAAGCATCACACCCCACCTTCCAACACCAGCACATTCATCCAATGTTCTAGAAATAAATTTCACTGTGGACAGAATTTTCAGACTATGACAACCTGATGAAAGCAAGTGCATCAGGGATTCAGAGTGCAAACATGATACTTCATGTAGCATGACTGGCAGTTTGAAAAAGAAGTCTTGTGTTCAAGACACCATTCTGAAACTGAGCATAACAAATTGTTGTGGTTTAATCCCAGCCAGCAACTAAGAACCACGCAGCCGCTCGCTCACTCCCCCCTGGTGGAATGGGGGAGAGAATCGGAAGAGTAAAAGTGAGAAAACTCGTGGGTTTAGACAAAGACAGTTTAATAGGGAAAGGAAAACCCACGCACACAAGCAAAGCAAAACAAGGAATTCGTTCACTACTTCCCATCAGCAGGCAGGTGTTCAGCCATCTCCAGGAAAGCAGGGCTCCATCACGGATAACGGTGACTGGGGAAGACGAACACCATCACTCCGAACGTCCCCCACTTCCTTCTTCTTCCCCCAGCTTTATATGCTGAGCATGACATCATATGGTGTGGAATATCCCCTTGGTCAGTTGGGGTTAGCTGTCCTGGCTGTGCCCCCTCCCAGCTTCTTGTGCACCTGGCAGAGCCTGGGAAGCTGAAAAAGTCCTTGACTAGTCTAAGCACTACTTCGCAACCACTAAAACATCTGTGTGTTATCAACATTATTCTCATCCTAAATCCAAAACACAGCACTATGCCAGCTACTAGGAAGAAAGTTAACTCTATCCTAGCCAAAACCAGGACACTATCAACCCCTTATTCTATACCTTTTACATCATGCCCAGGTCCTACCCTTTCCAGTACATTCCAATTAATCACCAGCATTTTCCCTGTCTTTCAAGATATATATATATACACACACGCACAGATATCATTCCCTTAGTCTATCGACCATCCCTCTAAAATGTCCGTTGAGTTCATCTAGTCCATGACTTTGGGCTCCATCTGTCATAACAGTCCTTCAGAGCAGGAGATATGGTCTGTGGTGTTGGATTGTTGCATGCTGAAGTCAGTTCTGGTTCCATCACCACTGCACTTTGCTCGGTTTCATCAAAGTTCATTCTTTGTTAATCTGGGTGATTCTTACTGTAATACCATTGATATGACATATAGCAACCATAGTAGTAATGACATATAATATTATATAGCAATTAACATCATACCATTCAGTTCACTGGCTATTTTCACCCAGAATCAAATCCCCTTGAGGTACAAATCGTACTTCCCCATCCTCCCGCATCACCCACCAAGTGCACCCAGGTCCTCGAGCAAAAGCAATTCCAGAAATGGGTTCGCCTTTGCCCGAGGCAGGAATAATCCAGACTGTTTTCCCCAGCATATTTTTTACGTGCACTAGAGTGTGTAAAAGTTTTGATTGGGCAGGGCCAGATCGATTGGCAGATTCCCTAGTGTTGACTAACCAGGTGGCTTTTGCTAAATGTGTATCCCAATGTTTAAACATCCCACCACCCATTGCTCTCAGTGTAGTCTTTAACAGTCCATTATATCGTTTGATTTTTCCAGAGGCTGGTGCACAATAGGGGATGTGATATACCCACTCTATGCCATGCTCTTTGGCCCAGGTGTCTATGAGGTTGTTTCGGAAATGAGTCCCATTGTCTGACTCAATTCTTTCTTTCTGGGGTGCCCTGTCACCGTAAGACTTGTTTTTCAAGGACCAGGATAGTGTTTTGGGCAGTGCCATGGGGCATGGGATATGTTTCCAGCCATCCAGTGGTTGCTTCCACCATGGTGAGCACATAGCACTTGCCTTGGCGGGTTTTTGGGAATGTGATGTAATCAATCTGCCAGGCCTCCCCATATTTAGATTTCAGCCATCGTCCTCCATACCAGAGAGGCTTTAACTGCTTGGCTTGCTTGATTGCATCACACATTTCACATTCATGGATAACCTCTGCAATAGTGTCCATGGTCAAGGCCACCCCTCTTCATGAGCCCATCTATATGTTGCATCTCTTCCTTGATGACCTGAGGTGTCATGGGCCCATCGGGCTATAAATAATTCACCCTTATATTGCCAGTCCAGATCCACCTAAGCCACTTCAGTCTTAGCAGCCTGATCCACCTGCTGGTTGTTTTGATGTTCTTCAGTGGCCTGACTCTTGGGTACATGAGCATCTATGTGATGTACTTTTACAACCAGGTTTTCTACCCGGGTAGCAATATCTTGCCACAATGCGGCAGCCCAGATGGGTTTGCCTCTGCGCTGCCAGTTGCTCTGCTTCCATTGCGGTAACCACCCCCACAGGGCAGTTGACACCATCCATGAGTCAGTATAGAGATAAAGTACTGGCCACTCTTCTCATTCAGCAATATCTAAAGCCAGCTGGATGGCTTTCATCTCTGCAAATTGACTCAATTCACCCTTTCCTTCTGGAGTTTCTGTGACTTGTCACATAGGACTCCATAGAGCAGCCTTACACCTCCGATGCTTTCCCACAAGAAGGCAGGACCCATCAGTGAACAAGGCATATTGCTTCTCATTTTCTGGCAATTTATTATACAGTGAGGCCTCTTCAGCACGTCACCTCCTCCTCTGGAGCTATTCCAAAATCTTTGCCTTCTGGCCAGTCCATAATCACTTCCAAGATTCCTGGGTGACTGGGGTTTCCTCTTTGAGCCCGTTGTGTGATCAGTGCAACCCACTTACTTCAAGTAGCATCAGTTGCATGACGTCTAGAAGGGACCCTCCCTTTGAACATCCAGCCCAGCACCGACAGTCATGCTGCCAGGAGGAGCTGTGCTTCAGTACAAATCACTCCCGAAGCAGCTCAAATCCCTTCATATGCTGCCAACATCTCTTTTTCAGCTGGAGTATAGCAGGCCTCAGATCCTCTATATCCCCAACTCCAAAACCTTAGGGATCGACCTCAAGTCTCCCCTGGCACTTTCTGCCAGAGGCTCCAGGTAGGGTCATTCTCTCTGGCTGCAGTGTAGAGCACATTTTTTACATCTTGCCCTGCCCAAACTGGCCCAAGGGCTACTGCATGAACTACCTCCCGTTTAATTTGTTCAAAGGCTTGTCGTTGCTCAGGGCCCCATTTGAAATTGTTCTTCTTATGGGTCACTTGACAGAGAAGGCTTACAATCAGACTGTAATTTGGAATATGCATTCTCCAAAAACCCACAACGCCTAAGAAAGCTTGTGTTTCCTTCTTGCTAATTGGTGGAGACATGGCTGTTATTTTGTTGATCACATCCATTGGGATCTGATGACGTCCATCTTGCCATTTTATTCCTAAAAACTGGATCTCCAGTGCAGGTCCCTTGACCTTACTTTGTTTTATGGCAAAACCGGCTTTCAGAAGGATTTGGACTATTTTGTTCCCTTTCTCAAAAACTTCCTCTGCTGTGTTGCCCCACACGACGATGTTATCAAGGTTTTGTAGGTGTTCCAGAGCTCCACCCTGTTCCAGCGCTGTCTGGATCAGTCCATGGCAAATGATGGGACTGTGTTTCCACCCCTGGGGTACTCGATTCCAGGTGTACTGGACACCCCTCCAGGTGAAAGGAAACTGCGGCCTGCACTCTGCTGCCAAAGGGATTGAGAAAAATGCATTAGTGATACCAGTTGTGGCATACCACTTGGCTGCTTTTGACTCCAGTTCATATTGAAGTTCTAGCATGTCTGGCATGGCAGCACTCAGCAGCGGCATGTCCTCATTCAGGCCGCGATAGTCTACTGTTAGTCTCCACTCTCCATTAGACTTTTGCGCTGGCTATATGGGACTGTTAAAGGGTGAGCAGGTCTTACTAATCACTCCTTGGCTCTCCAGTCGACGAATCAGCTTATGGATGGGAATCAGGGAGTCTTGGTTGGTGCGATATTGCCGCCGGTGCACTGTCGTGGTGGTGATTGGCACCTGTTGTTCTTCCATCCTCAGCAACCCCATAACAGAAAGGTCCTCCAAGAGGCCGGGCAAGGGAGATAGATGTTTAATTTCCTCCATCTCCAAGGCAGCTATACCAAAAGCCCACCGGTACCCTTCTGGGTCCTTGAAATACCCTCTCCTGTGGTAGTCTATGCCAAGGATTCACAGAGCCTCTGGGCCAGTCACAATGGGGTGCTTCTGCCACTCATTCCCAGTTAGTCTCACTTCGGCCTCCAATACAGTTATCTTTTGGGATCCCCCAGTCATTCCAGAAGTACAGATGGGTTCTGCCCCTATATAGCTTGATGGCATTAGGGTACACTGTGTACCAGTGTCCACTAGAGCCTTATGCTCTTGTGGGACTGATGTGCCAGGCCATTGAATCCACACAGTCCAGTACACTGGGCTGTCCCTTTCCTCCACCTGGCTGGAGGCAGGGCCCCTCTAGTCCTGGTCATAGTATCCATCTCCCACTTCTTGTAGATGTGAATCAAAAGTCCCTCCATTAAGATCAGAAATAAAATCAGCGCTTCTACTCCTCCGTCTGGGGAACTGTTCACTGGAGACTGGAGCAGCAATTTTCCTGGAAGAACCCCCCTTTGTGATTGTTTTTCCTTGCAACTCACATACCCATGCCTCTACAGTCGAGGTAGATTTTCCAAACCACTTCCTCATGTCCCCTCCGTGGTCATGCAGGTAAAACCATACGGTGCCCTCTGGTGTGTATCTACTATATCCTCTCTCTTGAGCAGAGGGATGCTTACTCTTAATGGCTGAAATACTGGTCTGTACAGGTGGGGAGTAGGACATATCCTCTTTGAGTTGCTGGGCTTTCCGGGACAGTTTCTCCACAGCCAAGATGAGGGAGGAACAGATACTCTCTTCATATTCCAAGAGTCTGCTAGCCACTTCCTCCACTGTTGGTGCCCCTTCATCTTTCTAAATGAGCTGACTTTCACTTCCAGGATTTCTTCTTGTGTATAGGGGTGACTGATACTAGCATGGGTTGGTTCTTTGGTTCAGCCACAGTGCCTGTTGTGGAAGTTTGAGTGGCTGCAGTGCCTGTCACTGGCGTTGGAGTAGCCGCAGTGCCTGTTGTTTTGTCATCAGATCCAGAGGCTTTCTCTTCCCCTTGAGGGTACTGAATAGTGTTGAACAGGGCTCAGTAGGCATGGGCCAGGCCCCAGCACACCACAGCGATTTGTGTCTCTCTGGAATTACCAGGGTGACAACACACTTTTTCCAAATGTTCTACTAATTTTTTAGGATTCTGCACTTGTTCAGGGGTGAAGTTCCAAAACGCTGAAGGTGCCCACCATCCTAGGCATTTGCCTATGCTATCCCACACACCCTGCCACCCTTAACTATTCAACCTTGGGGCAGATGTCTGGATGATTTTCTTAAACAGTTGTTTAAGCTTAAACAAGGCCTGCACCACATTCAGGAGATAGCAATAGGACCATGCTGGTTTGAACATCCCAAGGATCTTCAAAATTCTCAAGAGCTGTTGTAACTAGCTTGAAGGAGAAAGGGAAGGCGAAGGAGCAGGGGAAAACATCCCCCCCCATCTCCCCCATAGATTGGTTCTCCGAGAAGAAGAGGTAAAAAGTGTAATTATTAATAGTCTCCAAGAGATGGCTCATGAAGTGCGGGGATGACAGCAGTGCTGAGTACAATCTCATGACCAATAATTTTACCATACCATAAGCCAGTGTTCCACAGTACAGCAAAGCAATAACATTAATCTAACTCCCAGAGGTGATAAACAGCACATTCCAATCAAATCTGATGTATCTCGAACCGTTCGAGCCCCATGTTGGGTGCAAAAAGGGCTGTTGTGGTTCAACCCCAGCTGGCAAATAAGCACCACACAGCTGCTCACTCACTCCCCTCCCCACCCCCTGGTGAGGTGGGGGAGAGGATCGGAAGGGTAAAAGTGAGAAAACTTGTGGGTTGAGACAAAGACAGTTTAATAGGGAAAGGAAAACCCACGCACACAAGCAAAGCAAAACAAGGAATTCGTTCACTACTTCCCATCAGCAGGCAGGTGTTCAGCCATCTCCAGGAAAGCAGGGCTCCATCACGGATAACGGTTACTTGGGAAGACAAACGCTGTCACTCCGAATGTCGCCCCTTTCCTTCTTCGTCCCCCAGCTTTATATGCTGAGCATGACATCATATGGTGTGGAATATCCCCTTGGTCAGTTGGGGTCAGCTGTCTTGGCTGTGCCCCCTCCCAGCTTCTTGTGCACCTGGCAGAGCCTGGGAAGCTGAAAAAGTCCTTGACTAGTCTAAGCACTACTTCACAACAACTAAAACATCTGTGTGTTATCAACATTATTCTCATACTGTATTAACTCTATCCCAGCCAAAACCAGGACACAAATCAAATGTACATTTCAGTGGAAAGTATGGAGAAATAATAAGCAGGTCTCAGTCTGAAAGTAAGTTTTAGATATGGTAAAAGAACAGTTTTTATATGCAAATCAGGAATAAGGTAAAGATGGAAAAAATCTGTAGAAAGTTCCATTTCTTTTATATGGCTGACTATAGAAACAAAACAAAAAAACTCCCCCAAAACACCCCCCAAAAAAAACCCAAATCAATGTCCAAACCTGAAAAACAGCAAATGCAAGGTAACCATGCAGTGTCATTGTGCCCTCTTTATCACTTCTATTTTGTTGTAGCATTACTGGTTTTAACAGAGTTGCTTCTGATTTACATTACACTGAGAACATGAGGTCAAACTAATTGCTAGGTCTTATTTTCTTTTCCTGGTACACAAATGTTTAACCTACACTGTTCTACACACGAGGCTGTGGCTTGTGGAAAATGCGAGTACAACATTTTCAAGGTGAATTAGAACACACAAACAGCTACACTGGGTCAGGCTGAAGGTCTGCCTCTGGCAGTTTCAGGAACTCGCATAGGGAATATACAACAATATCCTTCTGCTTATCCTGTGTTTCTAGCAATTTCAGCATGGGCACTTCCTGTAGAAGGGGTTATACCCACACCTCATGAATTTTCTTCTAGAACAGCTCTCATTTCTTCAATAAACAATTTATATTTCCAGCATCCACAACACACTGTGCCAGTAAGTCTCGCATTTACAATGAAATGGTGTGAAAGTACCATGTTAAGAAGTACTACTTTCTGCTTACCTTAAAACTTCAGCTGGATAATTTATTGTAATCATTTTTCATTGCACATTTTGTATCTAATGGGTATCAATATTGTGTAAACTGGACAGCTACATGATTACAAGTATTTTGTGACAAATCAGTCCCTGATACATGATGAATGTCAAAATGTTGAATTTGTCTCATACACTTCCAGGTTCATGCTCCATGAACAACAAATCATGTTAATTGACTGCTTTTATACTGGTAGATGGGATTGTTTTAACCAGAACACTCATATAATTTTTTGTTAAATAGTTTGTGTATATTGTATACAAATGCATTATATTTGAGAGAACTTGGAAGTTACTAACACAAATACAACACTAATCTATGCTTTAGCATATTTCTGATTTTATAATAATAAAAAAGAAAATGAAATGAGAAAAGTGTGTGCCCACTGCTAATGAATATTAATGGCCTAATAAAATTTAGTTCATATAATAATTCTACAAAAAATTCATTTGTGTACATAATTGGCTATGTGAAGATAGGTAATAATGCAAAAACTGTAGAAAGTGTCACAGACAAGTTTTGGGAACTTGTATTCAGCTTTAATCTTTTTCTGTTTGTATTTTTCTCATGTGACACTTTGTATTGAATGATTAAAATGTGTAATATGAAATATGTAATGTATTATAGCTCAGAAATCAAATATTATGGAAAATAAAATAGAGAAAGAAAAAGTACCTTTTGAGTTAATAGCCTGTCAAACTTTTATTTTAACTTTTAGGTATGGTTATTACCTAATATTTTAGGTAGATCATATATCTTAAGGAAAGTATATATTACCTGTGGATGAACATGTACAAACAACAACTATCCTGAAGTACAGTATGTACAGTAAACAGCAAGACCCCATCAACAGTTTCAAGGTATAAAAGTGTTTATAACAAATCAAGCCAAAGGTCAGGCAACCCAATATCCTGTCTTGAGAGTGGCCAGTAAGAGATGACTAAAAAGAGTAATGGAGCAGGCACACAGTCATATCACTAAGCTAGTTGGGGGCTGGAACACTTGCCTTGCAAGGAGAGGCTGGGGGACCAGGGCTTTTTCAGCCTGGAGAAGAGACAGCTTTGGGGGCAACCTAACAGCTGCTTGGCTGTACATACAGGCAGGTCAACAAGATGATGGAGCCAGGATCTTCACAGCGGTGCATGGCAGGAGGATGAAAGGCAATATAGTGAAAGAGAAGAGGTTCAGAAAGGATGCAGGAAAAACTTTTTAATGAGGGGAACTGTCAAGCAGTGAAGAAGGTTGCCCAGTAAGGCTGTGTAGGCTCTGTCCTTGGAGTTTTCAAGAGCTATAAAAAAAATCCCTGAGCGGCCTGGGCTCATCCCAAAGCTGGCCTTGCTTTGGGCAGGAGGCTGGACTTTAGACATCCTGAGAGCCCTTCCCACCTGATTGTGCTTCCTTTTCAGTGTTAAGCAAATGTTGGTTCAAGCATCTCCCTCCTAAACAGGGGAGTCTTTAAGACCCTTTGGTGGATTTTTTTTTTTTCCTTGAAATTTGTTTTAGATCTTCAGCAAACTAATCTCCATCACCTGGTTGACATTTTCTCATCCTACTGCGAGCATTCAATATAAGCTGGACTTAAATTTTTAGGGGGTTTCGTTTGTTTTTAAAGATTCCTATCAAGAACTCTTAACACCGAGGCAAAATTACCATATTAACCTAATCTCCCAAGTAACTAATTCCCACCCCAAGAGGGGACACAGAGGTATTTTATTTCTTAGTTATTAATTTGGTGACATGTTCTGCAAATTTTTTTTCTTTTGATAGGAATAACTCCTTGAACTGGAGCTCAGTTCAACTGAAACTGGAGTTTTAGATGGGCCTGAGACTCTCTGGAAACTGCTGAGAGGCTCCAAACTGTTAAAATTATCTCATATTCTATATTCTCCCTCAGAAGTCAAAAAAGGCATCTCTGAATATGGTTACGGGGGAATACACTATTGTTCCAGTTGCATGATGTGCAGCCGATAAATGACCGATGAAGATGACGCTCAGCCCCCTCCAGCAAACTTAGTATATATCCATTTGACTGCTTTCTCATCCCTAATCTCAACAGTCCTCTCTCTTGGAAATGAAAGAACAAATCCATGCTTTTCCTCCCACAAAGCGTTATGCATAGACTGAAAAAAGGGGGAAAAATAACCAAGAATATGCAATGTCTTGGAGGACACCTTTTTACTGTTTTACACAGTCTATCTGAATGCATGTAATGAGGGAAAGGCATGCCATCAAAGAAAGTGGGAGGAAGGGGGAGAGAAAAGCACTTCTACTTTTGACCTCCACCCAGCTTCATTAGTCTTGAATGACATCTGCAAGCCATCATAGACTGGTTACAATATACTCCTTCAGTGATACCCGATAGACTCACCTACGCTTTAAAGAAGATCTCTGAGACTGGGGGGGAGTGAAAACAAGCATATCAGTGCTACAGAAATCTCATGCTGTATAGAGGATTTCTGTGCACAACCTAGCCTGGCTTCCCTGCCCTACACTTGCATTACCTCTAGGAAAAATTGGGGAACACTGACCTCCATGACACCATGGAAATCTTACTCCATCATCTGCTCTATATACACATACATCTCAGCTGCACAAGCCCCATTCTTTTTGTGCAATGCTATTATATAAATATTTCCACACCTTAACCTAGCTCCCTGCTCCTAGCATAGAACTCACACATTGCTCTAACTTGCTCTGTAAAAACCTTTAAATCTTTCTCTCACTAAAATTTTGGGAGTGAATCTGCTGGAGCTGCCCAGCCTGCTGGAGACAGGTTGTTGTTCTCTCCCTATGCCAGGCTATGACAAAGGACTTTGACATCTCAGCAAGGAGTTCATCATTGTCTCACAGTGAAAGCCTGATATAAAAGATTCATGCACGCTCATTCACCAGCAGTAAGTGGTGATGGTCTCCTTTTCCATTTTATGATGTCTTACCTTTCATAGACATATTCTCTCAGTTTAACAGTTGTGAAAGATTTATCTAAATTTGTTAGCTAGTGATAGAAGCGTGCATTAAATGTGCTAGGATTGTCATATACACGAAACACAAGTTTCTTCATTCCTCCCCCTCCTTCTCTTGCTCTGTCTCACATACACATTAATCCATCACAAAGGTAATAATAGTCTGTTAAACAGATAATAACAATATACATATTTAGGAACTCTTGCTTATTGATCTGCCATCTGAATCTGTGCACATAAATAAACTAATATACCTATAATTTTATCAATTCAGTTCTTAAAAATATATAAAGGAATGCTGTGGAAAAATGCATGAATGGCACGCCAAAAATCTGTGATGAAATTAAAATTTAATTACTGAAAATTAAATTGTTGTCCTCCTATGAAGATCTTTATCCAGTGCACACTACCACAGCAGAATGCATCAGTGTTTGTGAACATACAGGTTTAAAAACTTTTCAATGTTCTTAAAAATTTGTATTCTGCTCATTATTGCAGAAGATAACTTGAAGGCAATGGAGTACAGTGGTGACAGTGCTGGGCAGTGGTTTTAGGATATGTGAAAAGAAATAGTGCAAGAAAAGTTTTTTTGGATTCTCTTGTACTATGCTGTCTTTTGTGTTTGCAAAGAGCAGCACTGCTTTAGAAAAGTGACTTGTCTGTACCTTTGCTGGGCCATGCAGAAATACAAAATGTGAATTGCTGGACTGAATTACAAAAACCCTTTCCATTTCCCCCATTATTTAGGGTTTTTTTATGGATTATCTGTTCAGAGCTACACTAGTGACAAAACTAATTTCATAAAAATCTTTCATTTAGGTGATTTTGATGAAGTTTCAATGCTTGGATATAATGGAATGAATGCAAACTGATATTTCATGAGATCATCAATAAAATTCTTCTCTGACTGTCAAATAAAAATATGGCAAGCCTTATGATATGAATATGGAATGCTTTGTCATTTTACAATAGTATTGTATGTGACAGCAGATATAAAAGACAGAACTTTCTTTGTTTCCACAGTATGTCTAAAAAAACCTGCGGTACAGGAAAAGATTTCTGGCTAGAATGAAAGAGGTTCCAAGGAAGAGCTACACCTTTGTTGGTGATTTCTGAAGGGTGAATGGTTTCACTGTACCTTAGCCTTTTAAATAACCCCAGCATGGGTTGAGTTTGCATATGCAAACTGAAAAGTTACACAGTATGATTGTTCCTTTCTATCACATTTCATGCTTTGATTTTGCTATAGTGAAACATTTTTAATCTCGTTAAATAATTGCAAGATGAGCCTTTAGTATTTTACAGTGGTGTGTTTTATCAAAGGATTTTAACACAAACTTTACACTAAAAGGATATGGACGATTAAAATTCTTGAACACTACCATATCAGTAGAATGATTCTGCTTTAATTTCCCTCATTTACATTTTTAACATGAAGGATTTTAGACACTCAGTGTATACAAGTTTGTTTATACAGTATTTTAAAATGCTACTAATTTTAAACAGACGTGTATTTTCACCTATAAGGATAATCACTCCTACAAGCTAGTCACCAGCAAAGCTAATCACAAACTTGCAATTAAACTAGCCAGTCTCAATCACAATTTTTAAAAGATTAGTATGAAGAAGTTGCTCTTGGAAATTTATAAATAGTCTTTTTCTGTGAAAAACACATTTTTGATTGGTGGTGCATTCATTATGCTCATGCTTGCACAGGATAGCAATGCACTTTATGAAGGGATATCTTTGCTGATATGTGATATAGACAAACTACAAATGATCTCTGAGAAGCTAATTGTGATTCTGAAAACAGTCTGATCATGGCAACATGAAACTTAGGACAAGCTCAACACCTGACTGTTTCCATCTTTTATATCCCATACTTGACTCTTAAGCAACTTACCACTTGTGCATACAAGCAAAACATCAAAAAACAAACTATATGATTGTTATGGCCAGGCTGCTTTTCAATAGGTTCTTAGTCTCATTTATTTCTCAGATATTCTCAGCATCAGAGTTGAGGTTGTTAGGTTATCCTAGAACATAACATCAAATTACATTTGCTTGCTGAAACAGTTTATCAAGTATTTTGGCTCAGCCCTTAGCAACTGTGAGTGTTAGCACCTTCTGTAATGAGGTGAACATAGAATAAAGTCTGTCTATACATGAAGTTTCAGTGGCTGGAAGAGGAACAAAGCAAATCTGATGACAATGCTTTCTTTGAAATGAGGAATATTGATGCACTGATTGAAGACCAATACAAAATCTAGCACAAGAAACAGTCAACTCTGACTGTGTTTAGCTTAGGACAATTTGTTAAACAAATGGAAAGTCTCTAAGAGATTTTCAGAACTTGGTATTTACACATTTAAATTAAATGTGTTAATTATAATCAAGTAGCATATTTACATGGTTAAATTTAACCATTTTCATTAAAATTTGCTAAAGGATCTTATAAAACACTTCTAAAATAGTGTGCATTTCTTCTTTAAACAATAGAAATAGAAATTATTCTAATGCCGATAAAAACATACAAAAGACTAAAAGCTAGTACAAATCTTCAGTGCTAATATTTATTTTATATAGTATATGTCAACTACATAAGAACATTAGAATTTCTTAACTTTATCATTGCTTCTGACTATGTGTTACTTACACTATTTCACATCCAATATTTAAAACAGAGGCTATTTTGTTTTATAGACTGTTTTGCACTTTTGATTCATACTGTACTTTTCCTACCTTCCCCAACTTTCTTCAAATCCTTATTTTCCCAATAAATGGGATTATTCACATTATGGACTGTTTGTGGTTGTAAAATATAACATTTAAAACTTCTTTTGAATAGTTTTATGACACAAAAAGTACTCAGAGTGTATCAAGGGTTCAATTATGATACAATATTTGACTTCATAAGGAATTACAAATTCTCTTTGGATTTACATATTCCTATTAGCTGCAGGTCCACACAACCAGTTCTTGCTTTTTCCGTGAGTACGTCCAGCACAAACTTGAAAGTGTAACCTAGAAAGTAATGTCATCTCATGATTTTCAGTCTTGACAAATGGCTACCATAAATTTAAAAAGTGAAGATTGCTAATCATTGTTTACCTCTTCTCAATCTACATTTTACCACAGAAAATATAATCTTTTTGCTTTGTTTTAGCATAAAACTTCAGTGATATTTCCAAAGAGTATTTGTTTTAAGCAAAAATTTATTAAACCAACCTGCATCTTTTGATCAGCCAATCCGAATTTTAAGAATCTTATCCCAGCACATTTAAACTTTGTAAAAATTGCAATGAGTATCAGACTATCTTTATCTTTTTCACTCTGGTTCTCCGACTAAAAATATTTTGATGATACTGTATTGGATACTTCACTTTTGGTTTATTCTCCCATGCCTCTTTCTTGTTTTCTTCTGTTGTTGATGCCAACCTGCTAGAGTGACTCAGTGGAATGAAGATAGTGCCAAAACACTTTGGCAACAATAAAAAGTTTTTTTTAAAAAAATCCTAAATTTCACATCTCTTATTTACCACTTACTTCAAGGTTTCTCTCTGAATGCATGTACTTTCATTTTGTTTCCTTTTGCATAGGTAAATGTTTAAAACAAAATAAAATAAATGCTATTATTGTGTCTAGTCAAGATAGTTAACTATAAATACCAAGAGCAAAACACTTTTAAATGTTGATATATTTCTGGCAATATGAATTGCACATGTTTAATATCACTACGTATTTCAAAACAGAACTGTATTTGTCCCCTATTTTCTTCAAACCAATATACAAGTTAATATCATAGAGTTTTACCTCAGAAAGGGTTTTAAATGAGCACATATGTACAGTTTACTTATATAAAGATTTCTTTACACTTCTGTGTCAGTATCAAAAGGTACTTAAAGTATAATCTTATATGCCAAATTCTACAAAAAGCCTAATGAAAGTCTACTAAGTCAAGGAAAAGTCTTCTATGGTCTTTTGTGTGTTTTATGTCCATACATGATAAATTTCATTTTCAGACAATAATTGCAGAATCAAAAAATATATCTTTGTTTCTTCTTTTTAATATATGCTTTTAAAATTAACAAGACAAAAATAAATAAGAGCTCCCAAAATGAAGACCCTCAAGCCCACGAGGTCAAAAAATCTTATACAGGTGCAATTGCTGTACATGGGCAAAGCACTACTTAGAGGTGCATTAAAATGAGAAGACAATTATGGATAAGAAACATAGGCAGGAAAAAAAAATGGAGAAAAAAATACAGCAAAAATAAAAAATCTTTCATTACAACATAATCAATAAATCTGCCTTTTAATATTAATCCCAAGCTCAAAGTCATTGATCACAACATAACCAATATGTAAATGTGGTCTGCAGTTTGTTTGCCTCTGATACTTACATCAGTGAGTAGCAAAAGCAAGTCCATAGAGCAGTCTGGGGCCAAGGCTACTGCAAAGGGGACAAGACCAAAGAGACATTTGGAGACTAGGCCACCCACAGCATAGGTCCAAGGCCCACCCAGGAAGCAAGACTGGTGACAGGGATGAAGATTGGTATACTCACAAGAAAGCTCTTGAAAGGGTCAGGAACTCAAGCCTGAGCTGAAATGGAGCCTGGGTGAGGGCAGCAGGTGGTGGTGGTCAGGGCAGTTAAGGTCTGCTTATGCCCTCAAGACTCTGACAGCTGAAGCCAGCCATATGTAAAAGAGACAGACAAATATTGGGAGTAAGCCCACATCATGACTTCACTTCAAACTGCTAATTAACATGGTTTAGATATGTCTATGTGCTCGAAAAAAAGGTAATAATCACTGGCCAAAGGGAGTTTATATGGTCATGGTTTTGTGGAGCTAAATTGAACAATTTGTAATTTCCATTCATGTCATGTTTTATCAAGGACTTCCTTAAAAACCAATTTTTTTAGCCTTTACATTGTCAATTGCACACTACAAGAGCAGAGGTGCTAAGTCAGTGATCTACAGAATGAAATCTGGATGCGATTCAGATGTAAAAAAAATTAAATGATCTGGATGGGTTGATATCCTTACTCCAGAAGAGGACTAATTTGTAGACAAAAAGCATGTGTGTCAATACTTTTTTCTTTTATAAACTTCAGCTGGCATATTTAGAACTACTGTACTACCTAGACCTCAGTGCAGCTGTGTCAACACAGACCATCTGAATACCTGATCCAATATATTAATCATATTTCATAAACATTATCATTCATTTTAGAATATTGAATTTCTTAAACTAATGTTTAAGAAGAGAAAATGTGAAGCATCTGAGCTGTGCAATGATTAGTCTTAGCACAAAGAAAAAATCTTAAAAGATTAACTATCCTGCTCTATATATAGCATTTATGAAACATTGACCTTTTTCTGCTGAACGCACTGCATGAAAATGCTTTAGAAGGTAGTCAGGAAAAGAAACTGTAGAAATGCAGCCTGTACATGAAGTGTATTACTCTTTCAACAGTACAAGCTAGTAGAAGTATTTGAATTGTTAAACAGATTTTTCCCAGCATTAGTATTTGTCCATTTTCTGAGAGCAGGTTATTCTCCAGTGGGAGATAACAGGACCTTTTACTTTCATATACCATTAAATGTTAGAATGCAGTGGAATAATTTTAGCCATTTAGAATACAGTAACGCTGTGGAATTGTTGACCTATAACTACGAACTGATTTCCTAGGAATAAGGTTCTCTTTGCATTGTTTGAATAAAGGAATCTGACTTGAAAAACAGCAGCCTGTTCTTCCTGTTCATGTAAAGGAAACATTTAGATTCAATGGCTAGGGGTAAAGAGAGGAGTCAGAAGACCCAAATTACATGTTTGACACTAGCTACTTAGCTTTGGAAGACGAGCTTGTTAACATGTAAATAAGCAGCCACTCTGATTCAGTGATATTGCTGGCCTTAGAGGAGAGCTACTGATACAAGGCAGTTCTCAATATTACTTTACTCTATTGAAAAACTGGTCACATTGTGATCTCATGAAAGTAAAGGTGGCAGGACTGAACCTGCAAGGTACATCACATCTTTAGTAGGATCATTACTGTCGTCTGTGTAGTAATGCAGGGTCTACTGCTGCAATAGCTGACAGTATGCTATCAACAGGAAACATGATAAACACATACTGTTTACAAAGTAAAGATTGCCTAATGCTCCCGCCTGCTCAAACTGGAATCCGCTAACTTTTAAAAATCAAAGCTAATACATATTGAAATTGTCTCATATAAAATATGTTTTATACACAATTAACTAAACACAAATAGTGTCTCCATTTCACTTTGTTCAAAACAAATCTTCCTCAGTGATCAGATTTACTTTTAAAATTAACATTGAATTCTTTTCAAATTCACAGACATGTTAGCAAATTCATCCACAAATCCATTAGTGTTGTTTTATTTGGTTATAAATTTTATCCAAAGACAAATTTGCCCAGACAGGTACAAATCATATTCAGTTTGACAGAATTTAGATCTAATTCTGTCTCCAATTTACATCCCAGGCTTACTTTCTCAGCAAAACTTCTACATTGTTCAAATCAAACTGAGATATTTTCTGAACATCAGTAGTGGGACCATATATAAGACACCTTCATCCACGCTTCAAGAGTAGAAGATGCCCCACAGAAGTCCCTTAGCTTCATCCATACTGTGATATGAATTCATCAGTAAAAAACACATCTTATATTTTAAGAGTAAGCCTACAAGATTATTTAGAAAAAAAAGACATATACTTATGTGTTGGGTGTTGGTTTCAAAGAGTTGGCAGCAGAAGGTGGCAGAGCTGGCTTCCATGAGAAGAGGCCAAGGGCTGTCCCATGCCAGCCAGCTACAACAGACCCCCTGCAGGACACAGCTGAGCCTGTCAGCCAAGATGGTGGCACCTCTGGGAAAACATACTTAAAAAAGGGCAAAACACTGCACAGCAGTGAGGAGTGCAGAAAAAAAGTGTGAGAAACAGCCCTGTGAACACCAAGGTGAGAGAAGAAGAGGGGCGAGGCGGTGCTCCAGACACAGGAGCAGAGACTGCCCTGCAGCCCATGGAGAGGACCAGGGTGGAGCAGATGATAGGCATGCTGCAGCCCGTGAAGGGCCCCGCACTGGAGCAGGTGGATATTTCCTGAAGGGAGTTGAGACTCGTGGAGAACCCTCACTGAAGTAGGTTCCTGACAGTAGTTGCAGCCCGTGGAGAGTATCCCACACAGAAGCAGCTTTTCTGTCAGGAACTGTGGCCCATGAAGGACCTATGCTGGAACAGTCTTTTCCTGAAGGACTGTAGCTCGTGGAGAGGGCCCACACTTGAGCTGGGGAAAAGTGTAAGAAGGAAGGAGCAGCAGAGAGCAACTGTTTCTCGTGGTTTAACCCCTGCCAGCAACTAAGCACCACAGAGTCGCTTGCTCACTCCCCCCTGGTGGGATGGGGGAGAGAATCAGAAGGGTAAAAGTGAGAAAACTCATAGGCTGAGATAAAGACAGTGTAATAAGTAAAGCAAAACTTGTGCACACAAGCAAAGCAAAACAAGGAATTCATTTACTACTTCCCATCAGCAGGCAGGTGTTCAGCCACCTCCAGGAAAGCAGGGCTCCATCACGGGTAACGGTGACTGGGGAAGACGAACACCATCACTCCGAACGTCCCCCACTTCCTTCTTCTTCCCCCAGCTTTATATGCTGAGCCTGATGTCATATGTTATGGAATATCCCTTTGGTCAGCTGGGGTCAGCTGTCCCGGCTGTGTCCCCTCCCAGCTTCTTGTGCACCTGGCAGAGCCTGGGAAGCTGAAAAAGTCCTTGACTAGTGTAAGCACTGCTTAGCAACAACTAAAACATCTGTATGTTATCAACATTATTCTCATCCTAAATTCAAAATACAGCAGTATACCAGCTACTAGGAAGAAAATTAACTCTATCCCAGCCAAAACCAGCATACACTTTTTGACTGACCACAGCCCCCCATTCCCCATACCTCTGCTCTGCTTGGTGGGAAGGAGGTAGAGGAGTTGCAGGTGAAGGAGTGAAGTTCAGCCTGAGAAAAAGGTTGGGGGGGGAAGGTGTTTTTTGCTTTTGTCTTGTTTCTCACTATCCAACCCTATGTTTAACTGGCAATAAATTAAACTAATTTTCCGCAAGTTGAGTCTGTTTTGCCCATGATGGTAATTGGCAAGTGATCTCCCTGTCTTTATCTCGACCTGGGAGCTTTTTCATCTTATTTTCTCCCCCTTGTCTTGTTGAGGAGGGAGAGTGAGAGAGCAGTTGGCTGGGCATCTGGCAGCTGGCCAAGTTCAACCCACCACAATTCAGTAGCACCAACACTTACAAAGACCTTTTCCCTTAAAAACTGCCGAGCCTCTTGACTCCAGTTAGGTTCTTCTAAGTAGGCACAAGTTCATGCCAAGCTTACTGTGGATCAGAATTTGTCTACTTTTGGATTCCAAAAGTATATTTCAAATGCTGTAAAATTACTAAGGAGCCTACGTTCTCTTTTTAGAAAGGATTTAGGAGCTTCTGCCTCCTTGAGTATCATTTGGGTTTAGAATCATAGGACTTCAGACCTGTAAGTGTTCAACTTTGCTATTTTCTTAGCTTATGCTAATTTGTTGTTGATGCCAAAATGATATCAGAGTGATGAACCTTTTAATAGAGAAGGCAATCAAATCTTTTTACATGAAACATTTGAATCTTCTTGAAGGTTCTTGTCTTACAGTGGCTGAAAATGGGGTCATTTCTTGTCATGAGCCATCCCATACTACCAATATGTAGATAAAATGATTTGTTGATTCTATACAGAAAACTGCTTAAAAAGGGAAGCAATAGTTTTCTGTAACAGCAAAGTTAAAAACAGATTTAATAAATATTTTTTTGACAAGTGACTCATTCCTATAGTGTCTGAGAAGCTGGAAGATCTTCCAAGCCTGGGAACCTCTAGAGTTCTGTAGTATTTACATGTGCATTGCTTCCACTACATCATAACAGGTAAACCCAAATAAGACCCTAAAAAAATGTTTCTAGATTAAAAAAAAAAAAAAAAAAAGCTTTTGTCCCAAACAAAAAAAACATATTTATTTGCCTGCAGTTAAAGGTAGCAGAATAAATTCTGGTAATTCAAGGAAACAGTCTTTCTAATGATGTACAATTAAAAAGGAAACATTCCAAATCACTAGAAGCATACAAAAATAAAAATATCATCAAAAGCCCAGATATATAAAAAGAAAAGGAAACATATAGATAAAAAGACAGAAACAATTTCTCTCTTTCCCTTCTATTACAATAAGCTTCTCTTATTGACTCATTTTATTTCTGTACTATGCTGGTCTCACAGAATAATTTGCAAATGCCCACTTCTTTATTGACAAGAAGTAACACTGGAATATGTAAGACTTATCTGTAAGCTTGAAGTAATGCTTGTGTTTCAACACTTTCCTAAATGTGGGCCATCTTCTACAGAGGAAGTAACTATTTCACTAGTCTAGGCAAACATTATTTTAGTAAAATAATAATAATATTTGACATACAAGTCTCTTTATAGATAAATATTCTTTTTTTGTGTGTTTGAATGAATTGCACAAGAACAAAGAATGCAGGGCAGAATTGCTGTACAAAACTAAGGAAATACAGGACTGGAAGGCCTCCAGGTCTGTGTGGTTGGTGTTGTATTATATGATTGCTTTTATAAGTGTTATGGGCTCCACTTTGAAAATAATTTTGAATTTTTCTGTTATTCTTCTCCATGACCTTCTGATTTGATTAAATCTGCAGAAACATGCTACTTTACTTTCTAGGGGTTTCCTTCTAATGTCCAAACAGAATTTATTTATCATCAGTTTTTATCCATCTCTTTTTGTGCCAACATGACTTTGGTCTTCTTCCTCTCTGGTGTTTGCATCACATTCCTACTATGCTCCATTGTATGTATACACAATAATCAAGTTACTCGGGAACATATTGGGCTAATTAAAGCATGCCCACCTACTCTTCTTTTATTATATACACTCTTCTTTCTCTTGGTGATCCTTGAAGCAATTTCTTGCTTCAGTAAGAGTTAATCATTCTTGAAAACAGCCAATCAAAACTCTGAAGTGTTCAAAATTAAGTCAATCAGTGCTTAATACAATAGAATTAACAGTTCTCTATCTCTGCTGAATATGCTTCAAATGATACGACTAGTGATAACATTTGCTTTTATCATGGATGTGAATTATTATTTTTCTGCAAGAAAAGGACTTTAGCTTTCATTGCTGTTATTTTTGAAGAAGCTACACTTTGTAAAATGTCCAGTGCTTTATAGTTCATGAAGAAAAGAAAGCCTGTTCCTTAGCAGGGAATCTTTTATCTAAACTTCAAAGCTCTAGCGTTAAAAAAGAAGACTTCAGCATCTAAAATACTGAGCATCTGAAGAGGCTCTATTGTAAACTGTAGGATCTGAACAAGTTTAAATTACATTTGAAACTCCTTTTTTAATCCCAATTTTACTTTCAGTTTATGTGTCACTGGGATAGATCTGAGCTTTTGATTAGCTCTGAGTGAGTACAGATTAAAAAAGAAAAGACTTGGGACCAACCTCTGTCATTTGATTCCATGAGTATTTGCTACCTTTCTCATAAACAAGATTGTAAGAATGTTCATGGCTTTCCTGGAATGCCAAACTATCTGTCCTGGGTTTGGCTGGGGTAGAGTTAATTTTCTTCGTAGCAGCTAGTATGGGGCTATGTTTTGGATTTGTGCTGGAAATAGTGTTGATAATACAGAGATGTTTTAGTTACTGCTGAGCAGTGCTTACACAGAGTCAAGGCCTTTTTCCTGCTTCTCACACCACCCCACCAGTGGGTAGGCTGGGGGTGCACAATAAGTTAGGTTGGGACATGGCTGGGACAGCTGACCCCAACTGACCAAATGGATATCTCATACCATAGGACATCATGCTCAGCATATAAACTAGGGGAAAAACTGGCCAGGGGTCCTCTGCTCGGGAACTGGCTGGGCATCGGTCAACAGGTGGTGAGCAATTACATTGTGCATCAGTTGTTTTGTATATTCTTTTATCATTATTATTATTTTCCCTTTCTTTTCTGTCCTATTAAATTGTCTTTATCTCAACCCATGAGTTTTACCTTTTTTTTTCAATTCTCTCCCCCATCCCACTGCAGGGGGAGTGAGCAAACTGCTGTGTGGTGTTTAGCTGCCTGCAGGGTTAAACCACAACACTATCACAATCCTGTGTGAATCCTATAAGTCATATAGTTGTGGATGACAAATAAAATAACTCTTTAAAAAAATATCACAGCCTGTTTTCTCAATATTTCAGCAGGATAACTGCTGGCAAAACACTATAAATTCATTGCTTTCTGAGTTTTGTACATCCTATAGGTGCACTGTAATGTCAAGGGAGTAGTAAAAATTTGTATCTCTGTTCCTTGCTCCCTTCCAAACAGATTGTCATGGTTTAACCCCAACCGACAACTAAGCACCACACAGCCACTTGCTCACTCCCGCCCGGTGGGATGGGGGAGAGAATCGGAAGAGTAAAAGTGAGAAAACTCATGGGTTGAGACAAAGACAGTTTAACAGGGAAAGCAAAAGCCATGCATGCAAGCAAAGCAAAACAAAGAATTCATTCACTACTTCCCATCAGCACGCAGATGTTCAGCCATCTCCAGGAAAGCAGGGCTCCATCATGTATAACAGTTACTTGGGAGGACAAAATGCCATAACTCTGAACATCCCCTCCTTCCTTCTTCTTCCCCCAGCTTTATATGCTGAGCATGACATCATATGGTGTGGAATATCCCTTTGGTCAGTTGGGGTCAGCTGTCCCAGCTGTGTCGCCTCCCAGCCTGCTCGTTGGTGGGGTGGTGTGAGAAGTAGAAAAGGCCTTGACTCTGTGTAAGCACTGCTCAGCAGTAACGAAAACATCCCTGTGTTATCAACACTGTTTTCAGCACAACCCCAAAACATAGCCTCATACTAGCTACTGTGAAGAAAATTAACTCTATCTCAGCCAAAACCAGTACAGAGATTTAAGACAGTCAGTATACTGGACACATTTACATCCAGAAATGCCTTCCAAATCTCTTAATCTGACCATGTACTTTAAGATTCTTTCCTTTAATGAAGTAAAAAATCCTAGGTAAGAGATTGGCACTTTCTGCCACACAATGGCATCAAGGAAGATTTATTGTATAAATTTCCTGAGGGAAGTATCATTTTAATTAATTAGCAAATGATATTTTCCAAGTCAGGTTATTTGCAGCCAGAAGGTGAAAGGATTTTACTATAGCATCTGAGTGCATTAAACATTCATTCATTTACTGTGACATAAAAGCCTGGTGAGACTGGAAATATTATTACTCTCATTTTAAAGTAGGGAACAAGCCACAGCTGTCCTTGTCCAACCAAATACATAAGACACTTCAAAAAGACATCTAAGCCTACTTGGCATTACCCGCCTATTAAAAGTTACACACATTAAAGAATTTTACTTGACTGTTGTCTGCATTGAAAAGATTTGCTCACATAGACAAAGTTCAGGCTGAAACACATTCCACCTTCCTGGGTCAGACAAGCATTTCTTTGATTCAAGAGGAAAAGATATGGCAAGACTTGCCTAAAAATAGAGTTCTAGCTGAATTCTTCTACACAAAAACTAGAAGTCTAAGAAATAAATGGGAGGAACAATCCCCCACCAATATTTTGCAGTGAGTGTGAAACAGAAATAACAGGGTATAAACTTACTATAAACGTTAGAATAGATCATGCTATTAGAGAAGAGATGATATATATTAAAACAATCTTACAGTTATGTATTGTACATACTGTGTATACTTTATATTGTATTTTTTATTATAGTATAACCATTATATGTTGTAATAACATAGTAATCATGTCAACAAGTAACTTAGATGCCCTCTGCACTGAAATAGCAGGCTTAATGAGGAAAATGCCAGTATTCTTTCCCTACAGTGACATCATTATTTAAAACAGGTTTGAGGAAACATCTAGGGAATTATGAACAACTCAGATGCCGATACTGGTAAATTAGTGGCAGATGTTATAAAGAATAGCAGTAGTAATCACCTGGATAAATATGACTTGGGAAAAGCAAAAACAGCAAAGGGTGGGGGTGCCACACAATCCACGGAGAGGCATGGTCTCTGGAGGCGTCCACCAGCAGAGGTGTGAGTGAGTGGGGGTCTGGGCGGTGGCTGCTGTGGTGGGTTCCTGAAAACACTCAGCAGCACCCCTCACCAATGGGACCTACCAAAAGGAAGTTGCCAGAGGAAAAGAAGGAAACTCATAATGTGGAAAAACAGTAAGTAAAAAGTACAAAACAAGGATTGGAATAAATTTTTTACAGATGAGGGTAAACACTAGCAGGGCATAGTTTTGCTCTGCTAAGAGAGGTCTACTAAATCTTGGATGGCATGAAGAATGATTTTTTCTTATGCAGAATCTCAAATAACACAAATGAAACTAACAGGCAGGAAGTTCAAAACCAAAATAACAATATTTCTACAGAGTTTTGGAACTCCTATCCTCAAAGGTCTATAGAAATTAGAAGCTTTTATTTGGCTCAGAAATTAGAAGTTTTTATTTAGCTGGACAAATTTGTACAGAATAATCCATTTGGGATTAAAGACAAAGACATTTCTGGAGAACTATTGATATACACTTCTTCTATTCCTATATTTTTCATTGCTGTCTAACAGACACTGAGTTAGACTACTGTTTTCCTGTTAAAATTTTCACCATGAGGGAAATGTGTGCAGATTTAGAAATGTAAGAATACTCAGTTAAATTGGGAACACCTTTTACTTGTTATATGATATTTTTCCCTATTTTTCAGTCTTTAATAATATGCAGTAACATTCCAAAAAAGTTCACAGATATTTTATAAACAAAAACACTAATGTTGTACATTTCCATTTTCCATAAACAGCATTTAAACAGTATGAGTATATTGTATTAAAATTATGTACTCTGGTATGGATATATTAGTAGAGAGGGAGATGCAGTTTAGCAAGGCAATCCAATCTTTAGGTTTGACTTTTTGGTGTATTTGTTTCTTCCTATTTATAAGATTTAAATCTAGACCAACATCAATAAGCTATTTTCTGAATTAAAACAAACTCACTACTTTTTACACAAATTCAGATATTATGACAGAATTGTTTTCCTTTTTAATTGAACCATTGTACAGAGAGATGATAACTATAGTAATTCATCATATAGAGGTAAAAACAAATTATATAGCTGCACAGATCATCAGTCCATTTACACAGCTGGATATTTTTGCAGGATAGAAGAATTTTTCTCGAGAAAGTGTATATCCTGTATTGGATGAATGCTTTTGACGTACACTTTCACATAATCTATGTTTCTTCTAACAAAGACTTTTGTTTCCCTATCTGCATCAATTAAAAAATGACCTCAGAAACAGCAATGTAATATTTTCAGTCCTCTCTCAGTTATTTCAATATCACTCAAGAGTATCAAATTTTCACCTCCAGATTCTGTTCAATATACAACGATGCCCCATAGCAACTAGTAAAATGGTGAAACCTGTAGTAGGTAAATGCACACTGCATGCATAGTAACCACAGAGATCTGACATTAATATCTCACATTAATGTCACATTTGTTACTTTTTTTTTCTCTGTAAACTCCACTATATCTCCACCTGCTTTCTCCCATTTTCTCTTATGCCTTTAATAATGCAGATTGTTATTGTTTGTCTTGTCTGATAATTCTAGGGTCAAAAACCTCTTTTAGAAACAGTGTCAATATTCACATATGATGCTTGATTTCATTTAAGCTGGAGCTTCTTTATTCCTGCAGCAGCATGTTTTCTGTGTCAGCATTCAAATTCATATGTGTCCTTGTACAGTTCATATAAAAAGACATAATTGAATATATTTTCTATCATAACCCTAGGTCACCTGTAAAAAGATTGGAAAATTACTCTCAGCGTCAGTTTAACAACTGCAGAAAGTGAGGAAAAAAAATAATGCTAATTAAAACAATAAGGCTAATGGCATGGAAGAACATTTTCTTTCTGCAGCAGGTAGCACATCGGGAAGAGACTTCACGTCTTTAAACATACAATCCCTCTCCCCGCAAAAAACCCCACCCAACAATACTGCACAGATTTCCTGGAAATAAATACTACACCAAAGTAGCACAGCTTCTGGGTTTATGGTGGATTTATGAAAACGATTCTGCACACTTCAAAACTGAGTTAACAATGTATATGCAGTGATGTGGTGTGTCGATCCTGGCTAGCAGCTAAGCCCCACCCAGTCACTTGCTCACCCACCCCCTCCTCCCCCAGTGGGATAGGCGAGAGAATCAGAAGGGCAAAAGGGAGAAAAACTTGTGGGTCAAGATAAAGACAGTTTAATAGGTGAAGAAGCGCCCCACAGCACATGCAAGCAAAGCAAAATAAGGCATTCATTTGCTACTTGCCATCAGCAGGCAGATGTCTACTGCTACCTGGAAAGCAGGGCCTCAACATGCGTGATGGTTACTTGGAAAAACAAATGCCATAACCCCAAATGTCCCTCCTTCCTCCTCATTTCCCTGAGCTTTCAATTCTGATCACAAGGTCATATAGCATGGAACATCCCTGTGGTCAGTTTGGGTCAGCTGTCCTGCCTGTGTCCCCTCCCAACACCTTTCACACCACCACCCTACTTGCTGTGGGGGCAGCATGAGAAATGGAAAGGGCCATGATGCTGTGCAAACACTGTTCAACAACAGCTAAAACATAGTGTGTTGTCAACCATTGGTGTGTTTTAGTCACAAATCCAAAGCACAGCCCCATATGGGTTGCTATGAAGAAAATGAACTCTGTCGCTGACTAACCCGGTACCATCTCCACCCCTTATTCCACACCATTTACGTTGTGCTCACTAGTGGGTCCCACACTATCCCATACACCCTCATTAACCGCCTTCTCCCTCTCCATCCTTTGATATATGCACAGATATCATTCCCTGAGTGTATGGGCCACACCTGTAAAATGTCCATAAATTGCCCGGAGTCCATTCAGCCCATGACTTGGGTTCCATCTCTTATGGTGGGTGCTCAGGAGAGGAGAGGTGGTGTGTTCTGTTGAGTTATTGGGCACCAAAGTCAGCTCAGGTTGGGTCACTGCTACATTTGCCTGGCTTCTTGCAAGGCTCATCCTCCTGCTATAGTACTGCCTATAAGATACAGTTCAAATCACGGTTTTCAACAACTTAAATGTATATCCATTGCAAGTGAATACATAACTTATTTTTAAATAGCTTCTTTTTTTGTCACTGTTTTTGCCAGTGCTCATAGGTGCTTTAGCCCCTTGTCCTCTCTTACTAAAAATGACCATGATTTTCCTGTCAAATGTGTCTGGTTTTTGTTTCTTTATGTAATCGGACAAGATAGACTTATTAATATGTTGTCACATACATTTAGCATGATTTTGCTGCAAAGTTAATTTCTGACAGAGCTTGTGCTTACTAAAACAATTACACATTGTAAAAATAAACAAATATATTCCTTTCTGCAGGAAAAGCTCTCTAGCATGCGTTGAAGTCATACGCAAACAATCAGTGTAAGCTGTTTACATTTCTGTTGGCCTATTATGATGTCCATGCTCTTTGTGTTAGCTTCCAGCTCTGTTGCTGGTGTTGTCATTTGATACTTGACACCAAAGCTCCTCAGGTGTGCTTCCTTCAACATGTTTCTCTTTCTTAGCTTGTGATAGCAAAGGGTATTGTTTTACATGATTCCCTCTTCCTCCAGTAAACTTGAGTTAGTAAGTGTCAGACACTGGAATAAATTTACATTATATTTATGTAGTCTATCATCTTATTCAAGGTCAGTGGTGTATGAAACAAATCATATTATACTGTCTGTTTCCTTACTTCAGGCAGTTGCCTCTGCGACTAAGAGTATCTTCTGTCTGCTTCCAGAGGGCAAGATAAACAAAAATGTGGTTCAAAAAAAATTCATTTAGAATTGACAAGAGTTCAGAATTAGGTCTTCAGTCCTTATTTGCTCCTCTGGTTTCCTCCAGGGAAAAAAATCGGGTTGCCTTTTATTCAGGTTTCCAGCTCTCATTTTCTTTTCAAAAGTAACACATTTCTTTTTTAAATTTCTCCTTGTCACATTGCTACTGGTTACAATAACCCTTTATGAAGAGAAAAGCAGATATGATTAAAATGTCCCTTAGTGGGCTTGATGAAGACATGGTAATGGCAGCAATTTCCATGCAATTTTCGTAAAATACCTCAGAGCATCTAAGTAGCTCTTAACTACTATAACTTTTAATACACCTTGTCTAATTGTACACATTCCTATTAAGAAATGATCTTAACAGCTCTTACAAAAAGTAGAATGTTATAGAAATAAATGCTGGAGGCTATGCAATATCCTTATAAAAATTGAGTACATTCTGCTAAACCATATGTGTGTGTGTGTGTGCGTGTGCACATGTAGAGATCATTGCTTGCAAAAAGAAACTTTTAAGTTTTCATAGAAATCTAAGTAAAAAATTAATTCAGAGCTTGTGCTAAAATAAATCTGGTTAATTTTTTTGAACTGGACAGATACCAAATATAGCTGCTTTCAGTTGGTCAAAGTAATTTGATACAGACATTTTCCATCGGTTATTAGCGTATATCTCTGAAACATACTGAAGAAATAAAATCTTACTATTTCTGTATTTTTAAAAAGGATTCTTCATTAGGTATCACATCTGAATTACAGATTGTATAATTCCTGTTGTTTTTACTAAGCACCTGCAACAAGAACTGATCTGTCACAATATTGAAACAAAAGGCAGTGGAGAGTAGGAAGTGCAATAGTTCAGCAGTTTAACTCCTTTATTTTGAATGTGCTTGTTCATACATTAGCTCAAGTTTTCTTCAAATGCATCCAACTGCAGGTTTTCCATTGACTTTTGTAGGAGCTAGATAAGAATTTCCAAGGGCAAAAGCTATTAAATGTAACATGCATTATTAATGTGTTTATGTCTCCCTTACTATATTTATTATAAGCACATTAATGAAAATGCCATGAATATTAAGGCTGATTTATAAGAATAGGGTACTGTTTACAGCCAGATTACTGCACACTGGAAATATTTTATTTAACTTAACTATATGCATTTGTAATTTATTAAGACACTTGTATCCCTCCAAAGAACAGTCTCTATTAAGAAGATCGATGACCTGCAAGTTTATAATGTTTTGCACTGAACCTCAGTGTTGAGGGGAAAAGATTGTTCAAATTTTTATTGAGAATCAATTTTTATGCAAGGAATTTACCAAATAATACAAATACACTCATAAGGTATGTCATAACCCATTCAGAGATAATGAAATAAAATTTAATAACTTTAACATATATGCAGATAAAACATGTAGGGCCCAAATCAGTCTTCTTGTAGGAACCACCTGTTCTCCACATTCTGTATAGGAAACCACAACCTTGCATGGATACAGGGGATGTCTCATGGCTTCATACATTCCTGAAAGAGTCTGGATATGAGTTTGCTCACTGGAATTTACTCATAAAAGTTATGAGCACCGCTGTCTGTTTGTTCACCACTCCTCCATCCAGAGCTATTGTAGCTTTAATGGTCATATATAGTTCATTCATCCATGCATGAAAAATAAGCATTTGACATCCTTTTTACATTTTTATCCCATATTCTTAATGCTAAGTCAACAGAATTTGAGCACAAGCCTAGGTGCTTAAAAAAACCAGGACACGATTCTGCAATGTATACTTATACATTTACTAAATAATTTCACATATATAAATACATATGAATGTGTGTATAAAAACCAAACTTGCTATTAAATAGACAGAAGTATAAGATGTAATGGAAGCTAAATTGGCAGTTGGACTAGGTGATCATTGTAGGTCCCTTCCAACTAAAAACATTCTATTCTATTCTATTCTATTCTATTCTATTCTATTCTATTCTATTCTATTCTATTCTATTCTATTCTATTCTATTCTATTCCATTCTATTCCATTCTATTCTAAAAGATACAGGACAGTACCATTAAACACCCAACCTTCAGGAAACTTTGGTTCAAGGGTTAACAGCTGCATCATAGAAGATACAACCTAAACAGATGTGGCCTCACAGAGGTAGATACAGATATGAGAAAATGAAATTACATTTCCTAGGAGCCATGACAGTTGAAAATCCATATCCATACTCTGCAGCTTTTAGCAGAAACTTGTATTTGAGTGTCGTGTAGTACTAAATGGGAAATTAAGTTGGGGAAAAAGGGCATCTTCTGTGAAAGTTTCCTGCAAGTTTGTACAACATATCAGAAACTGCAAATTTCTTCCTGAAATATCTGGCCAGATAAGTTGGTAGGGAGGAGTCAGTGAATAACTTACTTTGTGACCAAGAATGTATTGTTTTTATTGAACTCATTTTAATGATAACACAACCTAGATTGAAGCAGCTCTGAAGGTTACCCTAAGACTTATGAAGTGAGGGCCAAATGTCTGTGATGAATCTTATGAAGCCCTGAATGTATAGAAGAAATTAGTTTGTATATTACTTAGGAGCTTATAAAAAGTGTCTGTTGGTATGAGAAAGTTGAGAGACCAGCACACCAGAAGCAGTAGCAGAACCTGAACTTCCCTCCTGTGATGCATGAAATCTCACTCAGGAATATCTTCATTTGTAGTAGACATACAGTTAATTTGATGTAGCTGTTGATGAAGAAGTCACACCATAGATGACATAGCATATCAGTGTGCATTTTGATGTAATATGGCATGCTGGGATAACCGTCTGCACTCTACAGAGACCTCCTTTCCTAGCTCCTTTGAGAACCATCTGGAGAATGGACCCAAACTATCCTTCAGTCAACAGGCAGGCAGCAAATGGAGCCATGCATACCTCAAGAGTGTTTCTCTGAAATTGAGGCTCATTCTGTATTTGAAAGCAGACCATGAAACATTCTACAGAAGACACACATCCCAAGAAACAGTTACAATTCTTAATGGAGCGGTTTGTAGCTAAAACATTTGAGTTTTCCATTTGTGTCAAAGTGCAACATTTCTTCAGAGAATTTAAACAAAATCATCATTACTTTCCAACTTTACATAATCTTCTTTTCACATTCAAAAGCTTATTTTGCTATCAAGTAGTGCATGTGATTGATTTGTGATTGATGATCATACTTTAAACAGAATTTTTAATCATTGTTGACCACTAAGGTCTGGTTTGGGAAACAAGTGGATTATAGCAGCCAAGTCATCTAATTGCTAAATCAGATCACTGCTTTTAGAGGGGAGAACACATTGCTTCAAAAGCATGAACTTGACTATCATGTACTTTTTTAATAATAACAAGCTGCAGTTAAAATCAATATAATTAGCCCTTTTTTTTTCCCAGCACAGGCATAACCTAAAGACTTTTTACGGAAACAATCCATGTTATGGGTAAAACTCTTAACCCACATTTTATAGGAAATATGTTTTATCCTGCTCTCCTGTATCCTTGATTTCTCTGGAAAGTGTAATGCTTAATAGTATTTAATTAAGTGGACTCAGCTCTGTTAAAGCTCCTATCCTCAAAGAACAAATCCTGGTGGGTTATAAATAATTAAAGCTATGGAGAATATGACTGAATGATGAACAACTACTGTGGGAGAGGGAATTTGCTTTACAAATTCCACTAAAATGTGCATAAAGAGTTATATTAATGAAAATGGAGAAGCTTTGTATGCCTGATGGAGCATGGTCATTGCACGAGTATACAGAGTAAAGGAGGATGTAATGAGTCCATTCCAGATTTCTTAGTTGCTACAAGAAATGCTCAGATAACATTCCTTGCAGATGAAAGATTTCCAGAAA
>WAAD01041834.1:206109-223510 GCA_013389945.1 Fregata magnificens | reverse complement strand
GTATCATCGTCCTGGCTGGGTGGTCGATAGCAGACTCCCACAACATCCACTAATATATATATGAACTAATATATACATAAAAAACCCCCTAACTTTTTACTTATACATGTAAATTATGCCATAACACCTCATTCAGAACTGCCAAGCATTGACATCTTCATTGTAACCGCTTCCCTCGTTACACAGATAGAAATACAAGTGTCTTTCCAGTGCATCCAAAAGATTAATAAATGTTAAAAGAAAGAAAAGTTGAGAATCCTCTATACAAAGCTCCCTTAAACCAATAAGATGTTAGCATTAACATCCACAGCATGTTTTCTAGGACAATACAGATGGACTAGGTGAAAAAGAAATTCAGGGTGTTATAGATTTGTCTTTGGGATTATTATTATTTTAGGGCCTTGAGAACCTATTTATGAACTAAGGTTCCATTTCAGTCAGGGCCACACAAATGCAAAACAAACACCATTCCTGCCCCAAACAATTCTGGCTCCTCATTATAGGTAGAATCTTCATAGGGCAAAAGTCAAGCACCTCCAGCGGGCCATCCTTGGAAATTAGCTGCTTGTTTCATACGAGATCGTTTTGCACTGAAGCAATAGGTATGGGATGCTGTGTAACTAAAGGAAAGATTCAATACACATCCTGAAGAAAATCTTTTCTTAATCAGACCACAGGGAATGCAGTTAGAGCAAGGGACTGCTGGGAGTAGGAATAGTGTCTGAGAATCATTTTCTGTGGACTGACAAATTTTACATACCTCCTCAGCCAGGATTTTATATCCTTTTAACTTTATGCTTACTTCTTATGTTTCCCTAGTGCAGTTTGACATGATGCGTGCTTGTAACCTCATTGCCACTGTTGCTCTGACGGCTGGCCAGCTCATCTTCGTCCTGGGCCTGATGGAGCTACCTATCATTTCTCAGGATACCCAGTGGTGGGAGGAGGCCATAGCTGCCGTGTTCCAACTTGCCAGTAAGTCCACTCCTTTTTACTGATGGAAAGAATACTTACTCTCTATTAAATCCAGGTAGAAAAGAGTTTCTTACTTTATAAGTCTTTCAAGTGACAAAGAATAGCAAAAAGGCCTAAATCTAAAAGTAAGCTCATTGTCTCTTAAAAGCTCTCCCCATGAGATTCTGCAGTACGTGAATAGAAGCTTTTATCTTGGATATATCAGAATGAGTCTTCTGCCAACCAAGAAAAACAAGCCTTTATTATTTCCTATGAAACCAGGAAGGCAAACATGAAAGAAAAACTGGATGCAATGTAATTCCACAATTTAGCAGGACAAAATATACCAAAGGAACTGTTTGAAAGCAGAGCAGAACAGCCAAGCAAATTTCTGAAGTCTTGCCGAAATATGATTATTTGCTTTTAGCTAAGTGAATTTTACTCAATGACCATCAGCTGGGTTTTTACCGACAGATACGTCTGCAATCTAGCAAAGAAAGCCAAAGTCAATTCATAACATTGACTGCTATAAATAAATTTCCCATAGTAATTCTCAGGGACACAGACTGTACACAGAAATGAATGAGGAAAGGAGGAAGTGGTTTTATCACAATTCTATATTGACAGCAGTGGCAACAAACTGTAAACATTTTGCAATAATACCTTTCTTTACTACATAAAACAAGTCACTCCGTATTCATTACACCAAGAGTCCAATCCTATAAAATATCCATGCATGAAACTGTCATTAATGGAGTACAACATTCAGGCTGCTTACAAGATCGAATTAAAAATATATCATTATTATTAATGTAAACAACAGGTTATAATAAAGTAACATCATATTTAGAATGGTATAAACCTACTGAGACCTCAGGTTTACACTGCTGCAGGATCGGAATCTACCCTAGGTCATTTAAATATGGTCCTCACAGCTATAAACACCCATTAAGGATGATGAACCTGAAATCCAAACAAGAGGAGGAGACTGCAGAAGTTCTGTAACTCTCAAAGCATCTGATCCAGCTTCCAGGTGCAGCGAGACGCTCAAGCATCAGTCAGTGCTACCAAGAGACACATACATAGCCTTGCTGTAACAAGACCTCCCTACAGCCTCTTCGTGTACACAGTGGACATTGTAACTCTGGATACCTTCTGGATAGTTCTCCCTGATCATCGGTGTGATGCCTGCTTTACTCTCACTCCCTCTCATCCTCCCCAAAACTCGATACGCCTGTTTTTCCCAGAGAGGAAATGCATTCTGGCCCTGTTTAGATGTGTTGTTTCATTGACAAACAGCAAAGTGGACGGCCGTGTGCCTTTCTTCTATCAAGGCTGCTAATTTTAGACTGGGCTTTTTTTTTTTCCTTTTTTTTTTTTTTTTTTCCTGTGCTGGAGTCTGTTTTAAACACAGTCAGAGAGAGACTGAAGGGCGCCAGGATATCCCGACACAGGAGAAGGAAATGCCTGCTATTACCTGTTATGCAAGCTGAACCTTGAAATCCCCAGCGCTGGGAGGGGAGAGGGGAGGAAAGCCAGAGTCAGAATGATTAACAAAACACTAATGAGAATGGCTGAAGAAGCTGTTGAATCGAGGAGTTCATCTGCCTGGCTGTGTTCAAAAGGTGTGAAGAGATGGATCTGGCAGCTTGTGACAGTTACAAAGACAGACATTGCGCTATATGAATCAAAGGTCTCCCATCTGCAGAAATAATGCAATGACTTTGGTGGCTATCCCTGCCCCCCTTCCCCATCCTCCTTTGCAGTTATGCCATGCTCTCCTTCACCACCACCAGATGGTTTTCTGCCTTGCAGTCAGTAACATGATATTCATTTTACATCTCATTATCTTAATGAAAGTCTTATGTTTAAACAAATTCCTTCCTGATATCCAGCAGAACCAGCTGAAGTCTTCTGGAACATATACTTTTGAAAAAGGAGGAGTCATCATATCTGCCATTATCCCAATATAAAACAGACTTCTCGGAGACCTCCCTAGTTTTCCGGGACAGTGGTATGTCAACCGCTGACCACCTGGGTAATTGAGGGTCTGCACTCACAGGACAGGCAGTTCAAAGTACAGCTTGCACTGACAAGAGAGGCTGTTTCCTCTTTCACAGAACCCAGCGTGTGCTCCGTAATGTTGAGCCACTCAAACTGGCCACAAAAATCAGCCGCATCCACCAAATTCCCTTGATTGGGCCCAGGCGAAAGCATTTTACACATTATGGCTGAAATGTCTTTGGTATCAGACAAAACACATGTGCAAACTGTGAGCAAGTCCAGCATTTCTGTTGCTCTGATGAAGGATTGCTGCTACATGTAGAGACTAAGATTTCTTTATTGAAGGGGAGGAAAGTGGCCACCCATTATCCTATAAGCCACAGGTAATACTCAGCCTCTGAGCCTCTACTCTGAGATGATAACCTCTCATCTATTTTCAAAGCAAAGTAGCAATAGTAGGCAAAAGCATCAGAACGGTGGATACAAAGCTTGTATTTAAAAGCATTTTGTCCATGCAAAACAGCCCAAGAGAAATCACTGTGAAGCTCTCCCCTACTTCATTTTAAGGGTTAAAGCCAACGTACTTTAGGCCAGACAGATCATTGGCATGAGAAAAGCAAACAATATTTAACAATATACACACTTAGATCTTATTTAATATCTCAAGTACTGGCTAGGTAATTTATATTTATTACACTTTCAAATATGTTACTGAAAACACAAGCACCCGCCTCCCTTTTTTTCCTTTTCAAAATCCAAACGATCTGAAGAATTGTTCTGCAATTGCTCATCCTGCCAGTGATTTCAGAAAAAATTCTCTTGAATCATGTCCCCTCGAATTCCAACTTCTGTCTGACCTCTAACTTTCATCCTGGAATATGCCAACAAGTGCTGAAAAGAACCACAATGGTCACTGGTAGAAAGAAATCTAGTATTAGGAGGAAGGCTTAAGTATATGGCTCCAAATCACAAAGTCAACCTACAATTTACTTATTTTTAGTCAGAGTTTACCCATTGAAACGTTATGTGTGGGTTTCATTACACTTTGCCAAGGTCTGAAAAAAAGTCCTTTTCATTTTAGAAAACTAAATGTACCAAGTATTACCTTCCAAACCCTATCACAAGTTCAAATCAACCACCTCTGATCCCACTAGAGCTTGCGATGACTCCAGGCTCCACTGCTTTTTCACTTCTGCCACCTGCACAAGCATTTGACGGTCATTCAAAAAGGATGGACCTCTGACAGAAAATAAAGCCCCAGGAAGCAAAGAGGAAGGAAAGAAGAGAGGAAACAGCATTGCTCCTGGGACAGCAACGGGATTCACACAGCTCCAAAGCTCCGCAGCCTCACACCTCCCAGTTAACAGGAAAGCGAGCTGTTTGCCTTGGAAAAGGCATGTGGTGAAAATGGAACCGGCGTTGTATGTGGAATTTTGTGTCAACGCTCAGAAATGTCCCTCTAGAGGGTTTTGGGTTTTCTGTTTTTTTCCAAGGAACTGTTAGAAACTCAATGTGCTGAATATAGGATGGGCAACAGAGCTGACAGAAGAGCAGTTGGAAAGGGAAATCCATACTAACAGGATAGGGAATAAAGAGCACTTCAGAGAATATTAAACTACTACAAGCAGTAACCTGCCAGACTGGATCAGACCTTAAGGGACTCTAGCCAAGTCTCCGATAGTGTACAATGGTGATTATCACAGACTTTAGAGTGAAATGTTAGAAAGATAACGGGGAAAATCCAGGATAAAATATCCCTTACATTAGATCTCATCCTAGTTTCTGAAAGTCCAAGATTGGCATAAACCTGAATCATGACGATTAATATTCTTGCCAATCCAATTTCAGCATTAAATTACTTTAATACATAATATCCTGAAGATTAAAGTTTTGTGTTCCTACTGAGCCTGTCATTTACAGCCAAATAAATTACAATCTCACCTCTCTCTTGAATTTCAAGCATTGCATTCCAGCTTTTCCTACTGAGTTTTTCTGCTGACGGTGTATTTCACTCCAGGCCCCTAACGCATCACAGGAAATCTGAGTTCCCGCACACTCTCATCTCTCTGCTATTAAACCTAAACCAATTGTTAGACCTGCTCTCTTCTTTCTGGGTACTACAACTTTAGATTTGTTGATATCCAGAAAATCTTAATGCAGAACAGACCAGCAAAGCAGCCATTGGAGAATATAGCTGAAGATATTCACGATAGCAATGTGATCCTGATTTCTGTATTACTTCCTTCCACCTTTTTCCTTCACAACACCCTCAAGCCAGATCTGTTCTAAGATGAAATCTATGGAGCTGTAAACTTAATACTTCCTGAAAAGGAAGCAAATAAATGAGACACTGTAAATAACCTAAAAATCATAACAAAAAGAGAGAACTTGACTGCTTGATTTGTGCTAAATGTTTTCATTATTTCTCATTTTTATTTCACCTCAGTGCCAAACTTGCACGTTCTTTACGTGGACTGCAAACCTCACAATAAAATGATCTGGTTTTCACACGTTTGCAAAATGAACCGCATTTGCAAAGATCTTAAATATGGAAGCCTATCTCACTTATTTTGACTGAAGTGGTTCAAGTAAGCAGCTGAACCAGCAAATTGGGAAGGGCGGTAGCTCACAAGAAGTGTGTTGAACTTTTCAACTGGTGTAACTGCAGCAGGGAGAAGATCTGCGTATATTCTTCATGTCTAAATACCGATATGAGTAGCAGGCAATTTGTTGTAGCGTCTCAATGTCAAGGGCACGAGTTCTGATTAGAAATATGGTAACAAATATATTACCATTGGCTATGCAAGTATAAGGAACACGTTTTATGACAGACACAGCATTAGAAATAATGCAGTAATGCAGAAAGAAGCATGTGAAATGAAAAGTTCTTCAACTCAAATATTCAATTCATTGCTTATGAACATGCATATTATATATAAATGGAGATGTCTCCTAAAAAAGTTTCAAACTGAGTTGCGTAGCTAGATCCACAGTTATGCAACTCTTACCCTTTGATGCATCAGGAGATGGACAGAGCACTTGAAAAATGGAAGCAGATGATGAGCACTGAAACTTCCAGGAGCATCACTTGTCAATGACTGCTTCTCTCTGCACAAGTTGTTTTTGCTCAAGCTGACAAGAGCTCTTACCTGTGTCTGATACAAAGTTTACTGCGATCAAAAGCAGAGCTTTCATTGACTACAGCTGCCTCTGAATCCGAGGTGCCAAGCAATGTTTGCAGCTGACTTTCAGTGTGAAAGTCTGCACATTTATCCTTATTTAAACAGCTGCCCAACAGGAATTATGTCTAATTGATAGGGAATGCTTTTCAGCCTTCAGTTCAAGGACCGGCATCATTTCTAAGGAAACCTCCTAAAGGTAACCAAGAAAAGCAAGTTCACTGTCAGTAGACCTAAACTTCTTAAACAGTGCTCTGCACCTCCCTTTGAAGATTTCCAACCAACATAAAGTAGAATTCATTGCCTTACACTGAGTAAATCTCCCAACCTTATCAGGTTAGAGACAAAGGGGGACTGACAAACTCAAAGAACACCACAAGTGGAAAGCCATTGTAATTCAGTGGTGAAAAGTGAAGGACAAGAGGGTCTTATTGCCCCTGAGAAGCTTTGCTACTCATAACTTGTTTAATACTAAGAGATGTTACGTTCTACCAAAATCCTTGGAAGGAAATTTTTATTGTACTCAACAACATACAACTGAAAACTCAAAGGCCACTAAAGTCGCTGTGGCATTATACACCAAAGCAAGCTTTCTACAGCTTTCAGCCTGGTACTACAACAAAGAGCACACAACTATTACAGAAGCTCCACATTTGCCTTGCGCTCCAACAACTCTCTTGTGCCAAGCTGACACAGGAAAAGGTGGTAAATGATTAATCAATTAAATAAGTCCTATAACAATCACACTTTGGGACTCTATCTCACTTCATTTATCAATTTTCAATTGATATCGTATCACTGAAATATCAATATCAAATTTATCACCATTTGATAAATACAGTTGAGCTCCTATAAGCAGCTTATTCAGGCTTGTGAGTCATTGCAGCTAAATCATTCCCTGTAAATGTCTACAGGGCACGTAGAGAAGGGGGTGAAAAATTTCCCCTCCCTGTTTGCAGTTTTGCTGCACAAGTGTGGGTTGCGAATTCTGAACAACAGTCTGGCTGCTCTATTTTCCTTCTTCTCCCTCTTCCTGGCAGCAAAAGTCATCCTATAGGACAAGCTGTAAAGAGGAGGATTATAACTCCCAATATAGACTTTCTACCGACCCAGAAAAAAACATAATATAGATTTCTTCAGCTGTACTATCAATGTACTAATAAAAAGGAGGAATGTGAATCAAGGGGTGTCTGAGGAAAAAAAAAAAAAACAAACAAAAAACTATCACAGAAGTAAAAAAGTGACTATGAGAGTTCTTTTAAAATGCTAAAAATCTGTAGCTGGCTTGCAGCCAGCTACAGTCAAACAGGAAATTCAGTATACGGATCTGAAATGTAAGTTCAAAAAGTAACATTCTCCCAACCCACCCCCACTCACACAGTCAATACTGTCCCAACCAAAAGTCTTCCTAGTGAATTCGTTATCTGTTTCCTTCCCCAACGGAAAAGCCCCCCCCATCCAGGCTTGTTTTGCTACGGATGGGAAACAACTAGAGATAAACAGCAGCTCTATGGGAAAATAAAGTACTTTAAGTAATCTCATCAGGATTTTTAGTAAAGATGTGGCCTCTGTGCAGACTTTAGACAATACACAATAAAATGATCTGAAATTGATTGACGTACATAATGGAATGAATTCAGGGAAATTCAGCCATGCATCTAAAAGTCTTGTCATCGCTACAAAACAGAAATGAAAAGCAGATGAAAATGTTTAATATTTTTCATAACTAAATTTAAAGAAATATTTCCCATCTGCAGCCCTCCTCAAACTGTATTGTAAATTAAGAGATCAAGAAGACTGATGGCAAGTAGAGCAATTTTCTGGTTATTTTTAGTAGAGTTACCTATGGGAAATAGTCTGGGAAGCCAACTGTCTGCCTCCAGGTATCTTATTGGAATACTGAAACTAAATTCAGACATTGTTGCTCAATGTTACAAATATCTAAAAAGTGAAAAGTGACTGCAGCCACAGTTTTAGTCATGGAGACAGAAGCTATTCTTAATACAAGGTTAATTTTTATAGGTCTACTTCTAACTGTTCTGCATACAGAGCCAAATTCTGCACTCATATATTTACATTTATAACTGAGTTATAGCCATATTATGCAACGATCAGTAGGAGTAGATTCCAGCACCATTTTTCCTACACTAAAATCTCACAAAAGTGATACACTGATTGAATATTTAACAATATTCAAAGGCAACAAATTAAAATGTTGTCAAAGGTTTCCTAATGCTAATAACACTCACAGCGAAGGCAGTAAGCAAACCAGGAGATACCAATATCATGAAAACATTCTACTTTAGCTATGTTAGTAAAAATAAAACATTAGTCAAACTTAGTTTCATTCTCTCTCCTTACAGAAACTGAGTAATATTGCATCGGTACACTAGGGTTTGTAACCAAATGGTACACACGTAATTATTCATAAGGTTTCATCCAAACTAGGAAGACACCACTCNAAAAAAAAAAAAAAAAAATATTAAAAAATCTACTTTCCCTAAGAAAGAAGAACCACTGAAGGAGAAGGGCCAGGCTGGCACAAATAAGTGAATTGAATGTGTTTGCCCAGTCATTTAGAGAATAGACTTGCTGCTAAATGTTCCATCTCAATTCTTGGCTGGTGTACAACAAGACCACTCGAAGGGCAAGGAAAACGTAAGTAGCACATCGGAACACTTTGCTTCAAGAAATCTAATTTTGATTAAATTATTACAGATAAAATCTCTCCAAGCAAACTTTGGGGGTTTTCACACATCATCATCCTTACAAAAGCAGCATTCATCAAAATTTAAATATCATCCTATGCAAACTCAGTCTTTTTGGATCAATACGATTTCCTCACCCTTTACTCTTGACTTCCTACATTTATAAATCCAATATCAGGCCATGCTAATATGAAATAAGAACGCTGGAAAATAATGTTCACAGCAACATTTTTATTCTGGAGCTCACTTACACTGGCAGAACTACAAAACTAATTGTGGAAACTCTACAGTAACAGCTTCCAACTCTCCCACCTCTGTCATGTTTTTCTCTCTTCTTAAATGTCAGTTCCTGTCTAGCCTGCGGCAAAGTATTCTAAACAGATCCTACTTTTTCACTCAAGAGCTCCAGTGACTCATTCCTGCTATCTGCCAAGTCAGGGAGCTCTCAAACCCGTTACCTCCCAGTTCCCCCTGCTCAGATACTGGCACAGGACTGCAAAAGGAGAGAAAGCCTCTTGCATGACTGGCTGCTCATCTGATCAGGGTTCAAGCAGAGGGCCTGCGAAGGGAAATAGTCTTGCTAGCATAAATAGTTTTATTTTGGGACCTGTAAGGAAGCCTTAGTGCTTTTTCCTGGTGGATAATTTCTCCAGGGGATGGAAGGGAGCTTATGAAGGTGGCCAGTCTGGCATGGAGATGTATAGCCATTTAGGACAGTAATTGGTCGTAAGTGATACATAAGCAAGAAAGAAAGTAATTTAATTAAAAGCTGGGTGTTTGGAAAAAAGTTCAAATATTGAAAATATTCCTACAGCGTTTATTTACTTCTACTGTGCCATAAAGGAATGTGTATAGACCACTGCTGCTTGACTTGGCTAAGTGAGCAAAGAATGGGGCAAAACTCATGCCCAAGGGAGCACAGCTCTCACACCCTAAAGGTTCTTCCCAGCACATTTGCACAAGCTGATCTGACTTTCAGTAAGGAAACTAGAAGTGCTGATCATCCATTACTTCTCCAAGCTAGAGATAATGGTACATACCTGTAAACCTGCAGTGGGAAAGCACCAGTCACAATTCAATAACTGGAAATTAAGCTGCAAGACATGACATAGCATCAGGGTTACTCTGTGTTAACCGCTGCTCCTGAATCTAGCTCCCTCTGCCAAGAGAGCCTCAAACAAATAATGCAAGATAGTGTAAAGTGGACTGTTGTTAATATTTATAACTGTCCCTTAGAGGTACCTGTAAGTGGTCGCTGCTACAAACAGCTTAGGTTCAAAGTTCTTCCTGCTTAAGGTCTTATGATTTGCTTCACACTTTTTTTAAATTTATTTAATGCTTTTTGGATTCCCTGTGGAAGTGTATGTGAACTGGAAAAGAGTTCTGAAAGGAAAACTGAAAAGGAAAACTGACCATACAAAGTTTTGTCATGTGCCAGACTCATCAGTAAGATGGGTCTCTTGATTTGTACCTCAATACCCTCCTTCCTGTGAATTTTAAACCAGAAGGAAAAGAAACAGGTCCACAACTTGGCCGCAGGAGGTGCAAGCAATCTCCCTTTTCTCAATTTCCTACCTTTATGAGAAAATTGGTACCTATCATCCTTTGAAAAGTGGACTGCAACCTGTGGAAGAGCAAAGCATTATCAGTGTTTATCTGTATTGTAAGACCTAAAGGCCTCAAATATAGATGCAGAGATACAGATGCTCTATAAGCACATTACAACTAGCATGCTCTGCTCCCAAAGCCCTGAAATACAAAACAAAACACAGGAAAAAAGAAGTTTTATCATCTTGGTTCTACAGTTGGGGAACTCAGTGATCTCAGAGGAGAGTTCAAAAAACCTGATGTATTCCACACCACAGGATCTGATCTCTCCTTCTCTACCACGTGCTCAGGACAAACTGAACTCGGAGAATGACACTGGAAATGAGGGAAAACTATTTTGTTTCCCAGCTCTCCTGCAACCTTCTTGTATGCTATTAGCTTGTATGCTAACAATAAAGAAATAGATTAAAGTCATACAAGACTCAGATAACACCAAACAGCAAAGTCATGAGAATTCAAAAGCAATTCAAGGAAACATCACAGAAAAGGAAGAGCACAATTAACTGTGGCTTTGGGGGCAAAAGTAGTGTTCTGTGAATGCTGAGAAAACATTTGCAAACTTCAGTGAGGATTTTGAATGCACAAGGAGAGAACATTTCCACTTTCACGTGGTGATGAGCTAAGCATATGACTATACAGAAAAATTAACTCCTTCAAAGACAGATGATGTGCCCTCAACAGTTCATCCAAGGATGTAGATAACATCTGCCTGGCTTCAGGAGACCAGGATTTTAAAAAGCATGCATAATCTGATATAAGGTGTGTCATTCAACAGTGATTACTGAAAAAAAAAAAAGATTTAAGCTTAATTTGTCAAAAGCACAATTTCACAATTTTTCTACCTCAGCCGTAACTCAGTATTTTTTGAACAGGAGTCGAGAAGCAACTTTCAAACCTGTATATTTTGAAATAATGCTAGATGACCACCTCTGTATTGGGATCCCATCTCCAACTTGGCTAACATTAAAATGGCCTCCTAAGTAAGTCTGCAGGCTCAACTTGGGAGTGCTAGCAAACAATTATTGTACAGATCAGTGATTTCTGCAACTCAGTTAAGTCAATGTGCTCTATGTGGCCACATTTTTCCCATTTATAACTAAGCTGAACCATTAAATAACTACTAGACTTACTGACAAAAACCAACGAGTTATTAATTGCTGTCCTTACAACTGAGACTACTTAAGAGCCTAAAACCCATCCAGAGTACGTTAGACTTTTTTCACAGCAAAGGCTACTGCAGAGTGGCAAAAGAGCAGGAAAGAGCTACTCCTCCTCTAAGAACGTATTTCCTCCTCATATATCCTTAGGAAGAGATGCCTCACTTCAAACCCTCTCTGGTACATGCCATCTGTGGGACAGTGCTACTTCAGGAGGAGGAGGCGTAGAGAGCAACTGAGTTACAAACCACCTTCTAGGTAGACACAAGAGAGCTGAGGATGCCAGACGTCTCCTGAATTAATACTCATTCATTGCTTGTTTTATTAGGAGGGGGATTTCAGCCTTCACACCATTGACTCTCAGAATAGTAAAAGTGTCACTTCTACTTAAGTAGTGATTGATTTTTCTTCTCCTATTTGTATTTCATTTCCCTCCTCTATTTTTTTTTTTTACCTGTATATAATTTGTGTCTTTTCCATCTTCACTGCATTGCTAGTACTCTTTTTAGAAAGAAACTTGATACAATGCATACTCAGGATGTGCTCTTTCATGGAAAATCAAGGACCAGAGCCAGGTGTCACACCATTTTAGAGCATTGCCACGTATCTGTGGGAACTGTGTTTGCAAGCAGCACAGCTAAATGAGAAAACAGCATGCAGCCACTGGGACTGACTTGCTCTTGACTTGTCCTTGCCCATGAACTTAGGAAGATGGTATCTAGAAATCCTCTGGCTGTTTACGGGCCTTTGTTTACTCTAGTCTTCCTTCATGAAGGGGTCCTTTTGTCAATGCTATTTCTTGTGTTATGGTGATAGTTAAGGAAGCGTGCAGAAGAACAAAGAGAAAACCTTTTTCTGGTTAGTGAGGCATATTTGCCTCTTCGTACGTTTGTTTCAATCTAATCACATGTATAAATGACTTCTCTTAAAAAGCTGAAAAGTAGTTTTATTTGAGAGTAGGGACAGGAAGAGAGACTAATACAATAAACAGAGGGCAAAAAAGTAATTGTGTGCTTATTGATGCATTCTTCAGGGAAAGACAGTTTTAGTAACAAAAAAGTAGGAGTCAAGGGATACGGATTCTGCCCCTTCTTCTAATATGGACCTCCTGCATGACTAGAAAAGTCACGCCACCTCACCTCTGAAATAACATTACTATTTATCAGTGGTGCCTACCAAAAAGAATGTGGAAAATATTTTTTCCCGGTTTTTTTTGCAAATCACATCATGACATCTGGATGAAAATGCTAGACAAGTGCAGTGTTATTACTCTAATATTACCTACCTTTTAGGGAACTTACTACTGTGCTTATGGTTAGGAAGGGAATGGAAACCTTGCCTTTGGTAGCTTCTGGAGGCATGATATTACTCCTGCCTCCTAACGCTTTTTTCCAGCATAGAAAAAGTAGGACCATAAAGTCCCATTTATTTCACGTTCCCTTTTTTTAAGCTTCTGTATATTTGCTTTCTTATTTCTGTAAGACATTTAGCTATTCATCATCTTTGCAGTTTACAATAGTGGCCTGCCTTAAAAAAACATTTTAAAATTTCAGAATAAGTGTACCATATTCTGAATAAAAGATTTTCATTATTATTATTATCATTAATATACCAGTTTTCTGTGTTGGCAACGGGAATAAGAAAGAGGACATCTGCGTAAGTGAGACAAGAGGATGGGGAAAAAAACACATTGTGAAATACAGCTAAGTGGGAGTAAGAAACTTAAATCAGAGGGAACAGATTTAAACCTAACATTGAGACTCCATTTCAGGCACCCAGTCTTTGCATATATCATCATGCCCAAATATGCCTTCAAGAACACATACAGCACATCATAATAGGGATGGAAAGGCTTTACAGACTCGTGAATGTTGGCCTATGGCATCTTGCCGCTACAGAAACTGAAGAGGATAAACACACTAAAAATAATTCTCACATTCTGCTTGCAGGTTTTGTTCTGGTTATTGGATTGGTGACTTTCTACCGCATCGGACCATACACCAACCTCTCTTGGTCTTGCTATCTGAACATCGGAGCCTGTCTTTTGGCCACGCTGGCAGCTGCCATTCTCATATGGAACATCCTTCATAGGCGTGAGGACTGCATGGCACCCCGAGTCATTGTCATTAGCCGTACCCTGACTGCTCGGTTTCGCCGTGGCCTGGAAAACGACTACGTTGAGTCACCGTGCTGAAAGAGTGGACTTGAAAGGGGAAAGATCTCCAAGGAGATCTGCATTGGAGTTGTTTTCTATAAATATATGCTATAATTTAAAACTAAGGGTTGAAAGACATCACAAAGCTCACTCTTGTGGGCAGAGGCCCTCAATTATTATTTGGATGGGCTCCATCTATATACATATGTATAAAACACATAATTTTATATATATTATATTATATTGCCCTCTCCCTCTGCTGTACAGCACAGAATGTTGGATTGTCAGAATCCTGACAGAGCATCACAGCTACATGTCAGCAGGGTCAGCTGTAGCAGACACAGAGTGTATGCAATGAGAATATAGAAAAAGAGGCAACCAAACACATTTTCTGTCTGCATAAAGTTATCCTGCTCCCTAATAATAATGTAAAAAGCTATAGGAGAGCAGTGACAATAGCTTTGGAGTTAACAGGCAATCTGAGAAAGCAGAAAATTCACCATAGAATCAATGATGGTTTTAATAGCTGTTTAGATTTCATGAATCTTTAGTCTTCCCATCCACCCCTCTTCAAGGAACTTCTCATTAGCTGCAACACCAGCTCCCCAGCCACAGCATAGCCCAGGCAGTAAAAAAGCAAAAGTAACTCTAACCGTTCTAATTCATTGTAAAGTAAGGGAATGCAGAAGAATTAAGTTGCATTCTTTTCAGGCACTTCTTCTGTATCCCAAGACAAAGGTTTGGGTTTATCCTGTATGTAAACAGACAGCCATTAAAAACGAAAAGGGTACGCAGCTAGAACAGGCCATACATGTCGCTGAAAGATCTACTTCAGTGTTACAATGAGGGTAAATATCTACAGAAGAAGGTTATCTGGACTCCCTAATAATCACAGACACTATTAACTTACATTATTGGAAACAATTATTAAGAACAGATATTTCAGGCCAAATTAATTTCTTTTCTTCCCAGCTTGCTTTAACATTTGCTGTGACATTTTCAGATTAGAGTGCTATGTCAGGACACCCAGCTCTGCCCAGCAATGCTCCAAGGCACATAACACGGTGAATACTGGAGAATAAAACTGCCACTCAAGCACCCAAACTGGAGAAAAAGACACATATACAGGACTTGAGCATGAGATTTAAAAAAGACCTGCCTGGTAACTTAATATGGTAATGAAAAGAAAATAATTAGTACCTTTGGAATTAGGCATAACATTTAGAAGCCTGACCCTGAGAAGCACAGAGGTCACAAAAATCATGTGCACATAACTTTCAGGAAGACAAACAACAGGTCAAAAACTATTATGCAGAAATACTTAGGATACAGGAACTAGAGGCAATGACAGATGTTTAAAAACTCTAAGGATGCTACTCTGAGCACAGTTACTGATAGGTTTGAAGGACCATGAGCTGTGAATGTTACAAATTCTTTAGGACTGTTGTGTTGCTCCCAGCTGAGTACACTGCTTTTCTTCTTTATCATTATTTCCACTATACTTTTCCACACTTTGTTAAAATGTGATCATCAAGCTGGCTCTTGAGTTCTGTTCTGCACTCAGTTCTGATGTAATAAGAAACTCAACCCCAACTGCTGCTCTGCACCACGTTCAACGTGAGCAACACTCTGCAGAGACTGATGTTCTAGAACAACTGCATTGTTCTAGACCATCAGGGTAGAATACCATAAAGCTGACAAAGAGTTTCTTCTAGCAGTAGGTTTGTAAAAACCAACTAAGATTTGTATTCATTTGCCTGCATTACTTTCTGGAAAATCTTTTCTAGAAATAATATGCTATGATTAATTGCAGGGTTTTTTTAAAATTAAATATTGGAATATTTAAAAGACATTATATTATTTCTTCTAATATTGCAATATCCATATTATAATAATGTACATTTAATTTTAAAAATCAGCTATGTGGTCGGTAAATTTGTAATACTCGGTATTACTGTGATTATTTTAGATGTATAAATAAAGTTGTGAATGTTCATTTTCTTCTAGTGATAATGTGAGATTTTTGCCATTCGGACACAGAATAAGGTTGCTTGTTATCAATCATTTTTTCTCATTTAGTAAAAAAGAATCCACAGAGCTTGCAATGTCTTGTAGGCAAAAAATAAGCAGAGAATACACTAAAATGTCTGTAAGATAAAGACATTTCATCCTGTTAAAAATGAAAGGGAGAATGAAATCAGAGAGGAAAAATGTATGGAGAATTCAGGAGGGTCAAAACTTCATACAAACTTTTAACGAAAATAAACTGTACCCATGAAGAAATACATACAAAGACTTACGATACCTTTTTATCAGCTTGATGGATTTGAAGGCTTCATCCATGTCTCCAGCAGTCAGATAGAAGCTGAAGTTCAGCATGGCATCCTGGGTAGTCTTATCACAGTCTCCTAATCCAATGAAATCTCTCATGGGTCTTCTCGCAGCCATCTGAGACACCTTTATCGAGCCAGACTCTGCTTGTCCTTTCTCAGCTTCTCCCGGCTAAAAAGAGAATGTTATCATTTAGGTATCAAGTAGGTTGAAACTTACTCCTTTGTATGTGTAATTAATTAAATTATTTCCACTACAGTCCAAGTTTTCTATTTCTGCAGGACCATGATCAATAGTGACAATAGTTGCAATGTTTCAGAACTTCCTAGAAAATGCCCCAAAATATGGAATGTCGTAGAAGAGATTAGCATAACGAACAATCACAGTCCGTCAGTGATAGTTTGGAGGTTGGTAAAATACCACAGGAGAGGCANTTTTAAGTCCCCAGATTTCTGGAGATTTCAGATAAATGTTTCTCTAAGGTTAGTCTCTTCTCAAAAATGAGTATGCTGTTCTGGAAGTTAACTATATAGACCCAATTCTTTTATTCTTGCCTTCATATGAAGCTTATGAACACTAAAGCTCAGATTCAAACCCTTCTCCATACGATTGGCAGTTCTGGAGCTTCTGAAGCTTCAGTGATACTTTCACCAGTCATTGAAAGGTAGCCCAAAGCAATTTAACCATTCTTCATAAAAAGAATAAAGTCAATCATCAATATCACATGATCTGTCTAGAGTGTAACAAGGAAATTTTCACAAGCTAAACACAGTGGAAGATCATCTGAGTCAGGAAGGACACTAAATTTCACATACACTCTACCTCAATTGTACAGTTGGATGAGATAACTAAATATTAAGGTTTTCAGAAGCCAACAAAAAAATAGTATTATATTATTATTATACAACGAAAGTATTAGATACAGTAAAAGACAGAAATAAAAAGTGCAAATGTGTTTGACTACAATTTGGGGAATTTCTGGAACCAGGACAGAAAAGACATTATAATGAATAAGGAGAAACCCTGCAATGAAACCTGGTCAAAACAGACTTGTTGCAACTCGATTTGCTATATTTAAAGCAGGCTCTGTTCATATACTAAATCATGTTTCCAAAATGAATTATTATATAACAAGTAATTTAGTCACTAAGAGGGAAGAAAATGGAAGCAGAAGAGAGAAAAGCAGAGAATGAAGGAAGAGGAGCAAAATAATGCAGATACTTACAGGTTTATAAACATATCCCCTCCGAAAAAACAACTAATGGCAGCAATAATCCATACAGAGTTAAAAAAAAAAAAAAAAAA
>WAAD01041834.1:173819-202640 GCA_013389945.1 Fregata magnificens | reverse complement strand
TCAAAAGAAACCCCAACTAGAAAATTGTGATTAAACTGACAGGGGGAAAAAAAAAAGAAATTAGTTTATATTCTCAGGCAACACATCTCTCTCCACTGAGAGTTCAGCAAAGAGACCTGGGCATGCAGCGTGATCGATGCTTTGAACTGCTGAACTTCTCAGTGCTGAGGGAAACTCCAGAGTTGCAGCTGAACCTGACCTGCAGCTGGGGGACTTCAGTCTCTAGATATGCNTTTTAGCAATGGCTTAGGATTCTTCTGAAAAAAATACAGAATATAAATAGGTGTTGAATTTTTAAAAAGAGAGAAACCAAAGACATCTTTAAAACATTTTTCTCATTTGCTGTCACCACTGAAGGGTGGACCTTGTGGAGAGGATTGGAGTAGGGCTGGAAGGCAAATTAAGGGAGAGATTCAAAGGGGTGCAGAAGTACACAATGTCCTATCCATGCCACTGAATTCAAAATAAATTACTTGCAAACTGAAAAACAGTATTTGTGTAAAAAAAATTGGGAGTATTTAGATTCTGCCTCAGGAGAAGAGAGAGGGAAGGGGAAGAGGTGTAGATTATTTTCTGGTGAGTTTACTAATTCCAATTTCAAGATACTCTAAAATGAAGCACAGATAAATGGATTATTCATGCTGACACCATCTAGCATTTAAGTATGAGTGAAATAGTATTACTAGTTTGTGGTGGCCTCTGTTGGGCTACACGAGATACTACACTTGAAAACAACTTTCTCACTACTCATTATTACACTGTTTGCATAACTGACCAAGACATAAAGCCCAAAATTTGCACTGTCCTTAGCTTTTGATGAGCTGGGTAGTTTCTTCTGTTTTTCAGTGATAAGGAGAGTAAATCTGTTTTTGCTTGTAATATCTATAGCAGATAGTTGCTGAAAAGGCAAACCACTTCTATTCTAACACGCTTTTTTTCTTATGAAAAATACAGCCAGAAAAATTATTGTAAAACCAGATGGGAATTTGTACCCTAACATTCCACCGTACTTCCATGAGAATTCCTAGGTCACTTCATATTGCTGCCTTGCTATTAGGATTTCTAATGTATTCGCCACAGAACCGCTTGCATGAAAATAAAGATGTCGGTTCTAAATAGACATTTCATGAGTTTTTATCCATACAAAACCATCCTGTGTTGGACTTAAAAATTAACTTTTTTCCTAGGAGGAGCTTCAGAATGTCTCTTTTCAGTTCCTACCCTGTAAACTCTTCCACGAAGAGTAGCTTTCCAAGATTTTCCAAGATTTTCCTTTATTTTAAGATCAGGATCCTGATTCCAGTCATATAATACCTCTACAGGTACCCCCCCAACACCCAATCATCCTCCTCTCAGAGAACTTTTGAGCCAGATATGGCTCCCACATATCTAATAACTCTCACTGCATTTCTCTTCTATGAACTTGTCCAATACCTCCATGGACCCTTCTTTCATCATCTATAACTTCCTTTGGCAAGGAGTTCCCTAGCTCAGCGGCAGCTTGTCTGAAGAACTGCCTCCTCCTGCTTATTTTAAGTTTGCTTTCTGATACCTTTGTTTGACGCTCTACTTCACGTATCAGAAGAGACAGGGATGCAGGCTGACTGGCATACAATGCACCAGTTGTAATTAATTCTTTAGAAATAAAAGAATTAAATTTGTACAAGCTCCTACACAAAGACAGAGGAATGCCAGTATCAAGGTGCTGCTTGTCTTCATAGAGCAGATGCCTATCTTAAATCCAAAAGTAATACTTCTTGAAATAAAAGCTTCTTACTTGTCAATGCCTTGTCCAGAAGAAAGCTTCTCTCTACCATTTCCCTGTTCAGCCTTGAAATCAAAGAGTGTAACTTTGTCCATTTCAATATCATAGAAGCAGATCTTGGAATCAATGTTCCCATCTGCCTACAAGAAGGCAAAACAAAAGTTGCTGAAGCATGCAGTCGAAAAGAAAAAAAGGTAAAGTTTAGATGGGCTGTTTATCTCATCTGATTCACACTCTCAGTTTTGTTTACTGGTAATCGTACAAGAACATTCTTTGGAAGAAATATCAGAAAATTTCTTGCTGTTTTTCTATTATAGCAAGTTAGCCTTTGATTTCTTTGAAATGCTACAAAGTAGCTTTTGTAACTGAAATATTGCTCCTTTTCTGGGTTGTTGTTCTCACCACATGTACAAAACCTTAACATAGCTTAATTTTAGTGTTTAGTTACATGCCTGGACATGACATTTCAAGACCCAATACACTGCGTAAAACATGTAGGTTTATTTCTGATAAGTGAATCTTGTGTCTTCAGTAATCTTCTTGAACTGCACCAGACTATTAACCGACGGTCAGGTCCTAGGACAGTAAGCGAAGAGTTTTGCCTCACCTTGCTAACAAGGATGCTGACTTTATTGCCATTAGCATTGCACTTGACAGATGCAATGCCTCCAAGGCCAGGAAACAGCTCAGAGAAATTCTTGCTATTGCAGTGCACTTTTGCCTCTCTGTGGAAAGGAAAAAAACGTAAATCATGTGGTGGCAAGCAACTGGCAATACGCATCAGCCAAAACATTTTTCAAATTATGGGTAAGACTTAAGAACAAACTATTTCTACCTTATGACACCACTGCCCCAGACTCCAGCTTCCTCTCCAGAGAATTGCTGCGACCTGCCTTTCTTTCAGGAAGAAGTTAATGAGACACTCTTTCCTCAATGAATCAGCAAGAATAAACGTCAATGCTCCTACAGGATTCCCAGAACAGTGCTATACAGCAAGAACACCCTACCAGAATTTTGAATGTAGAGGTCTGTTTTTCCTACATAAATAAGTTGAACAGTACCACAAATGTTGAGTATAGCCCATCACATAAAAGTTCTGTGTATGGAAAACACACTGTGGAGGAGAAGTAAAGAAATGTCATTGGGGGTGGTATTTATGTCATCTTACTGGTCACTTTCCCTCTGTACATAAGTTCCAAAAGACTGTATCATTCACATACTTAACACCCACCCTTTCCCCCCACTCCCCGTCTTTTTTTATTATCTTGGAAGAACCTTACTGCCAGTACAGATACAAAGCCAGTGATCATTCAGCAACAAAGAGGACAAATCTCATGAAACAAAAGAATGCAACAGAAAGAAGTGACAGTAATTTAGACCCATAATAAGATCCCATGAAAAAAATCTTTGATTCTGTAAAAATAACAGTCTTGGGTTACATGTTTAGACCTCTCATTTATTCTAAGCGAACTATGCTTGCTTTGAAATTGAAGAGCGCTATACTGTCATCATTTGAGAAGGGGTATTTTCATTACCAGCCACAAAAATTTAACATAGCATGCAGGAGTTAAGCTACTTTTTCTCCACTATCAAACATCATAATCCAATATTTGTGCTAGTTACACAAACTGCCCAAATCCAATAACTTTCAAATTGTGTTCCATGTGGAATCTGTGCCATCTCTACACAGGTAATGACTTTCCAAGTGGGTAACTAACTAGACTTTAGCATTCCTCTGGTGACAGTATGTATGGAAGAACAGAATCCACTTCACTATTGAGGTTTTTCAGGTTTTCAAAATTATATTTGTCATTAGCAGATAAATTTTCAAACTGAAAGTCATGTCAGGCACATATCTTTTTCATGCCAGAGCTGTTTGTCAGCATGGGAACACACAGTAAAGTTTGAACAAAGTCAAGAAAACTTCTCTCAACCTAAACAGGAGGAAGAACAGAGTGTCCACAATTCTAAGTTCACTTCCTCCATGGATTCACTGAATCACGTTTGTTGATTTATGACGTTTTCTTTATTTCGGCTCTTCTGAGATTAAGGTCTTGGTCAAGTTATCAGCAGAAACATGTGACATCCTTGTCTTGATCCTCCAAAAATTCTCCACCCACTTTCAAATACACACAAATATCCCTCACAATATCCTCTTTTAAAAATTACTGTTAGTTATCCCATGATTTGTCTAATAATTCTGTGGCTCTTCCCTTGCTTTAGGGTTAGGCCATCAGTTCACATAGGCTGCATGTATTGTCTCAAGATTCAAAGCGGCTAACACTTTTCATCAGATCAAAACCAACTAAAGATTTCACCCTCCCCACAAAATACATGCTCAATTATAAACAGATGTTTTTAAAAGGCTTATTAATACCTGCGAGAGAGATCAAAGATTTTAAAGTGAGCCAAATCAGTTCCCACAGCCAGGAAATTTCCGCAGACATCCAAGAGGCATGGATTCCCCTCTGCTTCAGAGAACACCAGTAGCTGTTTAACTGTCCCCTGAGAAGAAATGTGTAACACCAGGTTTGTGTGTTCAGAGTCTAACTAGAAGGGACTTATTTTGTCACTAAGTTAAGTAACTAACTGCTGAACTTCTATGTTAGACAAATCACTACCAGCAAAATGAGAGAAACCGCACACACACACACGGTCTCTACAAATGCAATCAGCGTTTCAGGTTGAAAACTGGATGTAAAGTCTCTAAAAAAGTCAAAATGTAGAGGTATCCTTCTGCAACAATTTCCTCTTCAATAATACAACTTTTTCCAACTAAGAGGGATACAGAAATACAGGTCCCTGAAGGTCCTTTAATATACAGCTGCAAAAATAAATATATGAATTAAATCAGTCCTTATTGTGATAAATCCCACCCCTTCCTGAATACAATATTTATTTCTTAAATAAAATTATGTATCATAGAACTCTGATAATTAGATTTCTCTTTTTGGTTCTCACCGACTAGCAGAGGCTGCAAAGGTTAAGCAAAAGATTTTGCAGGAACACACAGAGCGTGCAGAGGTTATTTTTCGGTATCTTATAAGAATATTCAGTATGTCCATTTTCCTGTCAGTAATATATATATTCAACCTGCATGCAATTTTTATCCTCTTAAAGTCTGGCCGTTACAGAATTCTGTTTTCTTTTATAAATACTTATTAGTTACAGTGCAGTAGCGTTTAAAGTGACAGACTTTTTAAAGAACACAAAATGTCAGAGATCTTTCTGCTGAAATACTCAAAATATTTTTTTTATGACAAAGGTAGAGTTAATAGATTTACAGAACATCCACTTAACTTTTAAACTGTAACACCAATCTTTGAAAGCAATAAGGCATATTCGTTGCTTCACGGTTTTATCAGCCCTTACCTGCCAAGTGCGGACCTGGACCCGATACGGCTCAACTGTGTACAGATTTTCTCCATGCACAGACAGAACTGGAGAGTCACAAAGAAAAGAGCCTGGAACAATCACAATAAAGCCATCATTACAATAAACAGATTTTTAAAAAGAAAAAAAAAAAAAAAGGAATTTTGACTTAAAGCATTCAGTTTCCACTATCTTGCACCAAATCCATTTTTCAATCCATCAGTCTCTACTGATTCCCAAACTCCCTGGTGTTGCAGCCTTCTTCCATTCTGCCACTACAACCAAAAGCTGGGACTCCTACTGAAAACAGGTGTTTTGTACACTCTGCCCATGAAAACAAGTGGGAGACAAAGGGGAAAGAGTTGATATGGGGAGTGAAAGAATGAAAAAGACTAGTGCAATGTGAGATTCCATTAAGAGAATTGATTCCTTCCTTCACTGAACTACAATTGAGGAGTGATAAAGGAATCTCTGTCAGAAAAGAAGAGTGGCTCTTAAATAATTTCACGAGTGTTGTAGACTGTTGGGACCTTGGTGGTAATAGCGTATTGATTCAGCATGGGAAAGTTATAAAATAAATAAGTAAATATAGACAAGATAAGCCACTTCTCAGAAAACACTTGATGGTTCTTAAAAGACAAAGCCTGAACTCTCAAGATTTTGGATGGGATTGATGGAATTCTGCACAACCTGTTTCTCAAGGCAGAAATATTTAGGGAGAATTAATTGTAGAAAAAATCTAATTTACTTGACTTAGCTGTATATACAGCAATTTATGGAACAGATTTTCCTGACAGCTGGGACTAAAACACAGGAACTGGGAAGGAGCAGGTAAGTGCTACGTAACCATTTTCTCCCAAGCAAAATAGAAAAGCCTTCAATAGCCATCATCATGACCTATCTGCAGAAGGCAACAGGAGCTATGGCTACAAAAGTAGGAAAAAGATTCTGTTCTTGATCAACTGTTGGAATGATCTACTTAAAAGATAAAAAGAGGCAGCCTTATCCTCATACCATGTTTTGTGCAAGGCCCTATACGATATGCTAGCTCTGAGGATGCATTTCAAGTCTAGGTGTGACAGTCAGGTATACATCTAATCTGTGGGAAACAGCAACAAGATGCTTGTTGCTTTTGTTGCCTTTTGTCAAGGCCAGTCACACACTTGGACGCTTTAGAAACTCTACGAATGAAGCACATTTAGTCTTCAGGTACTTCCGGGATCGGGTTGTAGCTGAACAGAGGTTAAGAGGATATATATTTTAATTTTATGCCTACAGATGCACATCATCTTTGGTTTTACCTCTGTTGCTGCACTGCTACTCACATACAGGAATACCAACATATTCTGAGGTTAACCCACACGTTATATCCCAGCATATTTAGTGAATAAAGCACAGATGTAGGAGTTGGCATTTGAGTTCTGGTTTTGTTGATGATTTTTATAACCTAATCTTTCTATTCAGCAAAATGGGAATATGAAGTCTAATTAGCGTTAGTAATATATTTCACTTTGCACTTATGATTACAGTCCATCAGCTATCATGAATGAAGAGAACATATAACTATGGAGGAAGAGAACCATTGCAACTCAATTTTCTAAGTCCTACCTGCACTTCTGAAGGTATCTCCTGAGCACTCAAAGACAGTAACTTGCTTCCCATTCCAGAATACTACAGCATCCTAAACGAATCAAAAAAGCAAAAGAATATATACATTCAGTTTCTTTTGGAATCGTACAGGAATTCATGCAATAACACAGCAAGACCTTCCACACAATAGCCACCATTCACTAGGTCCTCTGTATATTGAGTTGGAAGGCTTTTGGTAACCCAGAAGTTCTCTGGTCAGCACCCAGAGGATTACTGAGTCACTGTGCTACCTGAAAATCAGCTCCACCACAGCATCATTGCTACTGTCATAACAATACTTCCATTACATAATAAATTGAATATCAAAGAAGGGTTATATTAAAGACTTAGAAAGTTTGGTCTCCATACACCTAACTAGGCATACGACCAAGCAAATAAATGAAAAACCCCAATTAACCTTAGTAGCGAAGACTCCATTAACATTCATATCAACATGAAGACTGTGTGTGGTTCCTGTGCCGAAGAAGGTCACATTAAACAAGTTGGGAGACACCTGTACAACAGCCACTTGCTGATGAAAATGAGACGACATGGCTTGCTCACTGAGGATCACCACAGAGCTGATGTTGTTCACTGCCAGCAGGTTTTTTCGGGAGCCCCACTGCACACAATGGGAAGAGAAAAAAAAAAAAAAAAAGGCACAACGCACAATTTCATCTAAGATCTTGAACAGTCACAGCAATGTCCCAAGACAGATGACAAGGGGAAGGATAAACATTTTTATACATATACGAAGTTCTACTATCTAAATACAACTATAGTCAATGACTAGGAATTATTACAGATTCAAACTATTATGCTTGTTACCCAGCTACTCAGGCTGCCTTAGTCTAAGGGAGGAGCTGTTTTTTAAATGAAAACCACTTTTCTTTCCTAAGATATTATTGCACCACCTTACATTTACTACTGCAAGAGAACATCACATATTTAAAGGGCTTAATAATGCTGTGACCTGTAAAAGCAAGTTGCATGCATAGTTTCTTTTTAGATTACCATATTCAGTTCTGCAGTTTTGAAAGCCCTTTCAGTCAAGGTAGTTCAAATTCCCCAGCAAAGACTGCTAAATCTAAGCATTTAGGATGCACTAAGGATAAATAAAGAGGTCCAAAAGTACACTCCTCCTCTTACAGAATCATAGAATAGTTTCAGTGGGAAGGGACCTTTAAAGGCCATCTACTCCAGCCCGCCTGCAATGGGCAGGGACGCCTTCAACTAGATCAGGTTGCTCAGAGCCCTGTCCAGCCTGACCTTGAATGGTTCCAGGGATGGGGCATCTACCTCCTCTCTGGGCAACCTGGGCCAGGGTTTCACCACCCTCAGCGTAAAAAATTTCTTCCTTGTATCTTCTATCTATCCTTATATCTACCCTCTTTTAGCTTAAAACCATCACCCCTTGTCCTATCGCTACAGGCCCTACTAAAAAGTCTGTCCCCATCTTTGTTATAATCCCTCTTTAAGTATTGAAAGGCCGCAAGAAGGTCTCCCCAGAGCCTTCTCTTCTGCAGGCTGAACAACACCAACTCTATTAAGCCTTTCCCCACAAGAGAGGTGTTCCATCCCTCTGATCATTTTTGTGGCCCTCCTCTGGACCTGCTCCAACAGGGTATTGATAGCGGGGATTGCTCCGACCCAGGTGCAGGACCTTGCACTTGGCCTTGTTAAACCACATGAAGTTCACACTGGCCCACTTCTCAAGCTCATCTGGATGGCATGCCATCCCTCAGGCATGTCAACCACACCACTCAGCTTGGTGTCTTCTGCAAACTTGCTGAGGGTGCACTCAATCCCACTGTCTATGTTAAACAGTACTGGTCCCAGTACGGACCCCTTAGGGGCACCACCCATCATTGATTTCCATCTGGACCTTGAGCCANCCAGGTGCAGGACCTTGCACTTGGCCTTGTTAAACCACATGAAGTTCACACTGGCCCACTTCTCAAGCTCATCTGGATGGCATGCCATCCCTCAGGCATGTCAACCACACCACTCAGCTTGGTGTCTTCTGCAAACTTGCTGAGGGTGCACTCAATCCCACTGTCTATGTTAAACAGTACTGGTCCCAGTACGGACCCCTTAGGGGCACCACCCATCATTGATTTCCATCTGGACCTTGAGCCATTGACCACTACCCTCTGGATATGACCATCCAACCAATTCCTCATCCACTGAACAGTCTACCCATCAAATCCATATCTCTCCAATTTAGAGAGAAAGATGTTGTTGGGGACCGTGTCAAAGGCCTTGCAGAAGTCCAGGTAGGTGACATCCGTAGCTCTTCCCTTGTCCACTGATGTAGTCACTCCATCATAGAAGGCCACTAGGTTGGTCAGGCAAGACTTGCCCTTGGTGAAGCCATGCCGGCTGTCTAGAATCACCTCCCTGTCCTCCATGTGCCTTAGCAGAGCTTCCAGGAGGATCTGTTCCATGATCTTCCCAGGCACTGAGGTGAGGCTGACAGGTCGGTATTTCCCAGGGTCCTCCTTGCTACCCTTTTTAAAAATAGGTGCAATGTTTCCCTTTTTCCAGTCACCAGGGACTTCACCTGACTGCCATGACTTTTCAAATATCATGGAGAGTGGCTTGGAAACTACAGCAGCCAATTTCCTCAGGACTCTGGGATGTATCTCATCAGGTCCCACAGACTTATGGATGTTCAGGTTCCTCAGGTGGTCTTGAACCTGATCTTCTCTTATAGTAGGAGGGACTTTGCTCCTGCAGTCCCTGCCTTGAGGTCCATCCACTCGAGAGGTGTTGGAAGAGAGGTTGCCAGTGAAGACTGAGGCAAAAAAAGTTGTTGAGTACCTCAGCCTTCTCCTCGTCCGTTGTTACCAGTTTGCCAATCGTGTTCATCAGTGGGGTACGCTTTCTTTGACCTTCCCTTTCTGGCTGACATACCTGTAGAAGCCCTTCTTATTATTCTTTGTGTCCCTTGCCAAGTTCAGCTCCATCGCTGGCCTTCCTGACCCCATCCCTACACAACCGGGCAGCATGCCTATACTCTTCCCAGGATATCCATCCCTGCTTCCACTGCCTGTGCATTTCCTTCTTGCCCTTTAGTTTGACCAGCAGGTCTTGACTCAGCAGTGCCAGTCTCTTGCCGTCCTTTCCTGATTTCTTACACCTGGGGATTGCGAGCTCTTGCGCTCTAAGGAAACCATCCTTAAAGATCTGCCAGCTCTGTTCTGCTCCCTTGTCCCTGAGGGCAGTTTCTCAGGGGGTCCTATTGATTAACTCCTCGAAGAGCTGGAAGTTTGCTTTCCTAAAATTCAGGGTCCTGACTTTACTCTTTGCCTGACCCATATCCCTCAGGACTGTGAACTCCACCAATGCATGATCACTGCAGCCCAGGCTGCCTCTGATCTTGATGTCACCAATTAGCTCACTTGCGCTGGTGACCATCAGGTCCAGTATCGCATCCCCTCTGGTAGGGCTGTCTATTACCTGGCTTAAGAAGCTATCCTCAATGCTCTCCAGGAGTCTCCTGGATTGCCTACAGCTCGCTGTGCTAATTTTCCAGCAGATGTCAGGGTGGCTGAAGTCCCCCAGCAGGATGAGAGCCTGTGAGCGCGATGCCTCCTGGAGCTGGAGTAAGAAGGCTTTGTCAATAGGCTCCCCTTGATCGGGCGGCGGCCTGTAGTAGACACCAATCACAAGGTTCCCTTTGTTACCTTGGTCTGTAGCTTTCAACCTGCTCGTTGCTATTCTTCAGAGACAGCTCTTCACAATCTATCCATTTCTTGATGTAGAGGGCAACCTCTCCACCCCTCCTTCCTCACCTGTCCCTTCTGAACAGCCTGTAGCCATCAATAGCCGCACTCCAGTCATCGGATTCACCCCACCAAGTTTCAGTAATGGCAACTAGGTCATAGCTTTCTAGCAGCATGGTGGCTTCCAACTCCCTTCTCCTGGAAGAATCTCCGTGTTCCAGCTAACTCTTTTTCAATGAGTTCTGTGAAGGTTATCTTCCCCTCCTTTTAAGACTGAAAAACAGCACCTACAGAGAGCAATTCTAAAACTGAAAATACCTTACAAAATTCAATGGGAGAAAGATAAGATCTGTTTCCAAGATGGCTTGCAAAGACACAGTTTCTGACACGCAGCTGATGAATTCTATTATTAAAGAAAAAGTAATGCTCCCTTTTTCATTCTTTCTTTCTATATTCACAGTTAAACAAGCGTGTCTGACATTATTTATGTTTATTCCTACCAAAGGCTGACTCTTGTCAGAAAGCATTGTGGCAACCAGCTGACTACACGTGAACTCTTTGCACATACCACGTTAGCCAGAAGCAATCCAAACTCCAGTCTGGAAGCTATAACTATGTGTGGGGGTGCAGGGGTGCTTCTCCTGAGCTGCTGCACACCATCGATAACGCTCCTTGATAAGCACAGTCCACAGTTCACTGCACAGCTTCAGCATAGGAGCTCCCTCAGGGCTGGGCCAGGGAACAGGCAGAGGGGCTTGGGGTTGGTTTTTTGTGTGTGTGGTTTTTTTTTTTTTAATCTACCAGAGACCATTCACACAGACATATTCTCATGGGCTAGATCAATTACAAAGTTTCTTGGAGCTGCAGAAAATCCCTTTGAAGTCCAAGAACTTCTCTGTCCTTGCACAACTGATAAGGTCTATAAACTCTAGGGATATGCCCAGTCTCTAAGGTCTCTGCTTCCCTCAAAGTTATTTGAGGTTTCATATTAATTTCCTGACATACTGATATTTCTGTAGCTATACCTTTCCAACAACACTGATTTAAATAGCTGTGTTTGGAAATAATTTCATTTTATTCAAGAGCATGATCTAAGAAATTAAGTTATTTTGAACTGTTTGTTTGGGGTTTTCTTTTTAATGGTGTTTAGTTACAATTAACTAGATACTATGCTGCACAACAGATGAGCTAGAGCGCATTTCCCAACCGCCTCTCTTTTGAAGCCACCATATCAGGTTGAAAAAAGATGAGGATGACAAGGAGTCAAATGAAGTCATTGCTGCCCTTTGACCTCGCCATGATATAAGGCTTTCTATTCTGAGTTTTTAATGGTAATATAGGAAAAGGCTTTTATAGGAATTACCAAAAGATTCCACGTGTAACAAGTTTTTAAATCTTTTACAAAATATTTTTTTTTTGAATGCAGGGATTACAACAAAAAATAATCTAGAATTGCCATAATTAAAGACAGCTTTATAACATGAGATAGAAACACAGTGATTGTTGACAATTGTTTGGCAATGCTTTTGTTTATGTTAACAAACATTGGGAACAAGGTGCTATTTCTGGGCAGCACTCCATATCCTGTTATCTGGAAAATGCTTGAACGGTCAAGCTGACATAAACACCTATATCTCTTTCCTTCCCTCAACTTATTAGCAGATGTATGATATACTAATGGCACACACTATTTCCTATATCCTGGACCTTTTGTTACTGAAGCATTTTAACAAAAGATTTGGGTTCTCCACTTTACTAGTACTTATGTTTTAATTTTGTAAATAGGACTCTGACACAGACCCTCGCTACGTGTCAACCCAGAGCAAGCACATGCCATTGCTTTTTAAATACCTTCCATTCTTATGTGAAAACAGAATAAAAGAAAACATAAAATTACTTCCCCTAGAAAGGCACGAGATATATTTGTTTGATTTTCATTCTGTCCGAAAAATAACCGGTGTTGTTCTCACATATTAAGCACAGCAACAGAATAATCTAAGTTATAACAGAAACTCTAAAAAAACTGGAAAAACCTTAATAACAGGGTATAACAAACAAACAAAACAAAAAATGGTGGAGAACCTAAACGCACAAGCTTTGCCTTTTAGTATAATGGTGGTGGTCAAAAAAGCTAACTGTTTGTTAATGTAAAACTTTTTAAATTTAAATTTACAATTTTAATGCTCAGCATTTCTGTTTTGTATATATCAAAATGCTAGTAAGTAGAGAATGACAGTGTTTAAGCTTACTGTGACAAATGAAAATATTTCAAATAAATAAAAATGCTGCACCCTGACACTTAACAGACAATGGGTTAAAAAATAAATGTTATAACGCTATGTATTGTCATAACCTTCAGCATTAAAAATATTGTAAATAGCAGTAGAAATGTTTTAAAGCATTGGTTTTGCAAATTTGTAAGAGAAAATTTATCATCCACATCTAGTCTGACACTGTCACACATAAAAAAATTATCTAGCAAACAAGAAACATTCTCTGACAAAAAAGCAGCTGAAAACATCATTTTGTGTGTAAAAATATAGCATTCCCTTCCGGATGGCACACATTCTCACCAAAGAATATTTGGTTGTAAACACATCTTTTTATTTTTGTAACTACCAGTAAGAGCAAATTTTACGTTGAGAAAATGACTAAAAAGAAGAAATTATCTACAAATAAAATCACGCATTTAGTCAGATTTTCTTGCTTGCTATTTCAATAAATTTATGTAAACTTGACATTTCTGACAATCTATCTTTTCCAGAAAATAATTTCAGGGTGCTGAATCCAAAGGGTTTGTCAATGAAACATATAAAGGAGAGATGTTTGGATTTAAGGATGCCATGACTGCTAATTCTTCCAGAGAGATGTATTCGCATTTCAGTGTGTTACCTTGCTGAGCATTTCAACCCTGCCTGTAAGAAAACAGCTACAAACAGGTAATATTTCTGCCCATTTCAATTTTAAAAGTTACTTGATCCTGATGGTTCTTCCTCCTTCTTCTGAAGGAAGACCAGCCTCTACTGGTGCACGTATCTGTATGACAGCGATCATATTCATCTGTTTCACGAAGATGAGCTATTCATCTAATGTTTGTGAAGTCCTACTAACATGCAAGAAGATTCTTTCCTGCCTTACCTTTATCTGAGTGACATTTCCTTCAAGTTCTGTAGGTGCCTGGAGCTTCCACTTCTCCTTGCCCTCCAAAGCCCGTATGCTCTGATCAGATCCTGCTGCTTTCCTCCACATAGCTATTCTCCCTTTGTTAGTACCAGCTGCTAAGAGACCTGCCATTCACAAACCTTTTAGGCATTTCATATCTTAAACTTCAGAAAAACAGACGCACATTATACAAAGTAGCAGGCAGCCTAGGTCTGGTTCTAAGGTACTGAGAAGCCTTCTTCTAGCAGCATCCATTTCTTTGCCTTCCTGCAAACCAGCATCCTAGTCCTGAATGGGAGAAACTCTCTGAAGAAAAAATCGGAGAAGTTTCACGTGGCAAGGCCCATTTTCTAAGCTACCAGATGAAGTTATCTTTTAAATGTATCAGAAAATTATTTCATTTTAACTATTTGGTTTTGAATAGCTGGTTTTGTAGTGACCATGGGCAAGTCATCATTGAAAACCATTCTAGCAGACACTAGCTATGCCTATACTGGCAAACAAGGTGATGCATAGGAGTAGCTCTGCAGGAAACACCAGTTTTAAGGACCTGATGTCCACGCTCTACATGTTTCGCGAGTTCTGCTTTGCATTAGCTCTAGTGTGGGCTTGTAGACTGAACGCCCATAACATGTTGGACTGCATTAGTTGTACTCCAGGAGTACTTGTACCAGTCAGCGTCATCAAAGGGAATCCAGCTTGCGTGCCGGAAGACAACTCCGCACTGAGACAAAGTGTGGTGAGTATCGAATGATAGCATTGTACCTTCAAAAGCACACTCCTCATCTGAACTAAAACGCTTCTACATCACATGCTGTTACTGAAACCCTCAGTAACAAGACATACATACTGAAATGACTACAGGGCACTGAAGGCTGAGGTTTGACAAGGTTTAAGATCCAGACATCACAGCTGCCATGTTATTTCTCACCTTTAGCACTGCAGTAAGCAACACAGTTAATACATTCTCCTCCCTCAAAGCCAAATTGCACATCTGGGGAGAGCACATAGTTCTCGTCTCGGTCCAAATCCCAGAACCTAAGGTACACAAAACAAGAGTGTTAACAATGCTTTTCCTTCCAGGTGTCTTGCTAAACACAGTCAATAGGATGCTGTACATGGCATTAATTTGCTATTTCCATAATGCCCAGATCATTCAATTTTTAAAATTAAATTGCCAGCAGCTGCCTCTGGAATGTGAATTTCTTAACAATCTCCTTCCTTTTCCTTTGACTTTTTAATCTGCAGCATGTTTTGTGGTATTCTCCTACGAAGAAAGGAGTCAGAAGCAAACCCAGCTTTAAGAAAATGAAAAAAGAGAGAAAAAGAAAAAGAAAAAAAAAGAGAAGAAAACAAGCAAGGTCTAGTTGCAATTTTCCTCCTCACTTACGCTTCCTCCTCTATTTTAAGAATATTCCTTGGTTGACCAGTAGTCCTTTGGATTCCAGATTTATTTTCTAGAATTAAACATCGTCATCAAACATATTCCTTCTTCCTACTTGGTCTTTATCACGGTGTCACAAAATTAACAGATTATTTTGTCCGACAGTAACAGACAGAGGCTCAAGAAAGTGAACTACTGATGTTAATGGAACACCCCCACCCCCCAAAAAAAAGTTAGAGGAAACATGTAGAGCAAGTCATAGTAAAGACAGGAAAAAAAATATTTAATACTTTTTTTAAAAAGATGCAAAAAGATAAAAACTACAGAACATGGTAACATAGCAGCATGGCAAAGTAACATACTTAGTTTAAAGAATTAGGGATAGAAGTAACCAAAATACTTGTGTTATATTACAGTAACAGAGAAACATCCTGAAAAGCAAGCACTTTTTTTCCTGTTGCTGATGCTATGACTATCCTAAGAATCAGAATAACAATGGAAAGAACAGCAAAGTGGCTATCTTTTTCACGCAAAAACCCCAAATGGATATATTTTCAGAAGAAATCAATAACAGCACTCAAGAAAGGAACAGATTTGGGTAGTAATCCCTGACAAAACAAAATAACTAGAGAGAAAGATAGATACATAGAATTAGTTTTTGTCCTCAAGGAAACAGATTTTTCATTTCATTTCTCTATTTATTTTGAGAAACAAAATTAGAAAATATTGGGATTTTTTTCATTATCGGTAAAAAAACCCAAACCAAAACAAAAACAGTTCAGTAAAATATTCAGTGCATTGCCGACCATAAACCTTTTAGCTGGCACTCCTCATGGGCAGCCAGAACAACTGTAAAACAGGATTCTTACCTGATGACCGTCTCACCTAGTGCTGTAACAACAAGGCTATGGTCTATTAAAATGATGTCTGCAGAATGACCTATCTTCCCACTCAACTTCACCTGTTAACCATAAGTAAATAAATAAATTTACAGAAGGTAGGCGGAACACACTGAAAGACAGTAAGCATCTGAATTGCCTAGTATGGCTAAAAAGTTAAAATATAAGAATAACTAGACCTGTCTGTCAGGTCAGATAGACCAATAGTTTCTCTCAGGCAGTGATCACCGCTAAATGCATCAAGTATATGATGTATAAATTTAGGAAGAGAAACCTTGTAGTGGGTTAATTAAGTAGGTAAGGACCAGTTTTTTTCTCTTGTACTAGATCTTCTCTTAGAACTTGATAAAGAATGCTTTAAAATGTGAAATACCAAATCTTACTCTTAGTCAAAAATAAGTAATGATTAATAAGAAGTGAACACTCCTGTAATACACAAATGCCCGGTCTTTTTCAATCTTAGAGAAAAAGAAAAAAAAAAAAAAATCTTAGGAAGGTGAAGGTTTGGGTTCCATCCCCCCAAGCAGTATTCTCCACCAGTACAGTATTTTATTGGAGCCATAAGTCCTGGATGAAGTCGTTTGGTTTTTGTCCCCATACAATAATTTTTGGGTCACTATGTTATTATTTGTGATTCTGTGACTTGCACGTTGTTATTTTTTAAAAGATTCCTAGCCTTTGCAGCTGTGAAGAACGCTTTCACAATGTGAGAACTAAACCATCTTTCAGACTTGCAGATAAAGACAGTATCACCAAGAGGAGGTACTGCACCGACTAATCTGAGAGGCCAGACAGCTCTGAGCGACTGATGATAATAAAACCGAGGACGCAGATTATCAGCTATTTATCTGCAAGACGTTTTAACAAATATTTGATTATACTGGAATTTTCAATTCTTCTCTAACTCACTAAGACAAGGTAAATGAAGTGTAAAAGGATTAGCATAGGGTCAAAATGAAAGAAACTAAGAAAAAACAGGAAGGCAAGATGAAAACCATCTTTCCAAGTTTCCAAGTTCAAACCAAGTTTCCAAGCTCTATTCCACTCCTAAATGAGCATATATTTGCTCATCAAGGTATTATCCGAGAAACAAAAGTGAGAGTTGATTCATTTGTAAGCAAAAAAGTGATAATCAAAAAACCCTAACAAATTCTTATAAAGATTAAACATTGCAACTTTACCCTGTAGCCTGACTCTTACCTTCATGAGCTCTTCTGCCTCTCCCTCAAGAGTAATTGCATGTAAGGACAACTGCAGGTTCTCTGTTATTACAATTAAAACATCTCTTTCCTCCATGAACAGAAGCTTTTGGATCAGGCTGTCTGTGGACAATACATGCCTTGTCTTTCCTTTCTCACTCACATAATGCACAGAACCTGTAGTACACATAAACAAGGTATAGGTTTAGTTAATAGTTTTAGCAACAAAAATCGAAGTTGCTGCTTTCTATCTTAACAAAATATTCCTCAAGTGCTGAAAAGGTAAAAATAATCACAATTCTTTTGTCTTCTAATTTGTCTCAGGATACAGACTATGATAGTTGACCAGAGCAATAAAACAAAACTTATTCACTTTTTCCCCATCTAGGAAATCCAGAGGGGAATCATTTAAATGCCATCATTTAAATAATTTTAAACTAAAAGTAAACTTTCTGCATAGGTGTGTATGAATGATGGCTTCTGAAATCTTCAGTGTTAATAATAATTTGTGCAAGAAGAACGGCAGCTAGGAATTGGTACAATTTACAGCAGCGTCTAGATTATGGAAAACTGTGGATGTGAAGTTCTTCATTGTTTAGAAACACTCCACCATGCACACTAAATACAGCTTTTCTGCACTAATTTCACAAGCAAATGGGATAGTGTCTTTCTAAGAACACTGACAACATAGTCTGTGACTTGGCAACTACAGCACATATCAATGTTTTAAAAGCCATTATCATGTGGTTAAATTGTAATACTGTATAAATCACGCACAGATCTACCCAGTGAAAAACCCTAGAATTAGTATAGCAGTTTGCAAATGGTATTACAGAAATCACCCAAACAAATGAAGTCATCGAAATCTGACAGATCTCATGCCACACACATACATAATTCCTTAGCAAATCATGATATCATATAAACGTGGCATTTCAAACCAGTGCAAATCAAAAAAGCCTATGAAATGAAATAACATTTTCCCCCAAAAGCTGAAGTAGAAAACACAAATGTGTAAGAATGAACTTAAGGATCCATGCTAAAATGTTGTACTCAAGAGGCAATATGATTTATCTAATTAAAAAGAATGTTTTAATTTCCAAAAGTCTTGCAAATATATTATCATCCTCTACATTCCAACTATATAAAAAAAAATTCAAATTCCTCTCCCACACTGCTTCATTTTCCCCGCCGAGATGAACTTCATTCATCTCTCTTGTTAAATCACAGAATGGTTTGGGTTGGAAGGGACCTTTAAAGGTCACCTAGTCCAACCCCCCTGCCATGCGCAGGGACATCTTCAACCAGATCAGGTTGCTCAGAGCCTCGTCCAGCCTGACCTTGAAAACATCCAGGGATGGGGGATACACAACTTCTCTGGGTAAACTAGTGTCTCACCGCACTCATAGTAAAGACTTACTTTCTTGTATCTAACCTAGACCTACCCTCTGCCAGTCTAAAACCATTACCCCTTGTCCCGCCAGTATGGGCCCTGGTAAGAAGTCTGTCCCCATCTTTCTTATAATCCCCCTTTAAGTACAGAAAGGCCGCAAGAAGGTCTCCCCAGAGCCTTCTCTTCTCCAGGCTGAACAACCCCAACTCTCTCAGCCTTTCTTCATGGAAGAGGTTCTTCCAGCCCTTCGATCATTTTTGTGGCCTCCTCTGGACCCCCTCCAACAGGTCCACGTCTTTCCTGTACTGAGGACCCCAGAGCTGGGGTCTCACCAGAGCGGAGTAGAGGGGCAGAACCACCTCCCACGCCCTGCTGGCCACGCTGCTTTTGATGCAGCCCAGGATGCAATTGGCTTTCTGGGATGCAAGTGCGCATTCTCATCTCATGTCCAACTGTTCATCCACCAGTACCCTCAATTCCTTCTCCACAGGGCTGCTCTCAATCCCTTCATCCCGCAGCCTGTACTGATACTGGGGATTGTTGGGATAGTTCTCCAACGTAGCATTTTCTATCACAGATATCTGTTTATTGCAATAATCGATCATCTACTGAATCTCAGTTTTATGGGATCTTTTACAAGAAACGGACAGTCCCTTGATTTTATTTGCCATCTGAAATTATTTTGTAAGTTAAATTAACCTTCTGTACTTGGATATTACCATCAAAACATCAGGTATCGTACAGATAACGCTACCCACTATTTTGAAGCTACTTATGTGATTAGGGAGAGGGTTATAGCTTTCTGAGTAACTTTAAGAAAGTTTTCACACCGTATCACACAAGAGACTAATCTCAAAAGTTAACAAATCTGAGCTAATTAAGTAGAGCAAGTAACTCTGAGATTCAGAAGACAAAAAGCAGCAGAAAGTGTATGCTGTTTAGGAAATACAAAGGGGACCAGAAGAGGATTATTACTCGTGACCTAAAATGTCTGCAGTGAAGACAAACAAGGGTGCATTCAGTAAGAATATCAGGATGACTTCCACTGTGCAGGTTACGTCCCAATACCTGTGCCAGTCCTCTCAAATGCTCAGTAATGAAGATGATTCCTTGTGCTCATGGAAAACGTTGCAAAAAAACCTCCGGAAATCGTTATCAGTTCAGGTATCCTGTCTTCAGATAAGCATCTCATGTAACATATTACCTGAGTTGCATCTTTTGTTTTACTGCAATGATCAGTGTTTTGGAAGCATCAAAAAATATCTAGACTAATAAATACTTGAAACTTGGGAGGTTTTTTCATTTTGTTTTGGGCTTTTTTGAGGAGCTTAACTGTTTATTTAGTTTTGCTTTAAAAGATGCTCTATTGTCTTAAGTCAATTCTCTTTTGAGATATTTAAAAGCATGCCATAAGAATGGGGGGTTTTAAATTCATTTTTATTAAACAAGTTTGGGCTGAGAATCCATACTTCAGAGGAAATTTACAGGTCACATTTAAACCCTACGAAAACATTAACTGATTCTGAAGTTACGACAGATCACTAACTAGATTAAGAACTGAGTCCAAAATATATACGCCCAAATCAACCTAGGCAATGAGAATGCTCAAAAGAAACAGTCAGTGTCATTTGACCGGAATTTGGAAAGTTTGAACAGGAGGCTCAAGAAACAAGATGTGAAGGACAGCCACCTGCAGGATACAGAGTCTGTCCCTAGATGGAGCTGTGCACCACCACGACAGTCGCTTTGGAAGTGAGGATGTAACCGGCACAGCTACTCAAGGACTCTCTCCTTGTACGTTTAAGAAGTGCCCTGCTCTCCTTTTTCATTTAAATGGTTCATATCTAGTAAAGAGGCTTGTAACTCACGAATTAAATAAAGGTACAGCCCACTGTTCTGCAAACCAAACACACAGCTGGACAATGCCACTCCGGCAATCATTACTGGTATAAATGATGGGTCTCATTCTTGATAATGTAAACACTGAATCAAGCTGTAATTGAGCTGCAGAACTAGCATAACTTCAGTTTTTTGGAGTAGTTAACACTTGAATCGAGAGGACTACGTACTCGAACCACCTACCAGAAACATACTCATTACAATATTTGTCACACACATTCTGGCTCCTGTCCAAAGAGTTAACTGGTTAGAGAGAGAGAAGGCCTCATGAGAACAACTGGGGTAGGAAGAAAATGAGCTGGGAGCAAACTCGTACCTAGAACAGTAAAAGGGAGAGGAAAAGACAAATGGCAGGGAAGAAACGAGATTAGGAAGAAAACTAACAAAACAAAATTCAGACTTTTTTTGCTTCCTTAGACTGAAGCCTCATTTCAAAGCACGAGAGAAAAAGTAAATTAATAATTTATTTTAAAGGGTATGCTCTAGCAGCATTTGCCTATTTCTAGAAAAAAACCAGAACACATGCATTATTTTGAAGCTTTGCACAAAATGCCGACAACTTCTAATTTTATTTACGCTTACACGTTAGAGATCACTTTCCTTACGCTGACTTCTTTGGGAACCTGACTAATCCAATACCTCTGGTGTCCTTTTGGAGACAACTCACCCTGAAGATGCTAAGATTTTAATAATTTTATTCATCTCTTCTTACCAAACATTCTTCAACTCCTATGAATCACTATCTTGTTGGATATATGAATATGATGGATGTATGTATATACTCTATAAGTTGGATATATGAAAACAGGACTATTGTGCACTGAGCTATTTTGAAGCATTAAGGAGTCAAATTTCCAGCAGACTGGAAAAGTGGTTTTGCTCTTACCATCTGTCAAAGCGATAAAGAAGGACAGTCCTTCCTGGAGTCCCATTTTCAGAGGTGCTCCCGTTCCAGCTTTTCTCCAGTTAAACATATCCAAGGCCTTCTCATCACCACCCACAGCTGCTTTTGCCAGCTGTACAAAGTCCCTGCAGACAGAGATACTTAATTTCCAATTCCTTACATAACAGAATACTTTCCAGCTCCAAGAATGGATGAGCAGTTAATAAAACATGTTGTAAAGAGAGAATATAAAGATGTTTCATACAATGATTGGAAAAAGGACAAACTCAAAAAGATACAAAGTAAAATCTTAATACTAGTTTTCATTTGCATTGTTTCACCTTTTTTTCCACAAGCGTTATTATTTTTACAGAGATGCGAAACAGAAGTGGCCCAGGCAAGGACTTTTTTTTTTTTTTTTTTTAACTACAGCTGTTTCCTAGTTCTTGCTTGGAGAGGAAAGAAATCATAATGTTTAAGAACTGACTTTTAATTTAATTATTCTTGCCAATAATTTCATGGATAATTGTGTTTTCAGTGTGCTTTCTGCTTTTCACAATCAGCAACGTTGCTAATTAGAAGAACTAAAGGAAGAAGAGTCAATAGCAACACAGAGAAAGGTACGGACAAAACGAAGATCTGTTGCTGCATACAGGACACCAATAGTCAGCTACTCTAGTGGGAGAAGAACTTGGAAATAAAGGACAGTTAGGAGAAGAATTTTTTTTATACATATATTTAAAAAAAAAAAAAAGTTTATCTGTGAGTAGGATTTTCTTTCTGTGGAACAAGAGAAAGACCTGGTCTACCAGTGCTCTGACAGGGCACAATACTTACTCGCCAGGAGGGGGTGGTCGAAAGACACAGTGAGACAGACATTTTCCATACTCTTGTTTCAGCAGGGCAGGACCCTGCACTCTGCCTCGCTGGTCCATTCTCCATAGAACCAAGACACCATGCTAGAAAAAGACAACAGTTAATTCATTACACTTTGCACAAAGATGAGAATCCAGACTCCGGCTACTCAGTGCACGTAAAAATAAACATTTTATTGACAGAGCAACACCTTTCCTTTCATTTAGTTGACACATACAATTACTCCCACTTAAAACTAAGCCACAAGGAATAAAAATTATCTCTAACATTATATTATTTGCTAATTAAAATCAAGTTATCTAAAAAAGCTTGTTGGTCATATCCATTCTTAGTAAAATGACACTGCCAGGGCAATTAAATGGAACAGCCTTGGTTTTCCTCTGCAAGTAGCATATGCAAATATTTGTTAGGTAACTCTCTTTCCACTTCTTTCTTGCAAGTAGTCTGGATGCTAAAATAAAAGATATTCATATAAAGGATAGTAAAGCACAAGATATGTATCCCTGAGTAGGTGCATATAACACTGATATAGATGAGCATGGCTATATGATTAGACACATTTGAAGTCGCAGGATGCAGATAATCTAAGGAAAGAATTTCAGAATTTCTGGAGGTTTCCTCTTCTTTCGGAGCAGACATTCAAGTACAACAAGAATTCATTTTTAGAAACAGAACTTAGTAACTAGAAGAATCACAGACGCTAAAGAAAGAAGACTGGTTAGCTAATTAATTCGACAGTAGTCAATATAAGTTGGCCCTCAGAGCCTGGCACAGGTTCTGAAGGTAACACGCATTTTGCAGCGCCAGATCAGAATAAGCACCAAACCCCTGGTGACTGGAAAGAATGGAGAAGGCAGAGAAGCAAAAAGACACTTCAGCATGACATACACGTTAACCATCCCAACAACCTGACTTATGCTACAGCCTCACAGCTGGAATTTTGAGACTATTATTTATTGTTGTTATTATGTTAGTGCTTAGAGAACCAAATTGCTTCTGGAGGCCCTCTGTGTAAGCATTACATGAAAAAAACAGCAACAATTTGCAATATCAAGTTCAATCTCATTTTATTTCATTAAGACAGATAACAGTACAGTGGTATTATAATTTGCTCTATTTTTCTTTATTGTTTTTGATGAAGTATAGTCTTTCTAGAAGTGAAAGACTAGTAGCAGTGGTACACTCTAAACACTTATTCTTCACAATCCTAACTAGAAGCCACACGAGATGCAGCTGAGGCCTTTCAAGGTAACATTTCCTCCTTTTTTTCCTAAGAATCAAAGCTCTAACTTCTTTTCAGCAGTAAGATGGCAATATTTATACCACCCAAAAACGGTTTATTAAGTGCAATGCTGTCTCTTACAGCTTAAAGAATGTGACACAGCTGTGCATCTATGACACTGCTGTACTCCTGTTCCAAGAGGCCACTTGCGGTTCATACACTGTTTGCTGGTTACCTCTGGAAATTGCAGGATCCTATGACCTGAAAGTTCATGTTCTGTTGGGTCCTCCTCTCACTTTTCCCTCAGCTTTAAACATCACCAAATTCCAGGGATCCCAACTAAGAACACCTGCACCATTTATAAGCTAGAGGAAAAGCGTGCAGCTTTATAAAGCTGCTGACCTTCCTTCCATCCCATTCTAGATATCCCATCCTGTATCCAGATAACCTAGTTGCAAACTCAATTCTGCATTTGGAACACATGAGATTGGAAATAAAAAAGCTCGCCACCTCTTCTAAGTGTGACTGGGTATAGAAAGGATGCAGCACTGGTCTCTTTTCAGATGGTATTTGAAAAGGACAAAGGACATTGACCTTATCATCTATAAGATTTACTCTTAAGGTATCCTGTATCTTCCCAATCATCCTTAACAACCCAAAGCTTTAGCTTCTTGTTATAAAGGCTATCTGCCTTCTAAGTAGGCTTTCATTATAGAAAGAACCTAGATCCTCAGGATTCTTTTGTGTGATCAAAACCTGGAAGTCATCCATGTCATTTGTGACTTAGAACATCAATTAAGAGCTTCTGATTTTCACAGCATCCTATTCCAACTTTCGGAAGTTATTTTCAAATAATTTTCTTGCAACTCAGGATTTGTGACGACAATGTTCTCAGCTGAGCGCTCTCAGTTACGAAGTCCCAGTGAAGATCAAACAGAAACCAAATCAGGGCCCAAATATTTATCTCCTTTCTAAGGGTATTCCTCTCATACGAGCAGAGTATGATCCTGGCAGCACTCACCTAATGGAAGTTACCTGAATATAAACCTTCCTGGGAAACATTACAAAAATAAACTTAAAAGCTATGGGAAAAGACGTAGGAAATGAAGCATACCAATGCTGCCCATCAGACCATGGTACAATGACACTGAGCGTGCAACACAAGGGATGAGCGGGCCCACCCAGTGCAGTATTGGGCAGAGACACCATCTTGGAGCTAGCCACAGGACGCTGAACCAGCTGTGTGCTCAGCCTAGCAAGCCTGGGGTCTTAGCAAGGCTGATTAGCTCAAGCTGGCCCCTACACACACAGTTGCAGGACCCACATTTCATTGACCAGGGAGTACCTTGAACTGTGCTGAGCTGTGTATTTCAATATCTGCACAGGGTAACACAGCTGTTTTGCAATAATGAACTTTTCCGAGTTCAAATGTGCTTCTGTTCAATCTACTGAGGTTGGTCTTTCCAACCACTGCAACTGAAACTACGTGAAACTGAAGACTGATCATGTCAACACATGCATAGGCTTTGTTTTGTCATGTTAAGCTATTTCCTTGAAACCACCACTTTGATTAATACTCTCATCAGAGGAGCAGTTAGGATGAGTCTATAAAATTGTTAAATTTCCCTATAAGAATGGTTGTATATGTTTTAGGATGACTTCATTACTGTGATCTGACATGAAATAAATCAATTTGAAAAAAGTTTGTTCATAAATGTAGGGTTAATGTAAGCTGTGGCTACATTAATGTATTATCTCCCTATAAATAAGGCCTCAGTTACACTGTGCATCACCTTCTTTTGTCTGGACAGCGTTTTCTCTTTCCTAATAAAGAAGAGGATAAACTCATTTTTGACTCAATTTTGAATTTCTGCATTTCTGTCAAATGCAGCAACAGAATTTTACAAACAATGATTGAAAATTGTATTTTCCTCTGCCTCACGTAGGTAAGAATTCTCAAAGAGCAGAACTGAAATTCTTGGACAAGCTCAAGTTTGTATCAGGGAAACTATAGAAAACCCACCTTTTTTTAGTTTGGTTTTTTTTCCATTTGCCGACTCAAGAACTGGCAAAACCAGAATCTCCTATGAATACTTAATCCTAAATACTAAATATTCAATAGCTAGTTTCTCATTTCACTGTATAAAAGGGCAACCAGCTCATCAAGAAATAAAGACTGTCACATTTCAAGTATTTCCACAACATATTTTCCATACAGTAAGTTTGACTCATTTTTAGAGTATTAATTAAAACAGAACAAGAAGGATTATCATGGGGGTTTTGTACTTCAGTAAGCATTGCTATGCACTCACTACAGATGAGTATGTTGCAGCTGGAATTTGTTTCTCGACGTCTGGGCTTTATTCCTGAGTCTGCCACAAAATCCATGCATAGACAGGAGCAAATAATTCAAATTGTCTATGCCTCAATTACCCCATCCATTAAAGAACCTTAAACCCTAATCTACTGCTCAGCACGTACTGAGATTAGATACACTTTTATTTAAAGATAAATTGATAAAACAGCAACAAGTACTGTAGAAAAAGTTAAAACACTGAGATTTTATTTTACTCCCTAAAAGTTTTAATTTGTACCTGAAGTGACGAAATTTATCTCCCCCGCAACTATCCCTTCCCCTACCAATCCATTCCATAATCCCTTCCCATCACAGGGCTTGCAACACCGTGTTCCACATCAAACACACATTTGGCATTTCAACTACTCACCCTATCACCAGACACAAGGCGGGTACCATTTGTACTCCAGTTTAGGACTGTAATTTTGGTGTTATGATTTGGTGGTACAGCGTGGTGCTCCTTGTCTTGTTTGTTAAGTATCACAACTTCTCCCGTCTCCCAGCCTGCTGCAAGAATCGGTCTGGAAGGGTGCCAGGAAAGTGATGTGACCTGAAAGTTTCTCTCAACATGTGCATCAGACACATGTTCTCCCTGCAAATGGAAATAAAATGCAAGCTCAGTACAATGGAAACTCAGTACAAAGATGCAGCTAAACCTTCAGATTCACTTCCCAGTCAACGAGGTATTTTTCTGTGATAAAGGACTGGCATGTAATAGAGCTTCCTGCAAGAGATATGAAGTGCCTACACAAATTCTCTTTACAGCTCTTTCACGTGCATAAAAATGTACAACAACATGGAGTACCTCCACTTCAAAATTGCTAATGAAAACACGGCAGTGTTAAGTGACTGCCTCACTCTGCTTTTCCAGGCTATTCCTCCCTCACAGCATACATGAGAAGCTCTCACTGAATATCAAGCTCATACTCCTGTATGAAGGATAAGAAGGCTTTGAGCACATTTCAAGGTAAAAAACCCCAACTTTTGAAAACGCAGCACCCCACTGAGGACGCAAAATAAACTAAAGCTTAAACAGCTCTTAAAGGCAGACACTCCTTTCTGCATGGTTTGCAATAGTATTTCAGGCAATTCATTTAACCTCTCTATGTATTTATTTTTCCATTTGTAAAATGTGGATGACAATTTTTCATAATGCACTGTCAAAAGTATACATTTTATAGGCTACTCATATTAACAGACTTAAACGTTTCCAGTACGTCTGCTGCTAGATAGCTTGTAGTAGCATTTCCCTAAATAGCACACTTTTTTCCTGAAAATTATGCAAACCAAAGTCCTACGCAAGTCTCTTGTGTAAGGTTTAGAGTATGCAAAGGAAATATCTGTCCACAGGCAGAAACCGTACTAGGAAACAACCTACTCAAATGGAACAAGCTGAGTCTACCAAATCAGCTCAGTCTCAAGGTGGGGGAATGATTTTTTTTTTTTTAATTTACATTTCTTAGTACATTTTATTCACTTAGAGTTTAAAAAAAAAAAAGCAGTAGCATGTGTCCATTTTACTTTTAAGCCTGAAATTCTCATACTATGAGAAGTAAAAAGCAAATCGGTATTCATCACAAACAAGACTGAAAGGCTGTAAAAATTAAATTTCAATGGAAAGATCAATTTAATTTATAAAGACCTTTTTATAAAATACATGTAATCAGTAGCTGATGAATCTGACATGCCCCAGTTAGCACAGGACACGGATAGTAATTAAAATCCAGAGAGAGTGATTCAAGGAGCATAAGTAAGGCTGCAAATATGTATATATAAAAAAAGTGATGTTTCAAACCAGCAAAATGGTATCAAGCCCAAAAGCAAAGCTGCTGATTATTCACCTGTTCCAGGTAGACATCCACACAGCCCCCAGACGCTGTGCTGATGGAAGCAACCGCCAGGAGTGGATGAAGAGGGTGCCATGCTATATGAGAAGGGGAGGCAACTGAATCGGGAGCTTCTGTTCGATGATCCACATACACAGCCATAACAGCAGAAGCTGTCACAGGCTGCAAACCTGTACAAGGAAAACAACCATTTCTAACAGGTATGCTTAAGTATATAATATCTACACACTATATATATGTTATATATAATATATAACAAGTATGCTTAAAAAATGGGAAAAAAAATCAAGGTACAGCAGCACCTTGTTAATATGCACTACACAGACATGAAAAAGGTCAAAGTGGTATTTTTAAAAAACACGGAGGAATACTGAGCCTTGTGGTCTGTAGATTCACAGTGCGCATAGGGTAGTACCATCTTTCACCAGTGGCTTGTTCTGGCTTATTTCAGAGGACTCTGAAATAACTCAGAATTTACCAGCAAGCTACTTCCAGTACTTCATATCCAAAGATGTCAATTAATATACAGACAGAGTGATTTTATGTTGTAAAGTCTCATATCTGGGCTTTCAGAGTAAGTTTTAACAGCTGTCACCACTTTGGAGCTTGTACTGTTGAAATTACGCAAGATGAGTTTAACTCATACTATCTGTTATCTGCATTTGAACTGTTAACTATATTTGAATGAAAATACTCAATAACTGCTGATGTTTCAAGGAAAAGAACAAAAAAAAGCAATGCTCTTTTCAGAGTTGTGTGTCAGAAATGGAGGAAGTCACTAATAATCTTTAATGTCTTATATACACAGAGGTGGTCTTTGGGATTTGTGTTGTGTGATCTTATTGGCTTGGTTTCAAAAGAAAAACGGCTGGAGAAAAACACCTCAAGAGTTATTAGCAAATAATGCCAAGACCTGGTGAAAAACCCAAACCAAAAAAACCCCAAACAACAGTGAAAGGTTTAGAAGACTCCCTTCACATTGCAGGCAAAGAGACTTTTTCTTCTGCACAGCTAAACCATGAGTTAAGAACCTGCAGGCGCACATATGCACAGCAGTTAGATTTGCCTGTCACCAATTGGACACCAATGCAGGGTGTAAAATGGACATAAACAGACTCTTGTTTCAAAGTCTCTTTACTTCAAATATTCTGTCAGTGCTCAAAATAAATATTTTGCTTTAGGAAGGCTGTCTTCCTCCCCCCCCCCC
>WAAD01041834.1:140448-163075 GCA_013389945.1 Fregata magnificens | reverse complement strand
CTCGGCGGCTGTCGAGCGCTTCCACACGCCCGAGTTTGGCCGGGCCATTTCTCCGCCAAAGGCGCCCCGAACCCCTTCGGGAGGGTGCCGGAGGGCTGCCGGGGGAGCCCGGCTGCCTTTTGGGCCGGTTTGGGGGGGGTTCCGGCGGGGCTTTCCCCCTCCCGCCCTCGGCACAGGTTGTTGGGTCGGGACAGCAAACGAAAGGGGATTTAGTAACAAACAACGGCGGCCATGTTGAGAGGAATTTCTGCAGCTAAACTTCTCCCCTCTCAGCCCAGGGATTTCTCTCCCTCTCGGGGGGGCTCCCTGGCCTGACTCCGCGCCCCCCTCTTTTCTCTCTCTCCTCCCCGACAGGATGACAGTGAAACTGGGCGAGAGCAGCGGGGAGGAAGGGGTGAAAAAGCTGGGCAAGAGAGCAGGAGGAGATGAGGAGTCCCTGGAAGAAGAAGGGGCAGGAGGAGGAGGAGAGGCAGCTCCAGGCAGCAGCAGCACAAAGAAAGAAGAGAAGATTATTAACAACAACACTAACAGCAGCCCCCCACCGAACCCCAGCTTATCGCAGGCCCCGGCCGCCCTCCAGCCCTCCCACAGCCAGGACCAGCATCATTTTCTCAGGTCCAGCGTCAGACCTCAGAGCAAGAGGCTGAAGAAGGATTCCCAGGCATCCTCTTCTGTTGGCAGCAGCACTGCTGCAAAAGGCAAAGGTACTGTATTTTGGCACCCTTAAAACACGCGGGCAAGGGGGGTGGCGGGTGGGGGAGTCACCTGTGGGTGTGGGGGTTGTCATTCTCCTCCTGTAGATGCCATCTTTTGTTTGCTTTTGGGGAAGGTGTTTTGGGGCTTGTTTCTCACAGCAGCTGAAATCTTCTTTGTGTCCCAAGGCTTCAGCTTCTCTGCTGCCCACCATCCTCTCTGCGCTTGCAGAAATGGGGGGTTTGGGTGTGCGTGTGGAGGAGGAAAAAGTCTCCATTATTGAAGCAAACCTTTAATTCCTGCGTTTCATCTCTCTTGAGTTTTAGGAAATTCCTGTATTTTGGTTAGGAAATTAGACCCTAGCTGTGTAATCAGGTGGCTGCGCTCTGAATTCTGTTCCTGGATAATAACAAAATATTCACAGGGTGGTAATTAAAAAGGGGAAAAAAACAACCCACAAGACATTGCCGCTTTCCCCCAATTGACCGTTTTACCCAAAGAACTATTTTGGAAACAGCTATGAAGTACACGTATTGACGTATTCGTTTCTACGGTTTTGTGAGTCCTGCGTTACTGTTTCAGAACAGTTTGGGCATCTCCACGTAATTTGAGTTTTTATTAAGATTGTCTTGTATAACGTCTGAACGTCTGTATGTATATGCCTACGTATACATATACATGCTTTTTCACTTTAGCATTGTAGATAAGAATTTGATTTTTTTCAAAGCTGTTTCTTACTTGAGTAGCTGGGAGAGAGCAAGGATATTTGAATATCTTGGTGCTATTGTGTGTGCTCAGCAGTTACTGGATGACACCTGGCACTGTAGTTGAGCTCTACTTGAGACTAATTTTGGCTACCTTGTGCAAAAGTACTCAAGTGTTATTTTCTGTTAATTTTTGAGAAAAACAACACACGGAGATTTCTTCGGCATTTGAAATAACAAAGTTTACTCTTGTCTGCTAAAACGAAATAAAACTCCGTGTAGCGTAAATGTGTCTTGGAGGTTACCTCACTCTTTGGTCCATTACAGTGGGATGCACACGCTGGATGTTAGGTAAACGTTACAAATTATGATAGTTTTGTGCTACAGTAATAAAGCAGTGCAAACTGTGATATTTTAGTTATTGCCATGTCACAAAAAAATTCTTCAGCTCGGTTCCTTGACAGTTAGAGTTTATATAATTGACTAAGGTATTTTTTCATACCTTAGTAAGTCCTCTTTGATCTCTTAAACTTTTTGTTTCAAGTGAAAAACTCCTGTGTGTGATGTTGGAGGATAGAGGAGAAAGACCTATGTAATTTTTCTCTCAGTTGCGTTAAACTAAATAAACAAACAGATGGAATACCCAGGAGTGTTTAGCTACAGATAATTATTTCAAGGGTTGTAAATAGTATTAAATGCAAGGAGGTGTTTCTTTGGAGTACATGTTGTCCGTGATTGACAAGTCGAATGTATGCATTTGAAATTATTCCCTTGCTTTGAAAGCGTATACACGTGTGAACAAAGTACGTGTATCTTTGTGCACGTGTATATTCACGTCGGTATATTTGCACATAAACATTCATTTCCAATTTTAGAGCAGCGGAATGATTTTCAACTGGGTGTATCGACACAATTGAAAAGCAAACTTTGTTTATTTTGCAATTCAGATTCCGAAATAACCCTAATAAAATTATATACAGAATGGAAAATATTATTTCAGTAATTGGTCATAGGTAGTGCTTGTAATCACTGTGCCTGACTCTGTTGTCAGGTTTGGGGAAACTTCTTTAATCGTTGGGGCTGACAGTCGGTGGTAGAGTTATGGTTATGCTCTCACTTTTTTAATTGTATGACCAGCCGCAGCTCTGCCTGGCTACTTTTGATGTGAATGCATTACGGTTCATTTCTCTGATACGGTTGAGATTATAACTGTCAGATCTTGGAGAACAGAGCCATGGAGTGGGATCCTTTCTAATTTGAGTTCTTTACATTCAGGGATGCATACTGAGAGGTTTTCCAGGCTTGTCTGAATTCTCCCTAATGGAATGTCTTGTGATCAGAATTGGTAGGGCTTTGCATTCTGAGTGAAGTGTCTCTTAGAGTTAGCTTCCAACAGGGAGCTAACGGAAGGGTGAAGATTACTAATAAAGATTGGACTTAAATACTTCCCCCTGCTGTCCCATCAACTTTCTCTTCCCCCTGTAAGTATAAAAAAAAAGCTCGAGTGCATGTGGTTTGGATCAACTCTGAAAACTGGAAGCTTTTCCATTTTGCATGTCACAGTCAAGGTGATAGCTGCAAAGGTAATTTTAACACTGGCCAGCAGGAGTGTGAGTGTCTAGACCACACTTATACTTGGTCCAGTGAAAGCAGAAGTTTGTTTTTGCCATGATCTTTCAATAGTTGCTATGTAACCCTTAAAATTTTATTAAAGTGGTCCTGCTTTTAGAATCTGTGTATTCTGAAGTGAAAATTCTTTCAAAGGCTATTGTTAAGGAGTGTAATCGATAAACTTAATTTCTTTCAAATTGTGGTTACTCAGCAGGCATTGGCTTGTCCTAATCATGTCTTTCAAAGAGTTTTGAAAATAGTATTTTTTTCTGTCTGTCACAGATCCCTTTTTACTTTTGGCATTTGAGCTTTTAGGGTGCTTCACTGTAGCAGACAAATTATTGATGAAGTAAACTTTACTGTAAACAGGAGGAAGAGTTTGGCCACTCGGCAGCTGCTGACTTTTCGACTTTACCTTACTATGGTTCAGGGAAGATTGTTAATAATAATTCTCAAATTCTGCCTACTAGAATGTATAAACGTATTGCTAATTTTCACATTACCTTGATGTAATCTTTAATTGCATCTTTGGATTCTGTCTCTTGCCTTTTGTGTACGCCTTTTGAGGTATGAATGCTTGGGAGTAAGTCTTAAAGTAACTTGCATGAAATCAGAGGAGGAACTTGAAGGAATAGCGGGGTGGAGACAGTTTATTATGAGAGTTCATAAGCAGGGAGGTTCATTGAGGGAGAGGAAGCAGACCAATAGAAGGCTGCTGAAAAAGAGGTGTTTCTGAGAGTTTACTTCTCAAATACAAATATGCCACATGGTTGCTGAGCACAGCTTTTAAGGTGTGTTTTGGGGCTTTTTTCCATGAAGTGAGAGTGGTTAGAATATGCACGTGTATGCTCTGACCACACTGGTAAAAGCAAATGCGGAATACATTGCTGTCCCGTGCTGTAGATGTAGTTTGAACTAGAGTAGAGTGTTCCCATTTCCGTGTTTTTATCCATTTTCTGAATGCAGCATGAAGTCAGGAGGAAATAGTAACAAAGTCTAATGGTGATGAGCTGAAGCTTGAAGATGTCTTTCATGCCGTTGCTCTAGATTTATTCATAAAATGTGTAGAATGGCCCGAACAAGTATTTGGATTTGTTTCGCAGGAATAAGCAGTTCTTTCCTGAAAAAATAATTACTCGGCTGAAACCATTAATTGAGTTAAAACGTTCCATCTTTTGACATCGTATAAAACTTGCTAGAAGGCCGTCCGGTTTGTTTCAGCCTACCGAAGTTGCATGTCCTGTAGCATGTGGATTGAATTAACTACTGTCTTCTCCTGTGGAGAGGATGTATATACCAAGACACCTGACGTGTGTACTTACGATACGATTTTGTTGTATCTTCCCAAATTTGTAGGCTGCAGAATGTATTGTAACCTTCATCTGACATGTCATTCCTCCAGCATTATTTCTCTAGGGCATGAATGACTGTTTAAAAACTACCGGCACGGTCTCTTGTTCTAATATTCTCCTTAATTCTGTCCATCTCATTTACACTTGGTACTTCTCCTTCCATCCTACCCTGACATGCTTTCCTTCATTCTTTGCCCTCCCATTTACCCCAGTTCTCCCTCCCTTCCTTTGTAAGCGGCTCAGGACCAGAACTCTGCAGTATCTCATCCCACACCACGAGAGGAGGATTTTTTTCATGCGCCCTGTGCAGTAGGTACTGAACTTTGAAAGGTGCCTGCCTGCAAGGCTGCACAACCACGTGGTTTAGATGGAACTTCATACTAGGCTTTATGGGTGCTTTCTAATGGAAGAGCAAGAGAATAATGATTTACTGGAGATGGGGGAGTAACCAGATTTATAATAAACCGTGTTTATTTTTTACAGCTGTGCTTGGTTAGCTCGGATAGTGCTGCATTTGATGTATGATGTATTGAATACGTACAGTCTGTAGAAAAGCAAGCCTTCAGTATAGTCTTGTTTGTAGACTCCTGTTGATAATTGACACTGTTTAAACACATTCAACTACATCTTGGTTGTGCAAGTCTTCTAAATAATAAGAGGTAGAAGAAACTAGACTAGTCTGTATCCTTGTAGGACAGTTACCTGTTGCGTTTAAAACTTCTGATGTTAATTTGTACCAAGAACGCTATATGGTATAACCACGCAATATGGCATAAGCTATCCTAGACTTACCCTTCTTAGGAGTCCACGCTATTTACTGTGGAGGCATACAAGGTAGAAACTTGTTTTCCAGTTGCAATGTTAGTACTCAAACGCAGGCGTTGACTTGCAGGGAATGCGTCTGTCTCTCTCCCTCTCTTGTCTGTATTCTCTTCTCAGCTACGGTTCTGGGAGATGAAGGCAAATTGGATCCAGCCTGCAGCTTTGTTGGGTTGTCCTTCCTTAGAGCAAGTGGCTTTACTTAAATTCCTGAAGTACACACTTTCTATGGGATCACCCGATTCATTTCTTCGCTCAAGTAGGAGCCATTAGAAAGATACGTGGCTAGAAATGGGGCTTGTTTACCAAGCGATCAGAAAGAAAGTTTGGACATTTGTCTTCGATTGCTTTTTCATTAAAATTGAAGAGTAAATGCTCATTGAGGAATGCTCTGCCATGAGAACAGTAGATTGCATTTGAAGCTTTCTGGAAAGTATGGATCATAGCACCTTACCCAGCTCTGTTGGTGACAGGTGTTCTGACGTACATTTCATAAGACTGCTGAGCACTAATGCAGGTTTGTGAGAATCAAATAGTCACTCAAAGGTGTTTTCTGGTATGGCCTCCTTAACGGCAATCTTTACCGAAACTACTTTTGAAGGTGATCTTCTGTAGTTTAGCCTTGCTATTGGCTCCTGTAGAATCCCAAAGAGAAGAAAGAATGTTCTGAAGGAAACTTTCTGGCATGTTACAAGTTGGCATTCGCGTCCTGCGCTTTGGGGAGCGAGTTTAGCGTCCTAACGCTCCGCATTTGGCCCGCAGCGTGCAAGAGTCTGTGAAAGTGCCATGTCATTTATAAAGGTATTCTCCGGTAGATGTTCCACCTACAGTTGACTGGTGACTCCTGAAGAAGTTGAGATTTTGCAAGCTAAGCCTGTGGAACGCCGATAACAGAACCAGCCTGAGTGTTGAGATACATGGGTGTAGTGGGGATTAACTCTGTGAATTCCAGCTTCTGTGCATGTGGAATCTGTCATAGAAGATATGAATCAGCTGGCATGTAAGAGCTGCCAATGGAAAATTGAAAAGCAGACACTAAGATGCTAGGTAGAGCCTGGAAGGAAGATCTTCTTGTGGCTGTAGCCATAAGGCACCGATACTATCGGAGACTCAGTTATTTTATACATGCAGCATTCCATTGTGTGTCATTTTCATATCAGCTTTTTAAACTGCAGTCCTTAAATCCCTTTATATAAATTTTTGCAAGTGTTTGTGTTTTGCATAGAACTACAAAGACAGCTTTTTCTACAGAAAATGTAGTTTGAGATGATGTTTTGCCATTCACGGCTAAATGACGTTCTAGTAACGGGGCACATAGATGGGTAGAGAACACTGGATAAAAGGAATGAATAAGTTTCTCTGAAACATTGGTGTTCTCATCCGTGATTTTGTTGGGGGTTACAGTTCAAATACCAAGTACAGAAACCTGATGTCTCTGCAAACTGTGGGTTGAAAGCTGAGTGAAAATGCTGAGAACATAAGCATCCGAACTCGCTGCTTTGTACCTCGTATGCAGGTGCTGGTGCTCCACTGCATCCTGGAGTGAAGGGAAGGAATTGTCATAGCTGTAATTCTGTGGATGTTCAGTCCAGTGGCTGGGTGATGCAGAATAAGTAGACAAAGTGAGAATGACCATCTTGTCTTTGTTTTGTCTGCAGTGATCTCCTTTGATAAATGATTTTACTTAGAACAAGCAGATTGTTAGAGTAAGCCCCCTTCCTCTCTCCAGCAATTCTGCAGCAGTAATGCTATGGCTAGCCTCAGTGGACCTTTTTGTTGTAATGCATTGCTTAAGTTTTAAATAATCTGTTGTTGGGAATTCATCATCATCTATCATTAGTGAGGGGATGAAAACTCATGAGCTGTTTTGTATGGTACAAGAATCTCATAGAGTAAGATTGAAAGAATGAATTTATGGGGTGTCATTTAATGATGTAGGACTATTTTTACTTTTGCCTTCTATCCTGAATTGGTTTATAACACCGTGTTTTAGAATATACTGCATTCCGTTGCCTTATCCAGATCTGGTAAACTGTAGAGCGGATTGTGGTAAACCAATGATAAATATTTCCACGCACAGTAGTAAGAAAGTTTATGGAAAGGGGTGATACAGCAAACTCCTTTACTCCTGGATGAATTATATGGCATATAAGATCTCTGCAGATGTGACAGGATATTAGAATTTTTAGATCTTCATATAGAACACTCTACAGTTGTCTGGATAGTAACTTATTTGTGTTTAAAACAAGAAAGACTGTGATAAACTGCCTAGGACTACAGTTTGCCTTGTAGAATAGTAAGTATATATAAAGGAACAAAAGAGCAATTATAAGCTACATATCCTTCATAGTTGAATCAGTGGAGTCCTTAGCATGTCCTCGACAGAACTGTTCTGTTCATTTCGGCTTTTACATACAACTAAGAGGAAATCTACTGAACTTCATAGTCTTATTAGAATTTAAAGTCCTCATTGATACTTTTGCTTCTTAGGCTTTTTAATAATGAAAACTTCCTGTGTACCGAGCGTACTGTACAATCTTTAGAAAATCCTTTATGAGATCTGAACTTCAGGCAGCTGACTTTAGGTTTTTACTTATTTGAGTATGTATACAGTGATGTAACACTCGCCCGCCCCCAAACAAAAACCAACCACCCAACAAATAACAAACAAAACCCCAAACCCCCGCATTTGTGGTTCCTCTAAATGATTTGTCAGAAAGTTAGAGGTCTGTGATCAGAATAGTAACTCTGGAATAGAATCCTGGAGCTTTCTTTTGACGAAGGATGTCTTTTGCATTGCGAGCTAGTAGCAACAGGAGATTGTAGATAGAGATTGAGGACCAATGTGTTTGAATTCCCCTTTCTTGACCGAAGATTTTAAATATTAAGATCTGTATTTCTTTACTGTGCAAATTGTGATATTCCAGTCTCACATTTGCAGAATAAAGAAGCAATTCTGTGTCTTAAAATTGTTGGTTTTCTTCTCGGCCATCTATTAAGTGCTCAGGTTTTTCTGATGTTTTCCTTTTTTTTAAAGGAATTACCTTTTTTTAAAGGAATTACCTTCACAATAACAGAATTAAATTGCTTAACTTTCAATTATTTTATCAGTGGCTGAGAAAGGCCTTAGGAAATAGAGAAGCTGTGTATTTGAGAAGTTGTTTTTAAGTGCATTTTCTTCTAGATGTCCAATTCTTTTTCACGTTTTGGCTTACATGCTTCCCTGTGGTGACAGTAGTTTTCTTCGAAAGGATCAAATAGTAATTCCTAGAAATTAACCATAAAATGGTCACAATATCATATTTTACATCAAGTAAGTATTTTTGTATGCAGGAAAAAATGGACTTTCACGCATCTCACACTCTTCCAGATTTGGTTTCAAATGTTCTTTGTTACTTGAACAAACAGCTTTTTTAGGTTTTTGAGCAATATAGTTTTGTCATCCAAAGGAATTACTTTCAAATTGCGACTGAATAGTTACAGTTAAGATATACATATAAGTCTTTCAAATCTCTAGGGCATATAAGCCTATAACAGTTGATTCTTCTGATACTCTTTCTTTAAAATAATATTAGGATTATCAAACTGGGATATCCCGGTTCTTGAAGAAGATATATATATATATGTATATGTTTGTGTGTGTGTATATACATATATATATATATATATATAAAAACGCTGACTTTGTCAAGTAAACAAACTGCTTCATATAATTGAACTTTAAAAGATAACGGAACTAAATATGAAAGGGGCAACTGTGCTAACATGTATAAAAGTTTGAGAAACTAGTTGGGGTTGCTGTATTGTACGAGCTGGACTTATAAGCAAATAAACTAAGGCAAGCCAATTTATCATGAGATAAAAGACAAAACATAAAGGACAGTAACCGGAAAAATGGAAGCGGAAGTAAGCGTTTTTTTATAATGAGCAATGTAGGTTTGATGTTAAAGGGCTTCTGTTTTATTAAGTACGTGCCTGCATTGATAAGGGCAGTCAAATCTTAAATAATACTTCGTAGCAAAATTGAAGGGAATATATTTTGGAAATATGTTACTGAGCATGGTTACATTTTCATGGAAAAAAAAAAATGAGTGGGCTTTTTGGGAGGTCTCACTGGTTTCTGGATTAACGTTCTGATGATCTGTTACAGTGTCAAACCAAGCATGATGTTTGGTTTGATTTCTGTGGTGAATAAATCACAGGTTTAAGGCTAGTTGATAATGTTTTTGCTGATTAAAATGTCTAATAGTTCCAGAGGCGATCTTAAAAAACAAAAAAAGGCTTTTTCTTCTGAATTAAGGTGAGGGGATGGAATCTTACCGCATTATATGTAGCACTCACCTTCCTGCAGTTTCTCCACCCCATTTTCTTCCCTGTCCCCTGCTTGCATAAACAGCAAATTCTCTTAGTTCCATCAGGCTTTATTCTCCTTTTAGTATTGCTGATCTTCAGGGTTTTTTCCTGATCCGTGTTCTTTGGGGCACCGATAACTGACAAAGGTACAATCAACCTTACACTTCTGTGCCGTTTTCCAAAAGCCACACCAGGATTTGGGGAAGGAGAAGGGGTTGGGACTTGCCATCCTTGGGATACCTTGAATTATTCCAGATGGGCTAAGCGTCAGAGATGGTGCTCTTTATACTGGGGATCGGATTCATGAGAATGCTGATCCCTTGTCATGTGATGAACTAAAGTAGACATCTTTCAGTCCTTTCGTTACCACGGTTATTTTGGAGGTAGTAGGATCAAGACCAAAGACAAGGATATGAAATTACATATATTTTCTCATGGTCATTAGTTTGCTTTATTAGTCACATCAATGTTCAGCATTGTTCAGAAGTTCCCCTCAGCCCGCAAAGGGGCAACTGCAGAGCACACCAGTGTGTAAGCGTCAGAGAGCGTTTGTCTTTTAGAGGCTGCTTTGGTATATTCCTGCTCATCTGTCTTACCTCTGGAAATACAAAATTAGGCCATTGAAACCTTCCCCTTGTTTTTCGCTCTTTGAGATTTTATTTCTTTAAAAAAACCCCTTGTTATTTGCCTATTGTATTTCAGTGAAATATCTTGAAAAAATTCTGGTATAGATGGGAGTGGTGAAGAAGGAGGAAATTCTGAGTTCCTCACCTCTCTCTGTCCATGAATCCTCCTGTTGGTTTAATGCTCACTCTGGTCATGTTTTTTTGCAGCAGCAGATAATGGAGGGACTGCATCTGGTGGCACGTCAGGAATTCCTCCCAGCAATCCTGCCGGGAATTCCAAGTCAGCGGCAAGGAACCTGGGCTCCTCAGGTGGAGAGAAGGAGGAAGGAAAGAAGGTCAGACGGCAGTGGGAATCGTGGAGCACGGAGGACAAAAATACTTTCTTCGAGGGACTGTATGAGGTACATGTAGAGGAAAATAACAAGCTTAGATGGCTTCGTTTAGTGTCTGGATCTTCCTAAAGAAGGTTGATTCAACTGAGATTTGCAGGAGCAAAATGCATACGTACACGTATGCATTTGTTTGTCTATGCGTATGTGTCTATACAGTTGGCTATAAACCAGCTGTCAATCAAAGCCACATTTCAAAAGCGTCAAGCTTTTTTTTTTGTTTGAAATACACAGGAAATATTTGTGAGTTTTATTCATGAATGTTTATAAGAATTTAAATTATTTTTTCAATTATGGTTCTGTTTCAAGTGAGAAATAAATAAATAAATAATGTCCCCACCTCAACTCTTAAAAGCAACACGCTTATGCTGTAATATTAGCAAACAAGAAAATATGTTGTGTTCTAATAAGATTTGTAGGCACTGTGTTTAGCCTTTGACCATGAAAAGGTTTGTACTAGGGCTGAGAGACAAAGAAAAGTTAGATCATCTTATCCTTTCTCTCATATGACGTATTCCTGGTTGTCTTGTTCTTAGGATTATTTTAAGAGCACTTCTGTTATGAAAATACATGCTAAAGGTGAAACCAAAAGAAATAGTGGTGGGTTTTCTTTGCGTGTGTGTGTCTTTTTAAAAATATTTTTTTTTGTGGTAGGCATGATTCACGTGTCTATATTTTGTGGACAAAATGAACGCTTCAACACTGTTTTCTTTTTTTAACTCCTCTGACTTGCAGTAATATTCCTGGGAATCATGTAATTTTTAAGTCCCTTCATCACTCAAAGAAAACGCTTTGGTGGTTTTTTTTGAATGCTGAGGAAAAAGTTCAAAAATTTGCTCTAAGATGGATTTGGGACTCAGTTCGTTTGGTCCCCCACTTCCATTCATTTTGTGTCACTATCTTTCAAAAGAGATTTTCGCACTTTGTATTTAAATCAGTTCCAACCTTTTTTGAATACTAAGAAGTGTTGTGATAGCAGGAGTTCAGTGTTAATGTATATAAAATTAAATTTTCCTCTTTTGAACTCCAAGGATTTTGTAGGAATTGGCTAGTTTTGGCCACTACATTTTAACCACTTAGGTGCCTCATTTTTATTTTTATGCTGAGAATAAACTTCTGAATGATCTACAATGTAAAAATGTGTTTTCTGTAAGAAGGTTTTGTTTTGTTTTGTTTGATATAATATTTTTCTTCACTATTTGAAACTCAAATTTTGTACTCTTAATAACCGGAACATGAAATTTACTGTATATAAAAGTTAAGTTGTTAAATATAATAGGCTTTTCATTCACCCTAGTCAGAAATGGAGGTAGGAGGGGGACAGGGGGAAAATGCAGAGGAAAGTAAAGAAAGCTAAGTGAGAAAGTCGGTATTTTCAATTCTGCTACTTAGCACATTTATGAGAAAAGTTTTGGTTTTTTTTTTTTTAAAGTTTGCTAGCAACTTACAGTTTTTATTTTGAAACAGTTCAAGAAATTGGAAAGTAATTTATTTGGCATCTATAATACATTTTATATAAAATAAAGGAAACCAGTGTCATTCTTGTGCTGTTGAGTTCTGATACCCAAGAATTCTATGACCATTGAAATCTAATTTCCCACAAAGAACCCCAAAGTCCCTCATGTTGTTTGAGTTGTTTTATGACAAGATATAAGTTTGGTTTTGAGTATTTGGATTTGTTTTGTTTATTCTTCAGCATGGGAAGGACTTTGAAGCTATCCAGAACAACATTGCCCTGAAATACAAGAAGAAAGGCAAACCAGCAAGCATGGTGAAGAATAAGGAACAGGTCCGCCATTTCTACTACCGCACCTGGCACAAGATCTCAAAGTACATTGACTTTGATAATGGTTAGTATGCAATGAAATGGGCTTAGTGTAGAGCTCACAGTCCTGTGAGGGTTGGAGTCCTGCTTTTGAGTGCCGTCATGGAGGGTAGGAATGGTGAAGATGAGAAAACAAATACTGAATAGGATGTCTGTGAACATGTCTTATTTTTATTAGCATGACTGTACTGAGGTTCACGTTTTTGGAAAAATACTTCTCAAAAACTGGTATTTGTATCACTGCTTCTATATCAATTCACCACACCATCATAAATGCTGATCCTGCTATTAATACTGGGAAAAGCCAGGTTCAGGGAGATGTTTTTCTGTTCTCAGAAACACACCTTTGAGGACAGCTACCTAAATGTTAAGTCAGGCATTACTTCATCGACCAAATTGACTCCAGCACTACTTTGCACTTCTTGGGGGAAGATAGAAATAAATAAATACTCCGATACAAGTGTAAATGGTGAAATGTGTGCTCACACTTTAAGTAAGCCTGAAATTGTATCATTGGTTCAGTCACTTAGGATTCCCAGTGCCATATCCCGCTCTTCACATTCTTTTCCCTCCTTCCCCAGCTTGTTGAATGAAAAGGAAATTGGGAAGTCATATGAACTGCTAATGGTGTTTTATAACAATAATAGTAATATATGATCATTGCAAAATTGATTTTTATGAAACGCACACTATTCAGTAACGGGCAGTGAGAATTCAAGTCAATTTGCAGGTAGCCTAATCTGAACAGCAGGTTAAAAAATCTATTGTAGAGGGAACAGATTTTACTAAGACCCAGTTCTTTTGACTTTTTTAAGGTAAGAAGAATGTCAGTTCTCCCGTGAGCTTGTTGATTAAGTAAAGGTCTCTAGGGCTTTCCTATCCTTTTGATGCTATATTCTAAGTTGCATAAATTGTGGCAGTTTCATGGTGGTTGAATTTTTTGGTCTGTAAACAACTCTCTTTAACATCAGCAAAAGTTTGGATAGGAAGTTCATCTACATGATTTGTGGCCAGAGCCTCTCAAGTTAAAAATAACTCATTAATGAGAAATGGATATGACTAGAAAAAAGCTGAAGGAAAGCAAAGATAAGTGTACAATATAGTCTCTTTATGAAATTGTTTTGTCTGTTCCTGAGATTAGGTTGTCTAAAGGAGGACTTCCACATCTAAAACACCTGTCATAAGGTGTATTTTTGAGTTCCTTTTTCAAAACAAGACAGCGTTTTAAGATGAAACAAGCCATTAGTATTTTATTTAAAAACAAATGTTACAGCAAACACAGAATGGAAGAACTTAAAAAAAAAAAACCCAAAAGGTGTCATGGAGGAACTTCATCTGCTTTCTGGATAACATAAAGGTCTGTGTCTATACCTGTAAGGTCTGAAATCTCATTGGCTGTAGGAATTTAAGAATTAATGCAGGAGTTTGATTAGCTTTAGTATTGGTAGAAATATATGTGTCTGGATTTTGATATTAAATGAGTCTGCAAGTCAAAGAGAGAACTGAATTCTTGATGAATAGACAATAATAAATATTTTCATCTGATTTGTAGACCGCCAGACTGCCTTTCCATGCTGTCACAGATATTTAGATCTATAGCAATAATAATATCCTCATCATGTGTGTTGATGAGAAAGGAGAAAAAACCCCTGTAAAGTTGAATAAAATGTATGCAATTATTCATATAAAAATTTAGAATCTAGAATATGCATTAAATCTCTAAGGTGCATTCATATGCACAGAAGACATTCTCTGTCTTCTGGAAAATTCAGACCTACTTCTTAATTTTCATATAAGAAAGAGTTTGTATGTATTTTCTTGGGGACATCTGAACATTTCCTTTAGAAATTGTAAACAGTTAAGTGATCTAGAGTTAGCTTTATTATGAATTAACTTTATTTTGCATATTGAACTGTTGCATATTTGTTCCAGTTCTGTGGAAGCTACTTTGTTTTTTCTGTAATCTAAAAAATGTTGCATTTCCCAGATATTTAAGTCACCAAAAGGAAATTGGTGAACCCGTCTCATTATAGTGTTTCTTGAAACAGAACTTAGTCTTACCTTTGATGAGGTGTTTGTCTTGTCATTGAAAGTACAAATCATCTCATTTTCCGTGTTGAAATGAGTATCTGCAATGTCGCTGTATATGCGTATCTGCAATCTGCATCTCACTTACACTTTTTCTGCTTTTCAGTGTTTTCTCAAGGGCTGAAAAAATCCTCCCTGGAGCTTTATGGCTTAATCTGCTATGGGGAGCTAAGGAAAAAGATTGGGGGATGTGAGTATGAATGACTTAAAATTATTTTTATATGGTAGAATCAGAAATGTCTGCCCTTGAAGTTGGCAATGTCTAGTACAGTTTCACTTTTGAGTTGTTCAGAATTTGTGTTCCTTGTATTCTATTGCAGTAATCTGTGGTATTGCTTTTATTAGATGTATTTTTATTTTTGAAGATCTTCTTAGCCTGTTGCATTAGCCCCCTTTTTCTTTGACAGATTTCTTTAGCTTTTGCTATCTGTGGAATGCAGTGCATGTAATACCCACAGATGGCAGGTAAATGTACATGTAGCTTAGATTATCTGTCTACTTTATTATATTCTTGAAAATTAAGCAATTAAATGTGTAAATGATATCATTTGTACCCACAACTATTTCTGCCTATGCAATCAAAATCTGGGATGGTAGCTTTCACTGAGTCAGTCTCTAAATCTTTACTTTTTAAACCCTGAAGATGAAAAAAGCATTACAAATCATAATCAGAAATAACAACTTCACTGGCTAACCAAGATGCATTCTTACCTTGTCAATCCCAGAGGCTGGTTTTGTCCGTAAGGGTGAGTGTAGACGGATGAGTATGTGCCATGCCAATGCTCCCCCGTTTTCTGGAAGTTCATGAGTTGCATTAGCAAGATACCTGAGCTTAGGCTTAGTACCATGTTAATAGAATCATGGAATGGTTTGGGTTGGAAGGGACCTTTAAAGGTCATTTAGTCCAGCCCCCCTGCCATGAGCAGGGACGTCTTCAACTAGATCAGGTTGCTCAGAGCCCCGTCCAACCTGACCTTGAATGTTTCCAGGGATGGGGCATTTACCACCTCTCTGGGCAACCTGGGCCAGGGTTTCACCACCCTCAGCGTAAACAACTTCTTCCTTTTATCTAGTCTGAATCTTCCCTCTTTTAGCTTAAAACCATCACCCCTTGTCCTATCGCTACAGGCCCTACTGAAAAGTCTGTCCCCATCTTTCTTATAATCCCCCTTTAAGTACAGAAAGGCCGCAAGAAGGTCTCCCCAGAGCCTTCTCTTCTCCAGGCTGAACAACCCCAACTCTGTCAGCCTGTCCTCATAGGAGAGGTTCTTCCATCCCTCTGATCATTTTTGTGGCCCTCCTCTGGACCTGCTCCAACAGGTCCGTGTCTTTCTTGTGCTGGGACCCCAGAGCTGGATGCAGTGCGCCAGGTGGGGTCTCGTGAGAGGGGAGAAGAGGGGGAGAATCACCTCCCTCGACCTGCTGGCCACGCTGCTTTTGATGCAGCCCAGGGTGTGGTTAGCATGGTCTTTATGGCTTCCAGACTAGAGAGAGCTCTGATGTGGCTAGCTTGGAGAATGGGCAGAAGAACATCCAGTGTACGTGCTAGTCCATGCATGTATACCTTCTTATCTGTATATTTTTGTCATTTGTGCCCAAGCTTTTTGTAGAGTCAGTGTTATATCATAGTGCATCTTCTGCGTATTTTGTTTAACTTGTGAGACATGAAAAATCATCAAAATACTTTCACTTCTTCATAAAGTTATACTGGTTGCAGAGCGCAAAAGACAAGAAAGCTTTAATGAGTGGACGTGTACAATTCCTAATAGAATCATGGTATTTTGGCATTTTTTTTTTTTTTTTTTTTGCCATAGTATTTCCTCACCTGGGATTTTTGTTGTAATATGTCATGAGAGACTGTTGTGAATGTTCATACTGATTTTATTCTGTTTCTTCAAAGATCTCCAGTGTGTTATTTCATCTTGGAGAAGCAATTTTGAACTGTTTCATGACAAAGAAGGTGCAGAGGCAAGACAGATTGCATTGTCAGTAGAAATCAGTATTAGTGTTTCTTCCCTATATCCATGTCTTGTCTTAAAAGCATCAACAGACTCTCCTTGCTATGACTGGGAATAAGGTTTCACACAGTCACCATGGCAATGCATGCATACTCTGCGCTTCTGTCTTTTTATAACTTTGGTACTTGGTTACGTATTTTACCCACTGTTACTTGGAAAATTCTGGTCTCCAAGACCAAATGGGCTTAAGCTGCAGGGCTGTACACCCAGCTTATGAGAGGTCTGCTCTGCAGCTGGTGAAAGTAGTTTCTTCTGCTCTCTTATTTTTCTTTTTTTTTTTTTTTTTTTTTTTTTTTTTTTTTTTTTTTTTTTTTTCCCTCTTGTGGTATTCACCCAGTCCCGTCTTCCCAGAAACTGAGATGACTCAAGTAGAGCTATTGAGACACGAAAGCATGTCAGGAGTACTTTCAGCATTACCAGAAGGAGGTTAATTGTTCAGTAAATAGATCTGGGCCTAACTGTCATAGGGAATATAAATCAAGTTACCATAATGTCCATTTTAAAATGTGCTGTATAATGCATAGAAGAAAAGTGTGGGCTACATGTGCGTTTTATTATTTTTATTTACCTTTTTTTTATTGCATTCAGCGCTGTGAGGGCTTGACGTTCTTTCATTATGCTGTGCTGCCTTAGCAACAGAGATTGAGCAGGAAGATGAGGAAGCTTTTCTCTTTAATGCCACAGTGTCAGATTAACGCCCAGCAACCCAAGATGACTGTAGCACCTAAACTAGGGTCATTTAATCCATGAGTAAAATGTAATTTTCATGGTAAGGATCATGTAAAGCTTACACATGATGAAAATAGAAACTTTTCAGAAACGGTATGTTATATTATAGCACATTTATGCACATTAATCCTATGTGAGAATAAAATGTAATAGCTTTGAGAACCGAGCAGGATACAAAAAAAGGTCATGACTATATCAATTTAAATCCTAATTCACTGTGTTATCCCATTTCATGTAAAGGTATGGATGACAAGAATGCAGCTAAACTCAATGAGCTCATTCAAGCCGGGTAAGTAAGAACTTATTCCTGAAACTCTTAAAACTGGGTTATTCAGCAGCTTGATTGTTGAAATGGTCATCCAGAGTCTAGGGGGCATTTCTTACTTTCTTAGAACTGCAGTTTGACATTTTCCATTCTTAGTTTGTTCTGTATGGATTTTTTTTTCTCCCCTTTTCCATGAAGCCATTAATTGTTATTAGAAATGATGGGTGAAGTTTAAGAAGGTAAAGAAATAATGATTTTTTTACAGAAGTTATGGCATTATAACTATGTTGGTTCACTGTAGGGAATATAGTTCATCTCCAAACAGTTCTGCCGGCAGTGCTCACGAGTCCTGACTTTCAGACCTGAAACGACACTTCCAGTACACTGTAGGCCTCAGCCCTCCAGTCGCTTCTGCATCTGCTTGACTTTTAAGAATGAGTATTCTCTTTCACTTCAGGAAAGAATTATGGGATTTGGGGGTTCAGTCCTGGCAATGTACTTTTAGAGTACAGAAGGGTTAGAAGTTGCTGCACCGTCAGAAGTGAGGGAATACGTGCTATATTTGTACATAAAATTTTCTGCTCTCCTGTTTTTAAAATGTGTGTATTCTAAAGTGAAATCTTTCAAAGGATATTATTTTAAGGAGTGTGATCATTAAGCAGGCATCACTCAGCAAGCATTGGTTTGTCCTAATCACGTCTTTAAAAATCACGTCTTTAAAAGCGATTTGAAAATAGTATTTTTTTTTGTCTGTCACAGATCCCTTTTTACTTTTGGCATTTGAGCTTTTAGGGTGCTTCACTGTAGCAGACAAATTATTGATGAAGTAAACTTTACTGTAAACAGGAGGAAGAGTTTGGCCACTCGGCAGCTGCTGACTTTTTGACTTTACCTTACATAAAATGGGTAATTGTTGTTGTGCCTTTCTATTGTTCACAAACTGAGTTTCCAAATGAGTTCCTTACAGTTTATTAACCTTTCATTTCCTGGGAGATGCACTTTGTACAGTGTGCTGTTATGTTGCAGGTCTTGAATATGATTATTTATGAAATCACTTGTTCATTCTTTTTTTAACTGCAAAGTTTGAAATTAGAAGAGAAATTGCTATTTGATTTGGGTTTGGTACAATTAAGAAAATCAGGAGTCTTTGTATTTCAAGATATTAATGCTAATCTTCTAACCAAAAACTAGAGTGTAGATAATATTAACATTCTTGGGCAGTTCAGGAATAGTTGCTCTTGCATAGGCTTTTTGCCTACCAGATGGACGACGCATCTTTGCTTCCCTTTTTCTCCTGCATCTCTTACTCCACTTGGTGGGTAAACCTTGTCAGTCGAAGAGGAGCAAACTGTGCAGGGAAACAATGTTCACATTTTCGTCTTCATTGCCACCTGGATGTCTACACCATCTGAATTCATCCCCTGCATGTGCAGGGCAGCCTCGTATCTCACACAAGCAAACACATTGCATATATTCCATTAGATTAAACTTTCCATCTTGCTCAGTGATGTTACAATTCTGTGATCCCCCTCTCTATTTGTAAGCAGTTCTTTTTTTCAGTTCCTAACATGTTTCTTTCAAGTGTGATACTCCTCCTTTTCCTCTGAGTGCAGTGCGCTTTGTAAGGCTTGTCACTATGTTGAAAGTCTTGAGTGAAAGCGAATCCAAACTGATTAAAAATGGGGAATGTGAACATGCATTATTTTGATGATCTTCTCTTGAACTAGGTAAACATTAGCCTCATTTAACTGGTAGGAGAGGTGAAGAGAGGCTAAGATTGTGAGGAGCTACCTGGCAATTTATTTGCAGGACGACTCTAGACCCTGGAGTTACACATTCTAATTTGGTGCTTATTTTGCATATGTTACACATCATCTCTGGCTTTCTGCAATAATTACATGGTGTGTGGAAAAACAAATGACCCTGTGAGGTGCTCATAAGAAAACAATATTTAAAATCTTCCTAGTTGAGCTTATAACCCAGGTCACAGATGCTAAATAGCGCCTGAAAACTTAGTCAACTGGCTGTTTCAAGTAATGGCAAAATCTTTGTGTGAAGTGTCCCTGTTTGGTTATTGAAGTTAAGGCCGTTCACTGCTATGCGTCTCTGTACTTCAGAATTTCAGTAACATGTAAAATCAGGCTAGACCATAGCCTTTGGTACAGTTGTAGTTGAATGAATCGGGGATCTTCTAGAAAATAGATCAGAGTTTAGATGTTTATAAATGCAAGGGGAAGATAAGAGTTGTTCTGTCAGCTTTTGTAACTGGTCTGAGTAGTTTAGCATACTCATGTCAACACTGGCCCACATGAGCTGCTTAAAGTAGTTTTTGGAATCACTAAGCAGGACAACTGCGAAACAAAGCTCCCTTAGAAATTAAAGGGAATCTGAATCACTTTCTGTCCACTCCTTTGTTGCTAGTTTTTTATTACAGCAATGATATGTCACTGGATTGTGTGATTGGGATATATAACAAGAAAAAAGATTTATGGCAGTATATCAGAACTGCTCAGAAACCCATTTAAATAAACTTAAACCAAAGGTTTTTTGTTTTGTTTCACTTTTAGGAGTGAAATATTTTTATTTAACTTAGGTTTTGCAACAATCTTTACATTTAATAAAAAACTGCATTTAAGGAAATTAAATATTTTCTGGATATCTTTGTAAATCTTTAGGATTTGTGAATGAGTTAAAAAAAAAAAAACCAAACCACAACAAACACATAATTGAAGAAATACTGTAAATATTCAACAGTTAAAGCACGGTACTACTCAGTGTCTGTTAGCATATGTGTTTTCGCCCCCCAACCTGAGAGGCTCTTAATATCACAAGTGAGACCCTTAAAGACAGAAGCTTTTAACAGGTATTGATTGATCTGCCTGGCTCAGTTCCTGGGTGCTTTGTGTGGAGTGGGAGTGATCCTTCATTGCTCCTTGTAAAAGCTGTTTGGCATGCTGAGGGGGAATTTGTAACTCCCTAAAAATCTTGATAATAAAACAGCGATTCATCCTGAAAAAAATCGTATCCAAAAATGATCTTTTTAAGTAGGCAGAATATGCTCTTGGTGTCAAGTTATACTAGTAGTTCTTAATGCATATTTGGTAGAATAACTTTTTTTAAGATTTACCATTTTCTGCGTTTGGAAGCATCCAAGATCTAGGTAAGAGCAGAGAAGGAAATAAGTATTTTTAAGCTAAGAGTAGTTCTGTTGCAGGCTGTCTCCCTTTTACTGTGCTTTTCTTTTAAATTAGTAGAACTATTCTTTTTCCAGCCTCCCAGCCATGGATTTCATTCAGGAAACTACAGTCTCTAAATATATCTGATTTTATATTAGTTTAAAGAAGAACTTATTACCAGACTCTCCCTAGATTGGTTGAAGCCCATCATACTTTATGGAAAAGGGAATTAGGGGAAGTATTCCTGACTTTCCAAGCAGAACACCTGAATCTAGAGAGCTGGGATGCTACTTCTACAATGAATTTTAGGGAACAATGAAAATAAAAGTATTGCTTGCTGTAGTCGTGGAAGAGTGCTGTAGTGCCAGGGCAAAAACTTCCATGTGAAGTTTTTAACGTTGTTTTGTCAAATTTATGTGTGTTCTGTGTTCCTTCATTTACTCAACAGTATACTTTGCTTGCTAACTTCTAAACTGTGCCGTTCTTACTCAGTACTCGGGGTATACAGTAGTTCCTGCTCGTCTTTCAGGGCTATCAGTGGTTTTGCATTTGTTTTTGTTCTTCCAATATGATTTTTCTCCTAGATTTTTATGTTTTTAATATCTTTTCCATAATATTCTTACGTTTTTCACACTTCTTTTCTGGCTTTTATCCTAGGTTTTGGTGAGTGGGGGTTTTTTTCCCCTCTCTGCCTTATAAGCACAGCTACAAATGCAGCCAGGAGCTTATGATGCTGATCCGTTGTTTATTTGTGAGCTGCTCTGTGGTGGTAACAGATAGTGGGTATCTGCAACCCAAGGTGCAGCTGAGCAGGTGGTAGACAAATGGATGAGGAACAACTGCCAGGAAGCCTGACTCAATAATAAATGCTTTATGACCAACTAGTTAGGCTCTTTAAGAGAAATAGAAAATATGAAAAATGAACAGCAGCGCTTTTCTTCTTCCTTCTTTTTTTTGATCAAATTAGCTTAGCTGTTCTAGGTGGATCAAATAGCCTTTTGAGCATTCAGCCCCTTCTTTCAGTCACCTTCAAGTCATGTTGCAGAACAATTTCCACAAAGCTTGTCTGTTTTATATAGTCATATCAGTTAATCTGAGAAGAAACAATGTTTCTCCCCACAAACGCCTTCCAACTTATACTCTTACACTGTCAAAGTTACAATAATAATAATAATTACTATTATTATTCTGACTGTTCACTTGCATGCAGCACATTTGCATTAGCTATAATCAAGATGCAGGAGAGTCTAAGCTCGCACAAGTAGTCAAAAGAATTTGCTGTCCTGAAGTAGTGTAAATTTGCAATTTAGCAACCTGTTTCAAGGTGCATTGAAATACTGGATTTATTTTCACTGGCTTTAGTGGATTTTGCATGAGGCTATTATGAAACTATGTTTTCCACTAGAACAGGCGGGAACATCTAGGCATGTCTTCNGCGTTAGCGGTAATAGAGTAAATGTAGCTTTCATTGAATCCCTGTAGTTAAAGGCAAAGAGTATTTGTTGTGAATCATGAGGATGTGTTACTTTAGCATAAAACTATGTAACAGGAAGAGAGATTTCTAGGAGCTATAGTAAAAGTTGAAGACTTTTAGTCCTCAGCTGTTTTTTCAGTTACTGTTCCTGGAGGAAATAATAATAAGCACTGGGCAANTTCCGTACAATCGTTCTATCACATTCCTAGACTTTGCGTTTTCTAGCAGTGGGGTGCATTTGTGCATTCTATCATCTCAACATGAGCTCTGTAAAATTGCTTACTGTGATGAACAGCGTTAGCGGTAATAGAGTAAATGTAGCTTTCATTGAATCCCTGTAGTTAAAGGCAAAGAGTATTTGTTGTGAATCATGAGGATGTGTTACTTTAGCATAAAACTATGTAACAGGAAGAGAGATTTCTAGGAGCTATAGTAAAAGTTGAAGACTTTTAGTCCTCAGCTGTTTTTTCAGTTACTGTTCCTGGAGGAAATAATAATAAGCACT
>WAAD01041834.1:106330-140395 GCA_013389945.1 Fregata magnificens | reverse complement strand
GTAATATGTATCTAGAGTTTTTGTTTACTGCAAATTCTCTAGGTTCTGCCAAATCCTGCAGGGTTTGTACCAGGCACTTTTACACTAGGCTGCCGCTTCTGACTGCTGGCTGAGACCAAAGTTTGGGCTTATGAAGAACAGTGGAGATTCTTGGATCTGAATGTTTAGGTAGAGAGAGAAGTTGTCCAAACTTTGACCAGCTGAATTTGAGAGCAGCAGAATTTGTAATCGAGTTTCCTGTCTTTATACATTGCAGTCCCCGTTGACTTGACGTTAACTTAAGTTTGGGTTGATTCATACTGATCTTGTCCTCGCTTGTATTGCAACTTGGTTTATTTACACATTTTTAAAAAAAAAAGTGCTAGCTGCATGTGATTAAACTTATTTTCAGGAGATTTATTTTCTGAAAAATTGCTGATTTTCTGATAAAAATCGTATCTGCACTTTAATATAATGACAAGAGGATATTGAGCCTCATGCGTTAAGGCTAAGGTGTCCATTGCAATGACCAGGAGGAAGTTTTACCTTTCATTGTTACCTTATGTCGTTGACTAGACATCCACAAGTATTACCACGTCCTCCTTTAAGAGGCAGAGATTGACCGTTGTACTTGGTGGGACCCACTATCTTCAAACAATTCAAGTTTCCAACAATTCAAGTTAGGGTTGAGTTGAAAGAGGAAAGGTAACAACAGTGCTTCTGTTACAGCAGCCGTAGTGTTGCCTGCTGTTGCAGATGTGGAAATAGGAAGCACTATTTAAAACCAGGCAAGTAGCTGTTGGGTCTTTTATTTTTTGTTAAGTAGCACTATTGCTAGTTTCTCCTCAGCACTTGAGAGCCTTCTCTTCCATTAGTTGAGCCATCACTACTTCTGTGTCAGAGCTCGTTAGAAAGAGTGAGGGCTAACATATTCCCTCTAGCTTCTGGTAGCTCAGTGCAGATTGAGGAAATCTGCCCTTCCAGCCCTGGGACATTCTGAATCTGTAGAAGTTCACAGTTTAGTAAGTGAAACTTTTGAGCTGCTCACCTCATCAACTCCATCGTCTCAGGTCTGGCTTCACTTCTGCTGCCCTTCTGCGAATTTCCCTTTTAGCAGTATAGACAAGTGCTTTTTCTGCCTGATGTTGCCTTCCTTACAACATAGGAAAAAATAAGATCCTGCTGTAGGAATATTCTCTGTAATTTCTTTCATTTTACGTGCAAGGACTTGTGTTCAATGCTGCTGCCTCTATGCTAGCTGATCCTTATCACTTGAAGTATTCGGTAGTAAATACTGCCATCAGTAACTTTGTTAGTCTCAATGCCTGCCTTTTAAATCTCTAAAAAGAAAACAGGGCTGACTGAGTGAAGAAATCAAATAGTTCCACTGTGTGAAAACGAAAAATGGCCTCTTGCTTTTAAGGGTCTTTATAGCTGTTAATGTGGTGTTGAAGCTAAAAACCAGTGAAATCATACTGTAAAAGTTACTTTGTTCAGATTCGCGCGCAAGCTGTTAGACCTCATTTCTGCAACAGATGTGGTGTTGATATTCCAGAATGGAAGACTGTTCAAAAACTTAAGACTTTTTCTTCCCATAATTAAGAGTTCAGAGTATAAAGAGGAGACTAAAGCAAAACCACTTGTCTTTTATGAAGAAGCTGTCTCTGAGGGTATTCTTCATCCGAAGTAACATAATTCTGGTCCGCTTTATAAAATAGCAATCCCTCTCTAAGTGGACAGCCCAGTGTTTCATGACAGTCTGGAAGAGGAGGGTCACAAGAGTAGCATTTCTATAATGAAAAGTAAGGTGATAGAAAAGATTGAATGCTGTTGTGAATCTGCACTGCAAACCCTTACATTTCTTTCTTCATTCCTACAGCCGCGATTATGTTTGACTCTGTGTCCCTAATATGTATATATTCACAAACTTTTGTTAATGGTGCCTGTAAACACTTCTCTTTCAATGTATTCAGGGCTACGACTGTTCGTTATAAAGGCAGAAACCTTCGTATCAAAGCTCCGATGTGCAGGGCTTTGAAGAAACTCTGTGATCCAGATGGTAAGTAAGAGACGCTGGAACGTGAAAGGGTTTTAACAGATGGTCGGAAGAATGTGAGGGAGAGTAGGTCTGTTTTGATGTGTACATCACTGGTAGGGGAATTTGTGCCATTTCACGTTTGTGTTGGGCACAGATATGTCCCGATTGTCTTACTTATCCTGTTTGCTTGTATAATCCCAGTAACTTTAGGACCAGCCCAGCTCTCTAAGTCTTGGAGTATGTCACTAGCTAAATTGAAGAGGAAATAGCTACACCAGGCAAGATCGCTACTCCTTTACCAGTTGTGCCTTCACTATATGCAACGTTTAGTCCCTTGTGCCAGTGAATAAGCAGTAGTATGTTGTTTAGCATTGAGCATTTTAGACTTTTTTTTTATCTTCTCCAGTTCAGCTATGTGTGATTTTTTTTTTTTTTAATTGTTTTTTCTTCCTCTCCCCCCCAATAAGTAGAATCAGTGCAGTTTAAAGGTCTGAAATACTGTACTTGTTCAAAGTTTCCAGCTACCTGATTTTGACACTGCTTGCTCAGCTGGAAGCTCCAGTACCACTGCAGTGTCCAAGGAAAAAAACATATTGGAACAGGAGGTAATCTAAGGAGGCAGGCTCCACTGCTGAAGCTGAGCTGCCTAAGTTGTCTGTAGGTGATGCTGATGTCTGTGATGCTTTTTTTTCATGTAACTGAGCACGTAGTGTTCTGACTGAGTTGTCCTTGCTTTGACCCATGCCCTTTGCGCTTCATCTCCCTTCAGGCGTTAGTGATGAAGAGGACCAGAAGCCAGTACGTCTTCCTCTCAAGGTCCCTGTGGAGTTACAGCCACGAAATAATCATGCATGGGCTCGAGTACAGAGCCTTGCCCAGAATCCACGGCTTAGGTAATGAAGAACTGATTGTGGTGCTCAGAATAGAATAGTGAAATATATGAGCAGCATTCTAGCATCTTCCTCTCTCTTCAGGGTTCTCTTTGCCAGCTGGACAGTTCATCTTTGGTAATGTAGCTTGCCTAAATGTACTTATTCTGAAGGCTTTGTCCAACCAGAGTACATGATTGTTGTCAACATGAGATATCAGACTTAAAAATTGGATTACCATTGTTCTTTATATCTTTTAATTTGAGTAATGATAGGAGCTACCAGAGTTGGAGATGAATATACTTTGTGCCACTTACACCCAGTTGTCAGAGCAGAGTGCAAGTAAAATGGAGCTATGCAGCACTAGTTCTAAAATTTTTCTTGAATATACCATGAGACAGAGGCACAGGGGAGGGAAGTAAAACAATGGTCAGAGGTGCCTGCACCAAGACTCTGAACATGTCAACTGCAACACAGTGATACTAGCAGAAAGGAAGTTATTTGTAGCTTAATCTCCTCCCTGCAAAAGGTAGTTGGTGCTGTTGTTTTGGTGTCATCAAGGACTGTTCATCCTAGTACTTATATCTAGCCTGAAAGTCAGGGCAGAAAACACGAGGCCTCTGTGTTGCTGATTGTTCTTTCAAATAGAGTACTTCAGTATAACGACCAAAGATCATGTGAGAGAAGAATGAAGACTTTTAGCATTAGGTTTATTTTGTAAAATGCTTTGAGAGCACAAAGTAAATGTTTGGCAGGGTTTTGTGCCCCTTTTTTTCTTTCTTTCTATACGTCATGTGGTAGCTTTGTGCCTTGCCTGCAGTTTTGCAGTTTAGCTAAATCCTGCCATCTTTTCCTGTCTTCTTCCTATCTGGAGAAACTAGTATCTTGAATCATGGCAATCAGATTTATCTGATAGGCTTTTAGATCTTTCTCAGTTGTGAGTTATCTAGATTTTAAAGTTGCGGGATAACATGGTTTTGTTTTTCTTGATTTTTTTTTTTTTTTTCCCCTAGACCTTGGGAGTGGTTAGGTGTGTTCTCTATGCTTGTATTACAGAACGCCAGTTTCTTCCCTTAATTCCCATTCTAGCATCGAGGCTGTGATTTGAACTTCTGCTGACATTTTTTCTCTGTTCCCTTGCTTTGTTTATCTTGCCTACAGGATGATTGTGGAGTTACATCGGAAAGTCTCCAGCCTCATTGAGTTCCTGAAGCAGAAGTGGGCTCTCCATGAAGTGCGTATTGTATCCTTTTTCTGCTTAGTCTGTTCTGTATGGTGTGTCCTGGGAGCAATTCCCTTCCTATTCTAAGTTCATTTCTGCATCGGAAATGTGATTCTACCTCATAAATTTACCAGCCTGTGCTTAGTACAGGTAGAGGTCAGTATCTCAGCATCACTAATGGAGCCTTTCATGGGAAATCCCATAATACTCCACTCTTACCTCAACTCTTCTCTACTATGATCCCCTGAAAAGCTAGTTAGTAATAAATGAAGCTCCCTGCCTTTATTGCATTTCATTAAACAGTGCACTTAGTCTGTTCATTATGGATGGGTGACCACCATAGAAGCCTGGATAATAACTGACGATTTTGTTTCCAGTTTCAGCCAAGAGATTAAGGACAGATCTTTCCACTTGCTTTATGCAGTTTCACCAAATGAAGGCTTAAGCTTCTTGTCTAGGTAGCTGCTGCTACCTGTTATGTATCTATATGCTGTCTGAGCCATACAACATTAGAGATATCCCTACCTCTGAACTTTGATCCATGGAGTAGAAGGATTTGTGAGTTAACAGCTATTCTGTTCTCCTGTTGACTGGTATGCTGTATCCTGTTCTTTAGTCCTTTAATTCAGGCTTTTCTTTTTAATTTGCGAGCCTGGAAGAAGTGGCAGCATAGCACTTGAAATTTAGAAGGATGTCAGAACATGTAAGATGGAGGTTACTGCACAGAAAGGGGAGTCTGTTTTGCTATGCAGTGACGTTGGGGTTTTTTGCTTGGTTTTGTTGGGGTTTGTTTGGTTGGGGTTTTTTTACAATTACAGTGGTGTGTGAAGCAGAGATAAGTTTTTTTTGTCTGGAAGAGAGATTTAGTTTGTGCTTGTAGCAGGTCTTCAGTGTAGCCCTTATCACCACAAAAGGACTTAATTTCTGATCAGAGTCTTCATATCTGTGCTGAATAGAGAACATGTCCTTGATCAGCTACTTTTTTTTTTTTTTTTTTTTTTTCCCCCTAACTTGCAAAATAGGCTACGAGGTGCTTGTTTGGAAAGGGCAGATGATTGTTGTATTCTTTGACGCATCATTTTTTAGCGTAAAACACTAGAAGAACGGCAGCTTCAAGACTCCAGAGACTCAGAAACAAGAGGCAGCTTCTCAGAGGAGAAAGTGATGCTCCACCTCTTTCCAGGAGAGAATTGTACACTCACTCCACTGCCTGGGGTAGCCAGAGTGGTCCACTCCAAGGCTTTCTGCACAGTGCATTGGCAGGAAACTGGCAAATGCAAACAGAACACGAAAGACTCTCACTTACTACCCCCTGCACAAATCTTAGGCATACAGAGTGGTCAGGGGACAGCTAGGGGACAGCTAAAATACACACGGGGAACAGAAGGTAAGGGTGTTGGAAGGGCAGAGAGCACTACAGAGTCAAGCAGAACTTCTCAGCCCACAGCTGAAGTTTCTGCAAGCACTGAAGACGGCACCCCAGAGACTGGCCTGGTGGAAGGAACAGCCTTGAATCTTGGCATCACTAATTCTCTCCAAAAACCGCCTTCTGGACTTCAAGATCCAGGAGGGAACCATGAAAAGCTGAGCTCAGTGGCCTTCTGTGTGGAGGGCAGGGAGGCCCTGGCTAGCGACCAAGCAACTGTGCTACCATCGTGCAGCACAGCTTGTGCTTGCAGTAAGATCCCTGATGTGGAGGAGCTCTCTCTGCTCGATCCGTTCCCACGGTACATGAAGTCCTGTCAGGACCTGATCGTCCCAGATAAATGTTCTTGCACAGACAGACTGCATGGGAAGGACTCTACTCCAACAGCTGGTGATACTTCTCCTGTGGCTTTTCCAAGCGGGAGGAGCACAGAGACATCCGACTCCTATTCACAGCTACCGAGAGGTGGTGTGGCTTCACCTGGCAGTGGCCCATCCAGATACGAAACTCAGGCTAGCCACAGCCAGGGCCAGCAGCTTGATGCTTGTACCAAGGATATAACAGATGCAGTAATGGAGGATTCTCAAGAGAAGCTGGGCTCCTCATTTCCACCTCCACCTCAGGGACAATCTAGTACAAAGTCTCTCAAGGATGACCCAAGCCGGCTCTCTCAACAGGTTAGAGAAGAAGGATGGAGTCTGCGAACTTCTGAGAGCCTTACGCTGGCTGAAGTCTACCTCATGATGGGCAAACCGAACAAGTTGCAGCTGGAATATGACTGGTTGGCTGTCTTGGAGCCAGAAACCCAGGATGCTAGGGAGCAAACATCTGAGTCAAGTGCTGTTCCTGCATGTACGACCTTTCACAAGCAGAGACTCCTAAACTGCCTTTTAAAACTCATCTCTACTGAAGTCAATCCCAAACCAGTAAGTAGCTCTTGTTCATGCTCCAGATGCTAAACCCTTACTTGATCTGGGGAATAATTGCCCAGTCCTTTTTCATAGTAAATCAGTGACCGGCCTTGTCAAGAACTTGGAGATTCCTGTGTTTAAAAACCAACCAACCAACCAAACAAAAAAAAACCCAAAACACACAACCTGGCTTGCTACAGAGTGGACTTTTCCTCCATATGCTGCATTTGCTTTTTACACTACCTTTTAGTTTCTGGTTTGCTGTGAGTCTCAGTGGTATTACAGTGAACATTAATGTGACTACTGAAAAGATCAGTCATGAGATTAGGTTGGGTAGGTGCCTTCTCAGGTTCATAGAACCGTAGAACAGCCTAGGTTGGAAGGGACCTTGGAAAATCACGTGGTCCAGCCCTTTGTGTGAAATGGAGCATAGATGAGATTAATATTCCCATGTGAAAACTGCAACCCTTAATTTCCAATGTTGATATAGTTCAAGTTACACTAAGCGTAAATGTGAAAAGAATTTATTTCTTTGGGATAGCGTAGCCAATATAACTGTGCCTGCCACAGTGATTTTTGTAAAAGTTCGCAGACTGTAGGGTGGTTAACAGACCCAGAAAACCATCTTCCTTAGGCAGACAACTGGGAATGAACTTGCCTAACTTTTTGTGCACTGTAAGCAATGTTTAAGACCTGCCCCAATGATACCTGGGCAGCCATTTCCACCTAGTGCAACTGATTGAAACTTAGTAAAACACCCTTTTAAAGACCAAAAAGACACTGAATTCAACAGATCTGACTGAATTCCTGTGATGGAGATAGAATGAGTTAAAGATACCATTTACATCGTGTTCCAGCATAGGATGCAAATGTATCACTATTCCCAAACACATATAGTTCTTTGATCTTTCTTTGTTGGTGCAGACTTAAACCCCCCCAAAGCTCCGTTTCGTCCTGACTTTATAGACACAGAATGTAGGATTTTATAAATTTTAAACCATCTTTGCTCAGATACAGCTCCAGATACAGACTTCGTTTAAACTGTAGACTTTTGGTCTGACATCTCACAGATCTGTGACAATGTCTCCTCTTTTGGCATCTACTTTTACTTCTGGTGACACAAGAGACAGCCAGGGATGACATGATTAAACAATCACAAACTAGAAAGAAGGACATCTCCTTAGACTCAGGGGGGAGAGGGATAGAAGAGGGGGGGAAAAAACCCAGCAGTTGAAATTTGCACTCGTTAGCACTCTTAATCAAAGTAGTGCAGCGCTCCTGAAAAATAATGGAGCTCTTTCAGATCTGTACCATATAATACATTCCAATAAAAAGAAGTAACTTAACCTTTTCTCTTATTTGTCAAATACCACTTTATACTGTCTGTGTTTCAGAAAAAGAGATACTCTTGTCGCAATGAGTGTCGTGGGACTGATGCATATTCAAGAGGCAAGGGTGATACTTACTGCCTAATTGGAAGTACTGTAGACTTTTTGAAAGTTTTGTCTCTTAAATCCTCTGCATCTCATTAAATAATGACAGGAACCATAATATTTTTGCCACAGGGTACTTTAACAGAGGAAGGATTGATTGTCTAGATCCCTGCTATTTTCTCAAGATAATACGTAACAAAATGGCCAACTGTGCTGTGGTTCATTCCTTTAAATGAAGACTACTGGCATAAAACAAACTGTAGCAAATTGCATTGCAGTCAAGTGTGGGTGGTAATCTTACACCTGTGGTTGCACACAGATTCCTTAAAAAGGGAGCATTTTCTAGAAAAGCGTTTAAACAACTTACTAAAACAACTGGATAGGCCTGGAAAATTAGTAAAACACCTTGCCGTGTGCCTCTTGTTATTGCTGTATTACAGTATGAAATATGAGAAGGGGTGGGAAAAAATTAAAAACTATTGGTCTCTACTTGATTAGAAGTAAGAGCAAAATATTTTTGTCCAGGTATACTTCCAACCAGGAGAGCCCTCTGGATGGTTAGAGTTTATGAAAATTAGTTTTGCACTGAATTAAAAACACCTTTTCCATTACTGTGACAAATCTGTGTCTTTACCTTTTTTTTTTCTTTTTTTTTTTTCCCCTCTTTATCCTGGGGTGGTCCAGCACACTGTGTGAAGCTTGTTGAGTGTTAACCCGATTGTAACATAAATTAGTGATACTGAACCGATGACATTTAACACTGCTAAATGCACAGGAAGGGAATTTCAGCTGCTCACCACACGCACGCACACACAGAGGTATTGGTTAGAGTACTTAAAGGTATTGTAGTACGTCAGATTTTTTTTAAGCTTCCTAAGTAGAATGAGCTTAACAATATATTTATTGTAACAGTACACAATACTCATTTAATGTGCGTGTGTTTTTAGATGACCGAGATGAGTTCTGTTGCCACATCACCTATAAAGCCTGCTCAAGAGGAGCAGTCACTGACTCCTCCGGGAAAGGTGATTGCCATCAGCACCAGGAGTCCAGGCTGTGCACGAAACCAATCTGCCCTTCGCAACAGCAAGACTTTTTCTCCTGGTGCTGCTTCCAGCTCCTCAGGTGAGTGTTCATAAAAATCCATTTCAAGAGATCAGACCATTAGTACCTCACCCGTGATGAGTGCCTCCCAGTAACGTAACACTGGGAGAATGAGCGTTCTTACTCTTATGAACTTAACTGTTTCAGAACGTTGGTATGTGTTAATTTGCTTTAGAGTTGTCCTAAATTCGATACTTCTTTGAATCTCGAAAAACAATGCATGTCAATAATACAGTTTATGATCCAGAAGAACTCTCACAAGTCACTCTTACCGATGATGCTGGCATTTGTTAGGAGCTGACTGATACAGCGTATGGGATCTCGAGAGAGTGAAGGCTTACAGAGCAGGAGAGTAAATATATGGTGTAAAGTTTGTTGATAAAATAATTACTGAAAATTTTTTGTTCCGTTCTGCCATCACAAAATACAGAATGATTATGAATTACCTTTTCTTCTAATAGAAGGTACAGCTGCTATAACTTGTGAGCCCCAGCCATGCAGACCAAGAATTTCAGTTCTATTCTTCAGTCCAGTTGCTTTTGCCAGCAAATGTTTTATGACTTTAGAAAAGTCTAGGAAGGTGTCAGGGTTACTGGGAACAAGTGTGATTCTTACGCTGTCCTTTTCACACCCGTGCTGTAAGAAGCAGTGGACCATGAGCAATTTAACTGGTGCTGTAAAACATACTTGGTGCTCTGTGTGGTTTTCATTTTAGAAAGACATTATAGCAATTTCATCTTTGTCTAAAGCTTCATTGTGCATACTTGCAGACAAGGACATACTTAAATATCTAGTAAAAAGCCAATAATTTAATAGATCAAACAGATAAATTGTTATGTTTCAGTCAGATGCACAGGCTTGAAGGACGTATCTTTTTAAATCAGAGTGGCAAGTAGAATCAAACTTCCTTAGTTTGCAACATTCGTTTTTATGAGGTTGTACTTTATGCTTCCCTAACGCCCTGAAAATCCTTTCTGAAGCCTTTTAAGTACGGGTAAGGATCATCCGTAGAGGATGTATCTGATCCCCTAGAAACAGACACCTGTTCTGTTTACACAGAGCTTCATTGGTTCAAAACCAAATACAACTGTCCGTGTTAGTCTTTGATTCGCATTACTGAAGTACAAGTAGGGTTGTGTAGCACTATGGTTTAAGATATCATAATGAAACACATAGTCTTTAGTGAAAAATACAGACTATGTATTCCTGCTTTTGCACAGTACCAAAGATAGCCACGCTGGCTTCAGCTGAGCTGTTTGTCTTCAACAGAGGAGCAGTAAAAGTGTGTTCTGTACAGCAGTCTACCTAGTTGATCAGTTTAGCTTCTCAGCAGTTCTGCCTGGGGTGATGCACTCAGCCTAGGCCTCAGGTAATGGCACTCCAGCATGTCAAATGGATACACAAGCAAGTCCGATATCTTCACCCCAAGTTGTGTTGTTTTGGTAGACAAACTGAATCCCTTTTATCAGCCCTGATAAGGGTGTTCTGGATCTAAAATAGGATTGATTGTGGCCTGGATTGCAACCTTTAGTAGACAGTAATTGTCAGGCTTCTTTGTATCCTCATATACAGTGCTATTAAATGGCTGCAGTAGTTTCGCTGTCAGAAAGCAAACTGCTAGGTTACTTTTGGTGATGAGCCTTCTAGGTGTGTTCCCTCATAGACTTTGGTCCTGAGTCCATCTAGGTGCTAACTGCTTTTTGGGTTTTGTCTTTTGGGTTTTTTTAATTAAAGATAAATTGATTTGGCCTTCTCAGTAGAAAATAAAGATAGCTTGTGTTCGCTCTGGAAGAACTGAAAGCATTAGCAAACTGACAGCTCCACAAAAGCCACATAGCTAGCAAGAGAGACAAAAAAAGAGGATAAAAAGAATCACGCAAAGAGATTTAGAAGTAGTGAAGGAACAGCTGTGATGCAACATCACCTATGGTGCTTAAAGTATCATTATGTAATTATAGTTGCATCCCTTTATTGCTTTTTTAAAAGATAATATCGTGTGTATTATCTTTAACAATTCCCTCTAACTCCTGGTCAGGCAGGAGGCACAAATTTATATGTTGTTCTGCATTTAATTGATTTTTAGATACATTGGCACACTGTAATTTTAACTAACCTTTGGAAAAGCAGCAGAATCCAGAGCAGCAGGGTGGCGGTGGCAATTTCATCTCTTAAATAGGAGGATAATAAAACCTGCAGGTTTATTTGTTAGGTAAATAAAGTTTGTTCTTCAAAACACTTCTTGAATACTGTTGCATATACCGATCTCTGCATTAGGGTGGCCCAAGCTTGTGCTGTGTTGGCTTCCTGCCCAGGGAGGCAGCAGGTGTGACTAAGGATCGTTGCTCACTTTGCTGGTTTCCCCTCTGGGTGGGCCAGGTGCCTGCTGCCTCCCAGCTGAGATCTCCAGCCCAGCAGTAGAGGCTGGAGGACCATGACAAGTGTGGGTGCAAATCTTCATCCTAGCTGGATGCCTGCAGAGTGGGCACAGCACTGTGAAATCCTATAATATTTTTTAAAGTTAAATGTTAATGGAGAAGTTTTACTTGGGCCAGTTTACATCATTTCAATGTGCCAAATGTATTTCTAAGACAGTCCATCTTTTGGAAGGTATTTCGGTAAATTGATCGCTGCTCTTTCATTTCTCTGCCACCAGAATCACTTTATTGGGGTTGCACTTTGAATTACAATGGGGTGCGGGGGAGGGAGTGTAAATAAAACATAACCATTGTAGAATGAGTCTGTGTTTGTATTATCTTCCCGTACAAAAGGAGTGGTGGATATATAGTTTGTTTAGTGGGAAGGGCCCTCAAGTATTTTTACAAGCTGAACAGATAAACTGGTTAACACAGTCTGTGTGGGGCTTAAAACTGGGTGCTTAAGTTCTAGTTTCTTTAGTAGCGTAAAATTGTATTTAACCCCCTTCTTCCAAGGATTTCAAAGCAAGCAAATGTTTGCAGTGTCCTTGTGAAGCAGGTAAATACTGTCAGTTTGCAGGTGGGAAGACTGAAGTGTCAAGAGTTTCATGATTTGAGATCACAAACAGATGGTGGCAGAGCCAGCTCTCTGTATGATCCTTCAATTACTAAATAGTTACCTTTTTTATGTTTTCACTTCATTTAAATTGCTGTTAAAATCTTCTAGGTGTGAGAAACCTCCCTAGACCTCTCTTGGTGGCTGGTCCTTCAAGTTCTGGAAGCACTGATGCGGATGGTGGACTCTTTGCAGTTCCTACAACTCTACCACCCAACAGCCGCCATGGGAAACTGTTCTTGCCTAGCAAAGAAGCAGAACTGACCTTCCGGCAGCACTTAGACACAATCAGTGTAAGTCAGATGACTCAATGAGAAAAGCAGCATGTTGTGCCTGGGCCAGCTTCCAGTAGGTATTACAGGGGTTTTTTGGTTCATCAGAAAGTATGGGCTTCCCTATGAAGCAGTGCTTCTAGTGATGCTCAAGCATAACGTTATATTAGCTGAGATTAGTCAGATTTTGACTGTATAACTATGCTTTGAAGTGACATCGCCTCTTCAGACCTTAATCTGAATGCCATCACACAGCCTGATGAAACTGGTTCACTCTCTAATTAAGTTGCTCCAGCAAATATATTTGCCAGGTTTAGCAAAACTGATATCCTTCTTACTGTGCAGCTAATTTTAATACAACCTTATTGCTGTATTTAATTCAAATACTCATTTTATTTTTGTATATACAATCTCAGTAACAACTTCATAGCAAGCTGCATTAGTTAAGTAGTGAAATGGCTTTTCTGGGAGAAAGCTTTATCTCCATAAAACAAGAAGAAAAAAACCACATTCCTGGTGGAAAATTTTCCTACTCTAGCAGAAAGAATATTCTACTGTCTGACACAAAACACGGTATTTTAATAAATAGTTACAACTTTATTGAAAAACAGAGTTTGGGAGGTATAATTTATTCTGTGTCTGCATGCTTAAAATACTTCCTAATGCATTTCCTGTTCTTGTCCAGATGCAGTCGGACTTCTTCTTGCCAAAACCAAGGAAGTTACGGAACAGGCACTTGCGGAAGCCGTTAGTAGTACAGGTCAGAACAATTTGCAAAGTGTGAAATGCCTGTTTTGCTTCCTGAATAGATATCAGCAAGGCTATAGTGATTTGCACCTGACTGAGATAAAAAACTGAACTTCCCTCATACATCTGCTGGAAAAGTGAAACTGAATGTATGAAGGAACAAGCATTTTAGTCTATACAGTAACCAGCCATGTTATATTCCCTATATGAGGAATGTCAGCAACAGTAGTAGTCTAGTGCATGAGGTAGTTTGGAAAAAATGAAAAAGCCCCTCATCTGAAAGCAGGTTCTGCTGTTTGGGCCTTCTGGTACTGATGCACAAGCAGCGTGTTCATGTGGTATCCTGATCTGTCATTGTTAGAGCTGTCGGTGCTATTGCAACAAGATCTCGCTTTAGATATTTTTCCCTGCTTCCTGCTCACTAATGGCTGTTAAACTGGGGTGGGTATAAACCTCTGTAGTGAAACAAAACATAACACTATTTGAAAGAACAATGATATCTGGGGAAAAAAAAAAAAGGGACTTGCAAAGAGATGTATGGAAGAGGTAGCCTGTTGTCATGGAACTTTGATGGTAGGCAGGCATTAGTCTCCCTTAGACTACTCTGATAACCCAGCAAAAAGGCACATGCCACTGTGAAACCACAGGTGGAGAACATACAAGAAATCTAAAACCAAAATAATGGAAACTTGTTTGGGGAAAACAAAGTTACCAAGTGTCAATATACCCTTTTGTCTCTTCTGCTCTGTGTAAGAGTAGGAGACCTGGAAACTACATGCATACATATTTTTTGGTATTGAGATGTTCTGGTCTATGTAATTCCATTTGTTTTAAGAGCTCCCAAGTACATACAGCTGCCTCATTAATTCACACTTGTTTAATTGTAATGGAAGATCAGTTTGCACACAAACAAGATCCCATCCTTAAGATCACTGCTGTAATTCTGTGGGAGATATGAAAATTACTGCAATTTTCATTGCAGTAATCAGAAAGCAATATAGTTCTAATTAGCATTTCTCTGAGAATTGTCCATTTGGAAATTCTCTCTTATAGTAGTTTACAGAGAAAACACATGATTCCTCTCTGTAGCTTCTTTCTCAAGATTACACAGACCCTATTGCTGTGTCTGTTGCATGATAGTCATGCCATGTAAATACTCTGCTTATTCTGGAAGGTATCATGAACTTCTGTGCCTTAGAAGATGAACTTTACCCTCTGTTCTGTGTTTAAATATGTTCTGGTTTTTTGTTGTTTCTCTCACGTAGAGAACACTGCTCCCCAGGCCATCTGGAAATCCATCCCAGCATGTCTGTTCCTTTTCTATCTTATCCAACTCATCCATTACAGGTGAGTCTATGTATCTTCTGTCACTTTTATGCTGCCATGAGATGGACTGGAAAGTGTCCCTTAAAACTGCATAAAGGAATAATTTCTAAAAAGAGGAAAATGCCCTTTCAAAACCACAGAGTCATTTACCTTGAGTCACTTCCTACAGGGTGATGGGATTGTTCTCCTGGATCATTGTTAAGCAAGTCATAATTATGATAGACATTTTTTTCTTCCATTTCCTGGTATTGAAAGCAGGGAAGAGTACGGAGTTCTCTACAAGGAGACAAAATTTTGGAATAAATTACTTAGATAAGAAATTTTTTTCTGTAGGGTGTAATCATTTGTGTAGATTTTATAATGGACTTTCCCTAGTACCTGGGATACTGTTTAAATTTCATACAGTATAATTAATATACTGCCCATTTGTCCTTTTCTGCTGATACACTCTTTAGAACAATGGTAGTACAGGTGATCCCCCATCTCTGCTTAAATCTCAAAATCAGCATGAGACCGCTTCAATAACACAGCAACACTTGCTGTTGCATTTTTGTGATAAGGCACTGGTTAGCTTGCATTGCTATTTCAAGTCTGTTTCATTGTCTCCACTACTTGCATTCCTGGAGCTCGCTACTCCTTGGAATTTGTTTGCTTCCATTGAACTGTGTTGCGCTCTGCTTTAAAGATGTTAGATTTCATTTGCTTGAGAGGTATTTAATCCTTCGCCCTAGGGAGAGGTTCATTTCGGCCAATCCAGTCCTCACTGACTAAAGCTGCTGTTTCTCGTCCAATTGTGCCCAAAGTTCTTCCAACACAGGCTACCAACCATCTGTCTAGTAAGTCATTTCTTAAACAGAGTGAGAGTCACGGTCTGTTGTGATCTGTATGATGTTACATTGTTGGTTTCTATGTCCTAGGTAAAATCATTAGTGCCTTTGGAAGTTAAAGAAAACAGCTGCATTAATGAGATCTTAATTTCTGTGGCTTTGTGTGACTGCAGAAAGGGAGCAGTCAGTGGTGGGACAGTCTGAACTAGGTTCCTTTGCTGTGTCTGACCTGCAGGCAAAGCAAGGGGTTAGAATTTGTAACCAAAGTGGAGCACTTTTGTGATGTTTTGTTGTAAGACCACTTTGAAAAAGGGTTGTGACATATTTGAAAGAAACTTATAAACAGCTTATCTACTAACGTGGGATTATGAATTCTACGAGAAAAAAACATGCCGGTGTACCCAAAACAAATACTGTCTCACAACAAAAGAATGGGTCCCATAATTAGAATGATTAGTGAGGTGAAAACAATGCCTGCCTCTGTTTTACTTGGAAGATTCTCTGTGATGGGAAGACATTCAGATGTTTTAAGTGGATTTTAAAAGATCTGGGTGAGGTTGACCCTGCGACAACATCAGGTTTTTTTATTTTGAGTCTAAATGGCTGCTAGCGGCAAGATAACAAAATAAGGCTATGTTGTTTTTATAGCTGCTCTAGTAAACCATAGGAAATTTCTAGAAATTGCATAACCAAATACTTAACAATTTGTAGGACAAAGAAGAAAAAGAAGGGCAAGGGGGGGGAACTGGGATGTTTCTCTAAACTGTTTTGATATACCTGATAACATGTTGGAACAGGGCAGAAAAATTAAACATTTTAGCTGAAAGAAATGTTATACTTTGTGAAGAGGAACAACTGATATAGCTGATCAGATAATTACCATTTTCGCTTTTCGCATGTGTTAAGTTGTGACTCCGGGCAATTTTTAAAAAATCATCTTTTAGATGAGTCACAACAAAGTAATTGCCTGAAGAAAAGGCTTGTAATGTGTGTTTTGCTTTTTTGTTTCACAAAAGGTGCTATCGACTTGGCAGCTAAAAGTGCTGGTATTATCCCTGGTAGTCCTGTGCCTGTCCTGGATGCAGATGGTTTGTCAGGTGTGTCTCCATTGTCCCCAGACGGAGTGACCACGGTGGTAACAGGGCAGGAGTCAACAGTAGCGCATCAGAATGGAGGCTCCATCACCACTGTAGAGGTCAGAGTCTCTTGAGCATGCTTTTTAAAGTAGTTAAGTGTCTTGCTCTTTCATTGTGTAAAAAAAGCTCTATTATTAATGACTCTTCAATGAGCTTTCTCCTGGGGCTTGCTGTTAGACACTTTTATCATGGCAAACCCAATCTGTGTTTTATAGTGTGTATTTCGGGGTTGAGGGATCAAATCATCACCACATTGAACAGATTTCCATCCTATAGAATATCTTTCAGCTGTGAGACTGTTGAAGTTGGCCATCCACAAATCAGGGCTTGAAAAGAAACAGTAGCATTTCAATAGATGGTAATTCAGGAGGAAATTTGGGGCAAAACATGGACTTCTAGGGATGTATTTGGAATGGAAACTGTGATTTCGCCTTGCCGTTTCTTTCATTGAGACCCAGATACATGTTAGTCCATGTCATTTTCTCAGGGAGTTGATGGATGATTTTGAAAGGCCTGATATGTAGAAAGAGCATGCATAAACGGTGATAGGCACTTGTCTCTTACCTCCCCAGCTATATTTGCAGCACCTCGTGTAAACATTTGTCACTCACATGCTTTCTGTTGTGCTTCTAGGGCTCGGGCCCTGGGTGTCGGGTTCCGTTCATCAGCCTACCGACACGGCATGAGCAGGAGGCAGTTCCTGATGGTTTCCAGGTAGAGTATGTGTTGAAAGAACAGTTGTATGAAATGGACAATGTTCTGAAAACACCACTGGTATTACTAGTTCAAACCCCTTGTTCCCAGGTAATTGTACACCATTGGCACTGTTTTGTGGGAATTGAATCTCTAGCATCTGAAGAAAGAAATTTAGGAAGGCTGCTTAAATTTATGTGGGTGCCGTTCTCTAAAAGAGCATAGCAAAGCTGACAATCTCTGACCTCTGAAGGACAAACAGGTTTTACTATTTCTTGATACAGTGGTGGAGTTTATAATTGCTCTGCTATATCGTACATGTGTATTTTAGACATCACAAAGAAAGATTTTAGCAATTGGCAGTCCTGCTGCTTGTATGTTGCTGAAGGAGGAATATTAAGACTAAAAGCGTGATTGTAATATCAGCATCCTCTTCAGAGAATCACTTCTCTTTATGCTGGATCCAATAAGACATAGGTACTTAAAAAGTAATTGTGGCACCACCTGAGTTGTAAGAGTATTGTCATCCTGTCCCCAACCTCCTTCTCCAGTGGGATCCAGGACCTTGTGTTGGATACTTAAGCCTCTTAAGCCAGAATACAGGCTTTTCTTTTTTTCAGTGGAAGCACTTTCCACCCTTCCTGTGACAGGTACATGCGAAAAAGGTCAAACTAATTTGATTGGAGAGCATAAAGGAGAGGAAGTTGTTTTTTGTTTTTGTTTTTCCTTATAGCACAGATGTTAGGACATGAACCTACTGTGCATTTATTTGTGGTAATGGGGCCTTAGGTTCTGGTTCTTGCTCTCAGGACAGCTTTGTGTATACTACATCAGAAGAAAAATCACAAACAGTTCTATGATGAGGTACTAATAATGAGACTCCTTAAAAAAGATCAATTGAGTTTTGGGAAGTCTGGCTATAAAGAGGAGTGAGTTAGCAGTTTAAAATATTTATATACTCTTCAAGCAGTTATAGGTTTTTTTCCCTATACAAAGGCAAATTAATACTTAATTCTTAAGAACTATCTTGTAGGTTCATCAAAATCATGTTAATTTTATTATTATGCTTGTTTCTGTTATGTAGGCTGTATTAAATATTCTTTGGAATGTTACAGACCGATATTTTTTTCAGATGATTTGGCAGGAGATGAGCTGAAGCATATTTGTTTATGCTTACAGATATTTTTCATGAAAATAATACAAACTTATTATATAAATAATATATTCCTGAAATTTTAGGAATACTAGCNTCTGATGCTTAGGGTCTAAGCTGTTGCTTTTCAGACAGATTTCCAAGTCCTTCACAAATTTATGAACAATTAACTCTGTTTCTTGTAACAGGGCACATCAGTCCTTTCACTGTCAGAACTGTCCAAGACTCCGCTCCAAAATGGTCTTTCCACCCCTCCACTTCCCTCATCAGAGGCTTCCAGTACCCGGCTCTCACCTCCCAATGTTTCTGCTCTCTTGGATATTTCTCTGCCTGGACCCCCTGAAGATGTGCTTTCTCAAGGAGAACCTGCCACTCAAATCAGTGATTCTATCATTGAAATAGCTATCAGCTCTGGTCAATACAGTAAGTCTGAGCTTAGCTAAAGTCTTCCTATTAAGTTAAAAAAAAATCCCTGACATCTTACATATCAGCAGAAACTTTTCCAGGAAGCAGTTCTTGGTTATTTTTTTTTAATATCTGTTGGAAATAAAATTATGTGCCTAACCTTTATTTTCTAGCATATATACGTGGGGGTTTTTTGGTGGTTTTTTTTTTTTCCCCCTTTCTAAACATAAATTGGTACAGTGTCCTAAAACTTTACCGCATTGACTGAATCAGTGATTCCTGACATTGGCTTACAGGTGAAGGTGTTTCTCTCTCTCCTGCAAAGCTGAATGGCAGTGACAGCTCCAAAAGTCTTCCGTCCCCATCCAGTAGTCCTCAACAGAACTGGATTGCCTCTCCCAGCCATGATCCCCAGTGGTACCCCAATGACTCCACAGACTCGTCTCTCAGCAGCTTGTTTTGTAAGTGTCAGTATGCAGAGAACTGGAACAAAAAAGCTCTTTCCTTTAAAAAAAAAAAAAAAAAGCACTGCTTATTAGAAGCTAATCCTTTGGAAAATCATAAACCCAGTACGACGTTTGTAGAATTCTTCCCTTACTTCTTGCTTTCACTTCAACAGCGTTGCTTTGAATACATTTTCTTTCTCTTTACAAGTCTGTTCCTGAAAAGATCCTGTTGCTAGATTGGGGCCCATACCTTGGGACAAATAATTCCTTGGCAGTTCTTTGTAGTCTGTTTGGAGCCTGACTCATCAGTTAGGTTGAGACATTTTGGCTGTTGTGCCAAAATGAAAAGATGCCCTGGGCTCTGCTGTTGGAAAAATAGGCTTCGTTCTGTGCTTGGTGAGCATAGTCTCAAAGACATGAGATCACTGGGTTTGTTTGGGGTTTGGTTGGTGGGTTTTTTAATTAATATTTAATGGGGCCAGTGTAATGAGTCTCTGTACTGTTAGCAGTGTGCTGATGGTGTTCATGCAGGTAACAGATAATTTTTAAGAGATAGAAGAAATAAGTATCTGTCCTCCACTTTCAATTTCCTCGTCCTTCTCTTTGTCCTCCCAGTTGCAAACATTCAGTGCAGTGACTTACTGATGTGCCTGTTCTTTATAGCAAGTTTCATCTCCCCTGAGAAGGGACGAAAAATGTTGCCAACTCCTGTTGGGACTGCCAGTGGCACCTCCTTACTGGGACCCAGCCTTCTGGATGGAAACTCACGGGACTCTTTTGTGTCACGGTCTCTGGCAGATGTAGCAGAGGTATGTCATCAGATTACATTCAGCTGCCTGCTTCCTTTTTTAGTGCAGTGTTATTGTATATTGTCCATCATACGTTCCTGAGATACTTAAGGCAAAGATGCTTTGACATCTGCACTTTAGCTTAGTAGAACAGGGTTACAGTCTTAACGGAAAGATGTAAAATGACTTGAGGGTATACTGCACCAGAGCTGGTGCAAGAAGCTCTTGTGAGCACCTTCGACCCAGGTTCTTTTTGCTGGGGGAGGTCATGTTTACCTTGTTGGGCATATTTTTGTTTTGACAGAGTGAGTTGTAATCCTTCTGTTTCTGTGTCCTGCTTTGTAGAGCAGGAATTGAAAATACTAAATATGAGAGAAAGGTTAATACTGATGCAGCTACAGTATAGTTGGAGGACTGGTAGAAAAAATAAATAGGTCCAGAAGGAAGAAGCAGGAAATGGCTGATACTAAGTTACCTGAGAGAATGGCAGAAGGTCCTATGGTGCTGAGTTATTTTCTCTGTTAGTAGAATTATCCTTCTATTTTGAAATCTTTTGAAGGGGTAAAGGCCAGCAGTTATTAAGGCTTTGATATGCTTGAGGACAGAGCTCCCTTTCAGAGGGACTGAGACAGACTGGAGGAATGAGCTGCCAGGAACATTATGGAATTTAGCCAGGACAAATGCAAAATCCTGCCCTCGGGAAGGAATAACCCCAACAGCAATATAGGCTGGAGATTGACTGTTTAGGACACAGCTCTGCTGAGAAGTACCTGGGCGTCTTGATAGACAGCAAGCTGAACATGAGCCAGGATGTTCTGTGGCAGCTAAGACAACCAACAGTGTCGTGGGCTGTTTCAGCAGGAGCATAGCCAGTAGATTGAACAAAGTGATGATTATCCCCCTCTACTCAACAGCTGTGAGACCATATCTAGAATATTGTGACCAGTTTTAAGCCCCCAATACAGGATAAACTGGTGCAAGTCCAGCAGAGCGCCACTGAGACGATTAGGTGGCTGAAGCACCTGTCCGTGAGGAAAGGCTGATGGTACTGGGCTTGTTCAACCTGGAGAAGGCTTCAGGGCAGGAGGGACCTAGCTGCCTGCCAGTACTTGCAGGGAGGTCATCAGGATGTAGCCAGGCTCTTCACTGAGTGGTGATGCATGGTGGGAGGAACAGGCGAAAGCTGAGTTGAGGGGGGTTCTGACTACATACAAGGAAAAACTTTTTCACCCTGAGGACAGTCAGGCAGGGGAACACGTTGCCCAGAGATGCTGTGCAGTGTCTGTCTTCAGAGCTTTTTACGACTAACATGGATAAAGCCCTGAGTAAGCTCGTCTGTCCTCGTAGGTGACCTTACTTTGAGCAGAAGGTTGAACTAGAGACCTCTTCAGGTCCCTTCCAGTCTTAAATTATCCTACAGTTTACAGTCATCGACACAGTGTAACGCCATGTACATTGTAACTTTGTGGGGGCTTGCCCTGATGGAAGGAAAATGCCATTCCTCCATTGCCCTGTGGATTTGGATGAGGAGGTTCTGTACAAACCTTGTAACCAGAAGCTGCAGCAAGCTCGTGCTGTTTTAATGTGCCCTTGGCAGCTTCAGACTGCGCACACAGCTCCACTTCCTGGCATAAATATGAAGCTTCTGCTTGCTTGGTGGTGAGAATCTGTCAAGGTGTTTGTTAATTAAAGGAATGTATGATAATTTATTTGTGTGGATTTGAAGTGACATTGCAGCCCTTGATCTTACAAACTGCCTTCAGAAGAAAATGGGGCAAGCCACCATTTTAGGCACACCAGAGCAGCTGTTGTGGCAGATGTGGGTTTGTGTGGGCATCTTCAGACCCAAAAATGGTTTTAATGATGGGAGAATTTTGAAAGGCCTTTTATTAAGTGTCCTGCAGAATCAAGTTTTATTTACAAATGCAGTTGTTATGTTAGAGGTAATATCTATAGAGTTTTTGTACAGTGCATCTATTAGCGCACCTTAATGCTGAATTAAGGATAGGCAGGTAAGGTCCGTTCAGACTGTAAGGGTTTGGGGTTTTTTTCTTGAGGCTTCCATTTAGCCATGGATAAGAGCTATTCTCTAAGTCAGATAAAGTGAGATAGTGTACCTTTCATATGAGGAGAGGCTGGGAATGAAGATGAGGGAGCCAGACTCTTCTCAGGAGAAGAGGCAGCAGGCACAAATTGAAACACATGGAATTCCACCTGAACACAAGAGAAGTTTTTTAATGTGAGGGTGGTCAGACACTGAAACAGGTTGCCCAGAGAGGTTGTGGAATCTCCATTCATGGAGATAATTCAACACCTGGCTGGACAAGGTCCAGGGCAACCTGTTCTAGCTGACCCTACTTGAACAGGATGGTCAGACAAAATGATCCCAAGATGTCCCTTCCAACCTAAACAATTCTGTGAAATTTCCATTAACACGTAGCTCTTCTTTTCTCTCACGTCTCTTCTAGGTGGTGGATTCCCAGCTGGCTTGCATGATGAATGAGAACAGCATAGATTACATATCTCGTTTTAATGACCTTGCCCAGGAACTGTCAATACCTGAGCCAACCCGCAGGGAAATTCTCTTTGATGGAGGAGGTGGTGGTCCCCCAATTGGGGATCTCTCACAGTGAGTGTATGAGACCAGCAGGCTGGTGTAGACTGTTCAGCTAAAGTTGGAGCTTGCAGCGCTGGATCATGGCGAGGGCAGGTTGTAGAGAAGCAGCTGAGGCTCGGTTGTCTCTGTCTTGTGTGCTTCTTTCTAAAAGAGAAGCATTGTCTTCAAAGGTCTGAAGAAGTACTTGCAAGTCCTGGAATGTGCAATATACTGGGAACAACAGAACATGGAATAGTATTACAGGAAATGGTGTTCCCTGCATCAGTGATATAAGATGGCAGATTTATGGGACAGTCCTGGACTTGTACTTTGGAATGGCCTAAGCAAGAAGCTCAAGCAGGGAAGGGTAATTGCCAGAAGCTCCCCTACGTGAATTATTTTTTGCGTAGTAATGAAAATGCCATGATTTGGGATCCACATTGAAGTTGTGGAGGATGAAGGGTGGGGGTGGGTATGGGAACCATTTTGCATCTTGACATGTCCTACTTGGCATTCTTTTTATCAGTCAGTCAAACTGAAGTTTCTTGCACTCTCTTCAAAGGCGCTGCAACTCTGCGATGCTTTGTTTTTATAGACCATTCTGTTTCTTTGGCTATGTTTTGTTGTTTGACCATTCCAGCAGGGGCATGTACCTGCTTTCTTGTTTTGTAGGGGAGCTCACATTCACCCTGCTCCCAGATTGCATGGATCCTTGGGGAGTTCCCTCTATTTTTAAACCCCATCATGTCACAATCATCGTCATCCTGACTGCACTCATATTCTCCACCTTTGATATTCTTCGTCACATTGCACAGTTCATCCCATGAGTGGGAGAGTGCTTTTTTGCTTTCCCTGAAGAACGGTTGCTTTTTAAGTCAGGAAACACTGCAAAAGAGCTTACTGGAATCACTATGAAAGCTTTGTCATAATTAGTCTTGGCTTTGCTGGAAACCTGTATATATTGCCATCTTTCTTCTCAAAAACTGAGGATTTACCTGGGAGAGGAAATAGGAAAGAATATTGTAATGTATAGAAACAAATAATACGTTAACGCTAAAGTTGTTGAGATCTGTTTTGTGTCATGACGAGGAGAGGTGTCAAGTTCTAGCTTAATCCCTTAGTCCTTCCCTATTTCCTCCTTGTTCTGTGAATTCCAGGTGCTCTGTAGTGCCTCAGGGCATCATTTTTCATTATAGTCACTCCCAGGCGCTAGTGGATCTGGTACTCCCTCTACTAAATCCCTATGCATTTAATGTTAGTGTTTCAGTATTTGAAAGACCCAGATCCTGATACCAGCGGGTTCAAAGAAATATAAAGTTACTTTCTCTACAGCTGGTTGTCCGTCAATTCTAGCTTTATAACTCAGGAGACTTTTCCTATTTCCTTTCCTACCAGTCATGAGAGAGAATACCTTTATTGTGCCCCTTTTTTAAGCACTTGTCTGCTTCTCCAGTAAGAGGACGTCCCTTGGCTATTTTAAGTAGCTCTGAACTTATTCAAGGGGCTAGTCCTATATAAACCTCAACTTTATATTATTAATAAATAAACAAAACTTCTCCATCTCTTAGGCTATTATCAGGGGTTCATTTTCCCAACTTGCACTATACTCGGTGGATGTAGTTCTACCTGCCTTTAGCTAATTTTACAAGGCATTTGTCTGGGAGTTTCTTCTTGTAACCTTGCTCACGATGCACTGATTGGATTTGCTGTTTCCCAGTCACTTTACCCTGCTTTATGTAGATTTTTTTTTTTTTAACTGCTATATAGTTTTCCTTATGCTTTCTATCATTAAGAGAAAATGTAACAAGTTTTCTGATGCACCTCTTGTGTGGCCCAGAGCAGCCTTCCTGATTTCACTCAAAAAGTAGTGAGATTTGGATGACATTCCAAGACCCCACATATCAGGTTGCTACATTCTCCTCTTTGATGTAGGAACCATACGGATGTGTAAAACCAGCATTAGTACAACTGGATGTTCCCAACAGGGAGGCAACCCTGTATTACTAGCAAGAAAACAATCATGACTAGAAGAATGGAGAATTTCATACCTGTGGGCTAACTTCCTACTCAGACTGCATGTCACGTGGGATATTAAGTCCTTCTGTCATTATTTCTCCTTCATTATTCTTACAGAGCCTTGTTTGAGAATTCTGATGCAATTATCAGGAAATCATGTAAACCTAGAATATAAGAAGTTGAAGGCTGTCAGAAAAATGAATGCTGAGAAGTGTATCATTCTGAGCATTCACCCTTGGTGCGAAGAGGATACCCATTAATCTCAAGAGGCATTCCCTCTAAAACTTTTAAGTTTCACTTAGAGTTGAACTGTATTTTGGTTCCGTCTTTCCCAGATTGTTTCCTCTTGGTTTTGGCTTCTTAAATTAGTAATGCTGATTATCCTGTATGCTGTACCTCCAAAAATCCTTCGGACTTGCAGGACAAAAGTAGAGGGCTCCTACTGTAGCTGTGGCTGTGGATTACAGGACATGCAGGAGGAGATGTGATACATTCTAATCAAGTACTGTATAAAAAAAAAAAAAAAGTCTGAACTCTCCTTCTTAAACTTCTGAATATTGAAAGACCAGCCTGATGGTCTCCAGTGTGTTTAGGTAGCTTGACAAACATTTCATCTGCTTTACCTGCACGGGTAATGGAGTGGATGTGACAGTGACTTTGACTCTTAGGTTGCCTAGAATAAGTGCCAGTGTTGCTGCACCTATCTGGCAGAGCGCTTCATCAAGATCTGTGAAGACTTTCTGCCGTCTGATACAGGGAGCTGTCAAGCTGCCCTTTCTCAGCCCATTCAGTTGCCATAGGGGAATAACAGAATTGCAGAATTAAGTCAGCATAGCAGCTACTTTTAATGCTGCCATGAGATCAGAAAATGTTAATATCCTGAACCTTTGCAAGCAGACTTGGACCGCCAAGTAATAACAAAGTGGAAATGACAGAGGTCAGTTCAGCACTCAGAATTTTGTGGTTAGAAACATGTTTGGCATCAGCCTCTTAAAAGTTGTCATTACGAAACAGAATTTGATTTCAGAAATGTAATGCTTTGCAAACTGCAGTTTAATAATAAAGCCCTTTAAGGACAAGTAAGTCTTATCAGGGAAAAACTTGAAAATAATTTAGATCATTGTGGTAATTTTGAATTGATGCAGAATTTGTTATCCTTATTATGTGACAGGTCACTTAAACACACCTCTGATTCCACCAGTTCTAGATTTTACGTGGATGTGCTTTACAATACTAATCANGGTGGTGTATACACACACACATATATGTATGCTTATGTGTGTGTATATATATTTTTTTTTTTTGTAAAACACAAAACTTTTTCAATTTTAATTATTTCAGCTTCCCCAACAGAAGTAACAAAATCCATATGGGTAACAATGTCAGCCTATCCTAAGCAAACATTCAAGCAAGTTACACTGAAACGCACACAGGATTGTTTTTGAGGTAAACGTGACTTTGTTAGCTTAATAGCTTCTTGGAGCACTGTAAGGTGGTTGGAGAGGACAAATGGACACTAACAACCTCCAGTTCTAGTATTAATTGCTCTAGGCTTTCCCTGTGTTGGTTTAGTGACTGTATATAATAAGGAAGTTCTGAGTAGTTCAGCAAGGTGAATGGCAGAAAATTCAGTATTTGTTATCGTCATAGTCTGGGCGAAAAGCAGTACTATGTCCTAAGAATTAGATCTACCCATGTGTGTGCTAACTGGGTTTTCTGCTGGGTGTTCCATCCTGATTACCCACGCAATTCATTTTCTCCTTTATCACTAAATCCACTAAGCATGGGAATACTAATTGTTTTTAATATGGCATTGTTAAGCCTTTTCTTGACACCCCTCTTTATATTTCTAAATTGAATTAAATGGCTTGGATCAAATCTAATCTATAAAGACATCTCATTTACTGACTCCGCAGATCCCAGAGTGGAAATTAAGTTGCATTTTGTTTTTTTTACACTCAGACTTTGGATGCATTTATAAGGAAAGTACTGCACTTTTTTTTAACCTTTTCAAACCTTTGAATCTCCTAATTTCACAGCAATTTGTAAATGTTAACTAAGTGAAACCTTGGCAAGCACTACGGCAATAAGTTATCATTAATTATTGAAACGTGATAACTGCTTTAGAGCTTATGGTTCTGGCAGCAAAATTTAATGCTGTTTCTTTTAATAATAGTTAAGCCATATCATCTAAGGTTTCTGGCTTGTTTGAGATGTGAATTTGTTTTATAGATTATAAATATACCTATATAGTGTATGTATAAAGCAGAATGCCTGTCCTTACTGATTATTTTTTGTACCATATTGTAAATTATATTATTTATTCTTTACCAATTTTGGAAAAAGGTGTTTTGGTTATTTAATATAATATACAAAAGCTGTTAAACTTCCTCTGTTTAAATTTCCAATTCAACTTGTAAAGCTGTTTTTATTCTTGTGCATAAATACATACTAATACTTGGTCTAACTTATGTCCAGTGTGTTACTTGCTGTTCATGCGCTATCAGATTTTTCCATTTAACCTTTATTTACATAATAATGGCCCCGAGGGGGGCAGGGCTAAAAATTTGTCTGTAAGGCCAAGCCTTCCAAGGTAGGTACCACCAGGTGAACGTCAACTGTGATCTGATTAATTGCCCACAGATCTTGTACTAATCGGTATTCTTGGGATTTAGGTTTTCTTACTGGTAAAATGGGAGTATTGTATTCTGACTGACATTCCCGTAAAAGTCCAAATTCTAGGAAGGTGGTAATTAAAGCTTCCAACCCCTTCCTAGCCTCCCACTTTATTCGATATTGTTTCTTTCTTACCAGCCGGGCTCCAGGTTTTAGTTCTATATTTATAGGACTCACGTTTTTTGCTCTTCCTGGCTTCTTTGTAGCCCAGACTAGTGGGATTACTTTGTCTATAACTTCGCTGGGTATGTTGTCACCGTTATCACTGTCCTCTTGCTTATTCCGATCTTGTGAGTCCATCAGGAGACATATCTGTGCTTTCCGTGCCGTCTCTAGTGGAATATGCACCTGAACCGAATTCTCAAAGAATGTTTATTGTGCTCGAAGTTTACAAGGTAAGTCTCGTCCTAGAAATGGTAATGGGTATTCCAGCATATAAAGGAATTCATGAGTTAATCTAGTACCACCAATTACACGTTCCATTGGCTTTAAGAAAGGTCTGGTCATTTGCTTTCCCCGTTCCCCCAACAATGGGGATTGTTAGTTTACTTAAAGGTGCCTTACAGCTAGTTAAAACAGAATGAGTTGCTCCTCTATCGACTAAGAAATCAATTGTTTCATTCCCAAGCTTAACTGGAACCAGGGGATCGGCTGGGGAAATTTTATAATGTCCCCCGGTCCCCTTCAGTCATCCTCTGCAGTCATCATAACATTAACATAGATTTGAATCTCCTTTTACATTCAGGCATTCATTTTTCCAGTGTCCCTCTTGTCTACAATTAGCACACTGATCAGGCCCTAGATGTAGTCTTGGAGTCGGTCTTCCAGGGGCTCTGCCCTGACCACCTCCTTGCCCCGTTCCCCTACCTCTCCCTCTGCCCCTGACACTCACACCATTGTTTGCTAGAGTACCGGCGAGTGCCACTGCCAACGGAGATGCTTGTGTTTTGGCCTGATTCTGTTTCTCCTTCTTTTCCCGATCTTCCCTGTTATTATAAACTTTGTAAGCTATTTCTACTAGTTCAGTAATGAGCTTCCCTTCTGCCCCTTCGGTCTTACTCAGTTTCTTTTTTATATCTGGCGCTGATCATGCCATAAACCATCCATTAAACATTTTCGTATTAATTTCATCATCTGGATCAAAATCCGTCTAGTTGCATGCTGCTTCCTGTATCCGTTCGTAGAATGCAGACGGAGTCTCATCAGATCCCTGTCTAATTTCGTATACTTTGGGTATGTTCTTTAGTTTTGGCACCCCACCCTTTGTTCCATATAATGTTAAGTCTCTGTACCTTTGAATAGCCATCGTTCCCTCCCCTGTATTTGGATCCCAGTCCAGATTTTGATTAGTAGGAATATTAAGTTCATCATGTCCAGGGATTTCCCTCAGCTCCTTTTCTGGCCCCTTCTAATACCATCCGTTTCTCCTCGGCTGTGAACAAAGCGTCTAACAAAGCTTGCATATCCCTCCAGTTTGGATTGTATTACTGTATTATTGTTTCCATCAGCTGGTGAGCCTTCCTTGGATTCTCTCGATGCGAGCCCACAGACTGCTTCCAATTTAGCAGGTCTGAAGTAGCAAACAGGATGTGTACAAACAACGGGCCATTCGTCCCCACGGCCTGTGTAAGGGGTGCCTGGATAACAGGATTTTGACCCCTTATTCGGCTAGCAATGGGACTGAAAGTTGCACTCCCTTCCCTTATATTGGCAAGAGCAGCCCTTCCCGTAGCCCCTCCTGGCTCTCCTTCATTTTGAGAATGGACCGGTGGAACTAATAGACATACCCTCCTCTGGAGGAGGCTCCAGTGTCTTTCTCCCAACCTCCCGTCCAGCACAACCACTTTTCTTAACCCCTTTCACCTTCTTGTTCAGTGTCCAATACATATATCCCATTCCCACCTTCATATATACTTAACAACTTACATTTTCTTCTAGTACCATAATCATTTCTCAAAGTCATAAAGGCATCCACATACGGCACTTCATCCCACTTCCCTTCCCGCTTGCAAAATATCATTAGTTGCAATATAGTATTATATTTCAAAGACCCCCCTTCTGGCCATTTTTCCCCATCGTCCAAAAAATATTGTGGCCACCATTGATTACAATATCTTTTCAATTTTTCTTTGGTCATAGGATCCCCCCCAAATTTACTCCGGTTTTTCAAAATACACCCCAAGGGAGTACAAGGAGACACCGCAATAGAGGATGCTGCACCCATTTTCTGTTTTCTTGTGTGCCAAATTATATTATCTAATTACCATACCATACCCTATCAGTCCAGACCTTTAATAATTGACCACTGCACACTGCTCCGCCCTATGGGTTGATTAAGGCCCCCCGCTGAGTGTTATCGTATGACTTATGTGGGGATTAGCCCTTCCGACCCCCCTGGTCAATATATGGGAGCNCTGTGAACAAAGCGTCTAACAAAGCTTGCATATCCCTCCAGTTTGGATTGTATTACTGTATTATTGTTTCCATCAGCTGGTGAGCCTTCCTTGGATTCTCTCGATGCGAGCCCACAGACTGCTTCCAATTTAGCAGGTCTGAAGTAGCAAACAGGATGTGTACAAACAACGGGCCATTCGTCCCCACGGCCTGTGTAAGGGGTGCCTGGATAACAGGATTTTGACCCCTTATTCGGCTAGCAATGGGACTGAAAGTTGCACTCCCTTCCCTTATATTGGCAAGAGCAGCCCTTCCCGTAGCCCCTCCTGGCTCTCCTTCATTTTGAGAATGGACCGGTGGAACTAATAGACATACCCTCCTCTGGAGGAGGCTCCAGTGTCTTTCTCCCAACCTCCCGTCCAGCACAACCACTTTTCTTAACCCCTTTCACCTTCTTGTTCAGTGTCCAATACATATATCCCATTCCCACCTTCATATATACTTAACAACTTACATTTTCTTCTAGTACCATAATCATTTCTCAAAGTCATAAAGGCATCCACATACGGCACTTCATCCCACTTCCCTTCCCGCTTGCAAAATATCATTAGTTGCAATATAGTATTATATTTCAAAGACCCCCCTTCTGGCCATTTTTCCCCATCGTCCAAAAAATATTGTGGCCACCATTGATTACAATATCTTTTCAATTTTTCTTTGGTCATAGGATCCCCCCCAAATTTACTCCGGTTTTTCAAAATACACCCCAAGGGAGTACAAGGAGACACCGCAATAGAGGATGCTGCACCCATTTTCTGTTTTCTTGTGTGCCAAATTATATTATCTAATTACCATACCATACCCTATCAGTCCAGACCTTTAATAATTGACCACTGCACACTGCTCCGCCCTATGGGTTGATTAAGGCCCCCCGCTGAGTGTTATCGTATGACTTATGTGGGGATTAGCCCTTCCGACCCCCCTGGTCAATATATGGGAGCTTAATTCCTTCGACCCCACTGGTTGCTGCAACCCCACTGGTCGCTGAATTTTACTTGCAATTTCACCTGACGGAACGGAGCAGCAACCCTACCTGAAACCCCAAGCTCTCCCCCCTTTCTAGAAATACCTCTGTTAGGCGTTGCACCTTTGAGCCGCTCACCGTCCCGGTGCTGGAGGGGGGGCCAGTGGAGTCCCCAAATAATAGGTTGGTGTGCACTGGAGTCCTATCCAGTCCGATCCTCTGTCGCTNCCCTCCTGGCTCTCCTTCATTTTGAGAATGGACCGGTGGAACTAATAGACATACCCTCCTCTGGAGGAGGCTCCAGTGTCTTTCTCCCAACCTCCCGTCCAGCACAACCACTTTTCTTAACCCCTTTCACCTTCTTGTTCAGTGTCCAATACATATATCCCATTCCCACCTTCATATATACTTAACAACTTACATTTTCTTCTAGTACCATAATCATTTCTCAAAGTCGTAAAGGCATCCACATACGGCACTTCATCCCACTTCCCGCTTGCAAAATATCATTAGTTGCAATATAGTATTGTATTTCAAAGATGCCCCTTCTGGCCATTTTTCCCCATCGTCCAAAAAATATTGTGGCCACCATTCATTACAATATCTTTTCAATTTTTCTTTGGTCATAGGATCCCCCCCAAATTTACTCCGGTTTTTCAAAATACACCCCAAGGGAGTACAAGGAGACACCGCAATAGAGGATGCTGCACCCATTTTCTGTTTTCTTGTGTGCCAAATTATATTATCTAATTACCATACCATATCCTATCAGTCCAGACCTTTAATAATTGACCACTGCACACTGCTCCGCCCTATGGGTTGATTAAGGCCCCCCGCTGAGTGTTATCGTATGACTTATGTGGGGATTAGCCCTTCCGACCCCCCGGTCAATATATGGGAGCTTAATTCCTTCGACCCCGCTGGTTGCTGCAACCCCACTGGTCGCTGAATTTTACTTGCAATTTCACCTGACGGAACGGAGCAGCAACCCTACCTGAAACCCCAAGCTCTCCCCCCTTTCTAGAAATACCTCTGTTAGGCGTTGCACCTTTGAGCCGCTCACCGTCCCGGTGCTGGAGGGGGGGCCAGTGGAGTCCCCAAATAATAGGTTGGTGTGCACTGGAGTCCTATCCAGTCCGATCCTCTGTCGCTGGGAACGGCAAGACGATCCGGGCAAGGCCTGAAGGCTGTCCCATCTGGGCCACCAAAATGTTGTCCCAAAGCATGGGATCTGTACCCGGTGTGCAAGCCAATCCACACAGGGTCAACGTATTTCTTTATTGCAAGTCTGCACAGAATGGGGAGCTGGGTGGTATTCCACAAATCTAGCTCAAACTCTCGGCGAACAGATACAATACTTATACAACCTAAATATACATATGCATTTTCTAAACTTTGCCTAAAAGATACCATTGGTAATTAACTACACATGATAGTTCTCTATTGGCCCATATATCTCTTGCTTCGATTTAAAGTTACAGTGCTTTTTAGCTTACTGCACATGTTTGAGGGAGGTGGGGGGGTGAGTCTTTTGGTCCTGAACTGAGTTGGTGGTCGCAATCTCCCCCTGCCGCCTTTACCTTTCCTCCAGTTACGGCGGACTTTCGCTGACTTTATGCTTCTTTGGCAATCGTCCAGCTTCTTGACGCCTTCTGAGGCAGGATGTGCCCTCTTATCAATTCTTAGTTCTTCTTCAAGGGTATAGTCGTTCGTAAGGAATGCATTGTTTATACAAAGTAACCAGGCCTACCCGCTAAAACTACTGATCCATGGCCCGCAGAGGATCCTAAATTAAGCAGTGTTACTATGACCTAGGTATTAACTTAAACACATTGGTTTGTTTGAACTTCAGATATCATCAGAAATGGGCCAAACCAGAGGGCTGTCTGTCCCGAGTGTCCTGTCTTTGTCCATGGTCAGTAACATGGACAGAAGGGGAGTAACAAGGGGAAGAAAGGAAAAAAAAAAAAAACCAAAAAAAAAACCAAAACCACAAAAAAACCCCACCAAGCAAAGGGGTACAATAAAAAGGCTATTGTATATCTTGGGTTTTATTTTTTTCCCGTAGCTTTTGTTTCCTTCACAGCTTCAGAAGCAGGAACTTAGACGTAGAGGTTGTTTGTATTCAGGCCATCATGTTTTTTATAGCCACTACCAGAAAAACATTTTCACCCTGAGGACAGTCAGGCAAGGGAACAGGTTGCCCAGAGAGGCTGCGCAGTGTCTGTCTTCAGAGCTTTCTGAGACAAAACTGAATAAAGCCCAGAGGAAGTTGGTCTGATCCAACTCACCCTGCTTTGAGCTGGAGGTTAGACTCCAGACCTGAGGTTCCTTTCAAGCTGAATTACCCTGCAATCTATGTCATTAACTTAGCTAATTCCTTTTTGTACACATTTAGGATTGTGGTCTCTGTAATATACAATGGCAGCTTTAATTTAATTATGCATTGAAAAGGTGCAAGAGTGTTCTTAAAGTAGGTGCTAAGAAATGAAGAACGCTTTAAAAAGCTCAACAAAAATCTTATTAGTAATATTCTTTGATGCTTCCTTTCTATCCAAAGAGTGAGGAGTCATCTCTACCACTTGTGTACTGAGAAAACTGGACTATATGACCAAGTCTGAGCTCTTTCTGTGCAGCTTCTCACCTCCACGATGCTGCGACAGGCTCTCAGCTAAGGGAGACCTTCAGTTCTTTTCTATTTTATGTCAAAGCTGGTACTCAATCCTACCACTTTCTTTTCTTACAGACTATCTGATTTTGCCCCCAACGACCAAAACTTAACGCTGTAAGAACAGAAGGAATGAGTCAGACAAAGAATTATTAGCAAAGCAAGAAATGAAACAAAGCAAGAGGTTGCAGTTCTACTACGTATTTTTGGTGTGTTTGGTTTTTTTGTTTGGTTGGGTTTTTTCAATCCTTCAAGACAAAAGTAGCATATGGAAAGCTGTGGAGCCATTAAATAAAATCTTCAGCTGAAAATGTTAACTTGTAAGGTTACTATCAATCAAAAATGCTTGGTTAAAAAGGCCATGCAAGTGTTGGCTCCTTGAATGTAACTGTACCAGCTCCTGCGAGCGCTGGTTCCTCGAGTGTAGCCGTACCAGCTCCTCCGAGCCCAGATTCTCCAGGAAACCGATGGCTTTCACATGGCAGCTGCCCAAAGCTGCTTCAGCTGCAGCCTGCAGAGCTGTGAGCAATTTATGGACACCATTTCCTGGGACAGGGAAAGAGGTGAATTATAGCGGATGGATTATTTATGATCAGATTACACGCTGGGGTCGATACGCGCGTGTGCGCGTTGCCTCCCCGCCAGCCGCGCTTCGGGAGACCGAGGTGCAACCCTCTCCTCTCTGACGAAGCCGGGCGAAGCTTCAGAGGGTCCCAGCAGACGCGACGCCGAAGTCCTCGGGTTATAAAGCCGCCCGTGAGGTTACTCCTTACGATGCTCTTCCTCCTGGTTTTCCCTGTAAATTGACGTTTTGGGGCGAAACGCCCACGCGAGGCCCCCGGGGGCCTGGCTGCGCGGCTGAGGCGCGGGGCGGAGCCGGCCCCCC
>WAAD01041834.1:78901-105629 GCA_013389945.1 Fregata magnificens | reverse complement strand
CCCGGTCCCCGCGGGGCTGCGGCGCTCGGCGCCTGGCCCCGGCCCGCCGGGAGGAGGGTGGAGCTCCTGCTGGGCCTTACCGAGCCGGAGAGGGGGCCTGGATCCTGAGGGGATTCCCGTGCGGGAAGAAAGGCCTGGCGCTGTGCAGGCCCTGCTTCCCCCCGAGTCTGCACCTCCCCAAGCGGGGAGGAGGGCCTGGGTACGCTCTGCGGAGCTTTGAGAGGATCCAACACAAGCGCCTGCATAAGCAGATGTTATCTTGTTTTCGCCTTATGAAGCTAAAATATATTGTTATACTTGGACGAGGGCGCACATCCTAATAACTTGGAGCTGGAGTGATTAATCCATCTGCGAGGTGATCATGTGCTCGGAGGGGAAGGAAGGAAGTGTTTCGACACTGTGTAAGGGTGCTTTAAGTTTGCCTTTTATTCCAGTCGCTCGAAGCTATGACCTGGTTTTAAAAGACTTCTGAGGATGCTCTGCTCTTTGTATAGTCTCTGAGAAGCTTCTGTTCTCATGGTGATTTTGAAACCATGTTTAACTCATAAATTGGGTTTCTGGATAGATTCTGGAATGCAGACCATCATAACTTTTTAGTTAACAGCAAGCAAAGGTGGTCTTCTTACAGCTTGTTCTCTGGCGTTGTGGCCGAGTGTTTTTATCGTGCCTGAGAACTAACTATAGCGATACGCTCAACTGTATAAGCAGACTCGGCATAGCAAGCATGCATACTGCAGTGCTGCAATACATGACATTATTGGATTTTACAGCGTGATCTCTGAGATAGTAGACTATTGACATATGGCCTGTATCAGCTGATCAAAACCAAAAAGTACTCGGTTTAAGGACACTTCTTCCAGAGCGTATTCTATTCATTCCTTAAACAAAACTTTATTTGATGAGAATGCAAATCCTTCTGCAGTTCCTGATGTGTAGAAGTTTCTCTGCTTAAAACTGAGCCTAAGTCAAAATCCTTGCAGCAACCACCAACAGCTGTGGAAGTGGGAAAAAAATAACTCTTCCTAATGTGAAAATCTTTGCGAGGAAATTATAAACAAATGCTTTGCATTTTGAGAACTTCATAATATGGGGGTATTACTGTTAGAAATAAATTATGCTAAAAATATTTTAAATGAAAGCTTCCACTTAAATAATTGTCCAGTGAGATGTATCTCTAGTGATCCAGTTAATGTGTACGGTGATATAGCAAACAACTGGTTTGCTGAATCAAATGGCATGTCTAAGAGTTGCTGTTGCTCTGAAAACAAAGCAGGACAGAATTGCAGCATTCTACTGTTGGTGCACGCTATACAGATGCATTGCTTTCATGTCTCCTCAATTCATCTAGTATATATGCACGTTCCCCTCTGCCCCATCAGTGTTATTGCAGCGCTTTCAGATCAAGAGCATAACTGACTTAACAAAGCTTGCTGTTTGTTTATAAGATGAGTGAGCTACTTAATGAGCCATGAGTTTGTATTGACCCAACAGCAGGAGAGCTCCCAGTAACTTTCTGGTCTTTGCTTTAGAGCCTGGTCTTCCAAAACTTAACACCTGCTTTCTGCTGGTTACCTTAGTGATGGTCTCTGACCTATAACGCAACTCCCCTATTTTACCTGCTTTATTAGAAGTGTCTGAAAACTGGTAGAACTTCAGTGTTTAACTTCCAGGCAGAATTAAAACAACAAAAAAAAATTATAGAGCCAGTATCTTGAAGTAATGGATAAGTCTTAGCACCTCTTCCATAGGTCGGCTGAAAGGCTTAATGAAGAAAGGGCATTCAAATTCAAGTGTGTTAGAATGTAGGAAAAAAAGACCACAAGAACTAATTAAAATTCTTCAACCCTGCCAGAAGAGAACAAAGCAATTAGTAGAGGCTTTTAAATTTACAGGGTAGGGTTCTTAATTTAGCTGTTCTAGATGAATTGACAGACTTCTAGTCTACTGGAGGGGAGGGGGAGAAGAGGCAGATTTAGATTGCGTAGAAAACAAAGGGGGGTTTTTTTGTTACTGTTTAAAGGAATAAAACACCACCTTCCCTCCCCCCTCCCCCCTGCTCCCAAAGGAAGAAAGAAGATCTGGCTACAAGACAGAAAAATATCTTTGCGTAAACTGGCATAATACCAATATAAACTAAAATGACTATGAAGTATAAACTAAACTTACTATAAAGTGTATGTTGAATTTCCTTGTACTCTGTTGAAGCAGCTCACGCTGGCTTATCAAGTTTAGCATGCTGTTTTCGTTTGGTAGGATTCGCAGGCTAAGTCTTATTTTCTTATTTGGTGTGAGAGACCTGCACGTCTCACTCTGACCTAGGACTGAGCGATACAGGAGTACAAGGAGGTCAGCAATGCTCTAGAGGCTATGCAGCAAGAAAATAGCTTTGTATTCTCCCCAGTTTGTGGCTGAAGCGAAGGAGCGCAAAACCCTGTCCTCATTGCTGTCATAAGCTGGAAGACCTTATTGCTGTACTTCAATATTATTTTTGGTAATTCCTGTAAATGACCTAGTTATCTGACTTCGTATTTGTTAGAATTTTATGGACCTGGTGTCGCGGTCACTTGAAAGTTTATGTAATATTTTGAAGATTCCCAGCAATTAGAAGTTTCTGAAATTGCGGAGGCAAATGCACTTTGTGTATGCAGACTCAAGACGTTCTTTTGGGTGGTGCTGTGCTGATTTCGAAGTGCCTCCTAAGCACCTCAAGTGATGCCTCTGACTTATTCATTGCAACACTAGGGTTTTCTTAGAATGTATACTGAGCTGCAAATGGGAGGACAATATAAGATTAATCAGTGCTGGATTTCTTTTGATGCTTAATTAAGTTTTTTTAACTGAATAATCAAGACCTTTAATCTTAAAATGGGGTTTCCCTAGAATTTTTTTCTGCAATGGATCTTAAATCCAGTTGCAGGAATGAGAATTTGAGTCTTATGACTGGTTGTTTTTCTTAAACCAAAAAAATCTGAATGTAGTTATTTTGTTATTCCCTCCTACGCTTGTAGGCATGTGTTAAGAAAACAGCATGGAAAATGGAGTGAATCTAGAATGTGAGAAACTCCATCTGTATAAACTACGTTTTTCTTCCTTTCAATCTCTTTGATAGTGTGCTTAGATTAGTATACTTACAACTCAAGAAAGACTACATGCATTAAAAAAAGAGCTGAAAAGAATGAGTAAAGTCAGAAATCACTTAAATTATATGAGGGATACTAGCAGACCTACTTTTTTAACAGGAGCCCCTTCCCAAACTCCTCTAGTTTGGGTTTTGGTTTTTTTTTTTGATTCTTCCTTTTTCTCTTCCTTCCACCTACCAAGTTTAAATGCTTAAACTGCCTCATGGTTTCTGGACCATTGTGAATGATCAAAATACATAATTTGCCTATACGACATCTGTTTTAATAGCAGTTTCAGATCTTCTGAGATATGTGAAAAGCCTGTAGCATAGTTGGATCTGTAGTCTGTTGGACACTAAATTGTAAATAAGTCTTCTGCTCAGATATGACCTTACCTGTGCAGTGGACGAGACAGTTGTCCTGTCTCCTGAAATTCTAGTTACTCCCTCAAGCTAAAGGGGTTCATTAAATCCACAGCTGTACTAAGGATTAAAATATTGAAATTGGCCAGTAAAGACAGTTTCTCTGGGGCTGGTTCTGACTATACAAACTACTCCCAGACTAAGAAAGGAACGTTTTTCTCCTTCCTCCCAAAGAGAATAGAACTGCTTTCTGCATCCTGAGATCTGAAATGCTGACAAAGCTCATTTTCTGACAGGGCAGCCAAATATCTCTGCTTTTGTGAAATTAAATCTTAAGAGTTAAATTGGAGTAGATCTTGGCTCCGAGAGGAACCTCTTTTTATGCCTGACTGATATCTACCTGAAATGGCTTGCTTCTGTCACAGATCTGCGGGGATGTGTTCACTGATATTTGAATTCTGTTCAGGTGGAGTGGGATAAAGATCTTGCAACTTGTGTAAAAGTAAATGTTAGTTTAGGTCCCAGATCAAGTACTCATATTGGAAGAGGTATAATTCACCTACTACTTTTGCTCAGCTGCTAAGATTGTGTGTGACTGGTCAAGTAGACATAACTGTAAAGATTATTTTTGATACCTAGGTATTCATTGCTTTCCCATGCTTTTTCTGTTAATTTTCCAATTAATTCCACTGATTCTATTCCCACGTAGTGGTTCAGTTCCTTTTCAGGACAGGACCTGAAGTATGTTCAGCAAGGCATAGGTATTAACCGTGGACTTATTACTCATGGACAAGCATGACTTTTGGTAGGTTTTCAAGAAGTCCATCCACTTCTGTTGTAACCTCCAATTTGTATGAGGATCCGTTTGATATACCTCTGGTGCAGAGCTTTGGTTGTCACGGATTTGCATCTTGACCACTGAAAATTTGGCTTCTTGGCATTCCACCTTTCCATTCTAAACTCTACGGCAGCTAATATGATAACTGATGGTTGAAACTAGCAAATTTTTTAGTAGTTATGAAATGTCTGCTTTTATTTAAAAGTCAGTGGGTTTCAGTTGTATCACAGATGCAAAGTTGGTGTGTGCAGTTTAGCAGAAAGTCTGATTCTGTAATGGTTATTTTTAAAATGCTAACCAGAGTCATATGTCTTCTCTTAATCTCCTGTTGCTTCTGGAACACCACAGATAGCGTAGCCATTTGTTCTGGTGGCACTGTTATGACCATTCCAAGTAATCGTAGATAGCATGATGATCAAGTTGACTGACTAGGAGGCTGGCAATATTTGTGCTGAACTGGAGAATATTTTATTAGAACAGCTCTTGAAAAGTAGATGCTTCATGGACATAGCAGAATTAGCTAAAGTAAGTTCAAATCAGAATAGTTATTCATAGCGTACAAGGGAGAATGGGGAGGGGACATCAAATATGTTGAATGCTGTACATTTCGAACTTGTGTCTCTTGCTTCTCTCATTCTGCAATGTAGGGTATTGAAGCCCCCAGGAGGAGGTTCTAGTAATCTCTTTGGGAGTACAGAAGAAGTTTCTTCTTCAAGCAGGCCACACCGGATGGCATCCAATATCTTTGGAGCATCAGAAGAACCTCAAAACATTCCAAAAAGAACAAACCCTCCAGGTAAGAGCAGACACCTCCTTCAGCACAATTGGGCTCTGAATTGCATCACAGAACTGGTTTCATATTCGTGAAGTGGAGCACCGTGATCTGTCTGTCTTTTTATGTTGCATTTTTACAAATTGAGTGGGCTTGAACAATAAATCTATTCAGACTTCTGAATATATGAATATTTCAGTGATCTACATGTTCACAGACTTTTTAACACATCATCCAAGTCTAATTCTTTCCGAGTTGAGGTCTAGGAAATGATGAAAGGAAACTGCTTCTATTCTAGAGCTGTGTCATCAGTTAGCTGCAGTGAGTACAGCTGTGAATCTGAGATCCTCTAGTGAATTCTTGTAACAAAGGATTTCGACTAGTATCTTCAGGCAAGCAAAAGTAAGTCTCTAGGCAGTAGGGTTCTAGAAGTCTTTGAATTCTTGTGTCTTTTTTTATTTTTTTTTTATGTAGGGTGGTAAAACTAAGTCATCTAGAAAAAAATAAAAAATCTAACAACTGCCTTGCAGGGGGAAAAGAAAGTGGTATTTTTGAGGATTCTAGTTCTGCTCAGCCTCGTCCACGTATGAATCCACCTGGTGGGAAGACAAGTGATATCTTTGGGTCTCCTGTATCTACCAGTGTTGTGCGAGCACACCCAAACAAGCCTAAGGTATTTGTACTTCTTTCGCTGTCAAACCAAGAAGCCAGCAGCTCAGTGAGTCGTCTTACAGTCTTGTCACAATGCAATGCCTGTATTCTTTTTAAGATGACAGACCTGAATTATGCATAGGGTAACCTCAAATTAGACGGTTATTCCCGAAGTCTCTCTTTGATAGCTCATTATCTTTGGTATATCAGATCTCAGCATGCTCTGTAGTTTGCAGTAAAACTATTAATTAGACTGCGGATGTGTGTTAAAAAAAAAAAAAAAAAAAAAAAGAGAAGAGGAAAAAAATGCTTCCAAAGCCTTTGGTCTTCCTTGTAAATGAGGTACAGCTGGAGTTCTTGGCACACAGCCAAGAGGCATTTAAGCTAGATAGGGAGAAGATATTTCCTTTATTCTGCAATTTGGCAGAGGTGATCTTGATACCAATTCTGGAAAGTCGGTGAACACCAGTGAGCTACAGTCATAAATCCTCATGTGGCCTGGCTATGCCCTTCACCTCTATTAAGTATATGTATCTACATTCAGCGTGAAAGCACTTTAGCAGGAGATTAAGCTTAAGTGATCAACAGTGAAAAAGCTAACTCAAGATCAGCTTTGAGCGTCAGGTCCAGCATGCACTTGATTTTGTGGTGTCTTGCTGTATCAGTTGTTATTTTTTGATCTTAAAGCCGGGATGTATAATAGTTGGAGAAGCTTGTAGTTATCACAAAATCTGGTTTTGGAAAAAAGGAGGGTACATTGCCAATTACTCTATTTCTGTATTTGAATGCCCTATATTCGGATTTACAACCCGTTGCCTTACTCTAAGTAGATGCTATTAAGTAAGTAGCTACTATGTTGGCAATGTTTTTGACATGTCAGATAGCATGGGTACTTAACATCCCATGAAACACAGCTCACTGTCTTTGTGCTGAAAAAGTAGTAGCAGTCTCATTTTTCTTGGAACCTTAGGAAGAAAAGATTAGTCCACTTTAGCTTCCCCCCCGCCTCCTTTTTTCCCCTTAAATTTGAAGGTGCTGGTAGTGTGCTTTTGCCTAACTTTTTATGCAGACTCTGGAGTGTATTTTGGGGGATTTGGGTCATAAGAAAGGAGGAGAGAAAAAAAAAAAGACTGGGAGCTAGGTTTTGTCAGGAGTAGTGCTGTTGGTGTGGGAAAGGGCTTTGTTTTGTTCCTCTGTACCCCTTTATCGGGCTGGTCTCTGATGGTTTTTAGTTGCTTTTTTAAAAATGTAACATATTAATTCCTGTGAATTCCTGACTAAATGGAGGACACCACTTCGGAAATTGTCTTTAATTAGAGCATTGGGATGGAAAGGAGATATGGTAATTTTTTGCAAATATGCTAAGTTGAATTTCATGCGTGGGAAAACACGCAAGCTTTTCTGAAGTATTGCTGTGTATTTCCGACAATCAATTGGGATTTTTGGGGAAATGGTCTTAAAAGGTTTTGTTAATTACCTGAGTGTTCGGGTCACTATGGATACTCACTGAAGACAGTAATTGCTGCGTATAAATAGGGTGCTCAAGGGCTGCTGGTGTTCTAGTTGTGAATACCAGCTTCTCCTGGGTGGTAGTGGGTGCTTGACAAGCATGGTAATTCCAGCCCTTTGGACTGAACTGTTCATCACAGACAAAGTTTTAAACCTCTGAACAGTCTTCACCCATGTTTCAATGGATTGTCTGAGATGTACACCTTGGTGTAACATAGGAGTTACCCCCACCACTGCTTTTGGGATTATGTAGCAGCGGAGGGGATGCAGGGCTGCACACAGTGCCTGCAGCTGTTGGCTTTTACCACGATAAATATATGAACTTAGATCAGAAACAAAGCAAAACTTTCTGAAGAATTTTGTGACAGAGTTACTGTTTGAGAATTATAATATACTAAGATAGATTTTGGTTTCTTTGCAGGATCACATTGTCTTGAAAGAAGATGAAACACCAAAGAAGCTGGAAGGTCAGCAAGAGAAATTCCTTTCTCTGTTCTCTTTGAGAAGATATAAGACTAAGGCTGGTGTTTAGGATAATATAACTAAGAAGTTTTCCTTCTGTTAGTCAGAAATTTAATCACATGATTTCAGGGAAATGGTTCTCTTCCTCTTACTGAGGAGAACTCCACAGGCCTAAGTCTTGATGCTATGTGTGTGTGTATATACTTTGCTTCTTTGCTTAATACCGTGTGCGTATATAGATATATACGGAATCTGTATATATAGAAAAACATCCTATCAGATTGCTTCTTCCTCTCTTGCCATCTCCTTCAGGTGTATAATCTTGGCCTTCTGTAGTTGTAAATAACGAATAGCTTACTGACAAAATGTGTTATTGCTCAGCTAGTTATTGTTAAAGAATGATGGGAATGCTGCTTTCAAGCTCGGTATGAAAGGATTCATTGGTATGTTGCATCTCTTAATTGCCTGAAACTGCCAAAATAATTCTGGAGGTATATTGCTTAGCCTAAATATCTTTGTTAGAAAGATTGCTGAAGGAAGAGAGGAATTGTTGCTTCCTCAGCACCTGTTTCCTTCAGGAAAAATGAACAGATATAGGGAAACCTTAGTGTGCTATGGATGGGAGACGTGGAAAATAATGCAGCCTACAGAAGATGAGGCACTTTGTGCACTACAGAACAGCAAGGTGATCTAATCCCTTTTCTTTTTATTCAGCTACAGAAAATATCAAGCCACAGCTGGAAGATGGAGGCGAGAAAAAAGATCTGGGCAAAGAGGAGAGATGCAAGGAGCCAGAACCCAAGATAGACAATCATGAGCCCCGACTAGGGCCAAGGCCACGCTCACACAACAAAGTTCTCAATCCACCGGGAGGGAAATCCAGTATTGCGTTCTATTAGGGTCATCTGTTCACTTTCACTAACGGAGTCTGCACAGAAACTCTTGTCTGTGGTTGTGAGATCAGTTTATGAGACTATTGTTTGTGGATAGATTCTTAGGCAGATGGATGAGGGTTATGCTAAGTGTGTAGGAAGGGTAGCCCGATGATTTGGGGAGGGAGGGCTGGGGAGGGAAAGGGTGCCCTGTGGAAGATGTGAGTGTTGGACTGCCTGGGTGGGTGGCAGAGGGGGACATTAGTGTAACTTTGTGAAAGATCAGTGCTACTTTGTGGTGAGTTCATCAGACTGTTAGGTTCTTAGCTAGCTAGTGGCTCGGGTCACTCTTGTGGAGTCAGACTTCTCCATACAGTCAACGTGTAAAACATTGTGAATTGGTGGGGACCTGGAGGTCGCACCTGGAAGATTCTGAAGCACAGCAGGTAGGCTGTGCTTTCCTCTAGGCAATAGGCTGCAGCTTCACAGTGTGAGTTGACTTGCAGTCACTTTAATGTAAATATGTTCCGCTGGAACAAGTAGTGCTACCGTGGTTTTGAGTGTCTTCAGTCTTTGGTTCTCTTTCTCCTTTCTTGCTTTGTAGCACATGATTGCTGATACAAGGACAAAACATACGGAAAGCTTCTTTTATGCTCATAAACCATCATATGTTAATAAATATCGTGGTCTTCCCCTCCCCAGAGTATTCAGGCCTTTCTGATGCCTTCAGTAATCTGCTGATTACTACGACTAGCTCTTGGCAAGTGATATTATCAGTCCAACACACTGTTTCATGTAGGTGCTTCTAGAAGACTTTTGTTTAATGTATCCTGGCTGAGCACTTGCACATTTTCTGGTAAAGATGTGGGTGCAAACAAAAGCTTTATGGTACTCTTTGAACAGAAGGAACTTAGTGTACTGTAACTGTGGAGAATATACTGAGGTGTCCAGCCAGCTAGCTTCGACCCAGCCTGTATAGAAATGCCTTAGCTTCTGCAAAGGTTTTTACTTTGTACCCTGCAGAAAGCAGGACTGTTCTCCTGTCTTCACCACAGTGCTTTTTTTTGTTTGTTTGTCTGTGCTGACTCTGTTAGTGAATCCTCTCGTCTTTGGTCAGCCTTACGTCTGCCTTTGACTGCCTCAGATTTTTGTTGGTAAGGTTGGGAGAACTATGTAGATTCTCCCCAAACCACAGCTGTAGTTGTTTTGAGACATGCTGTAGGCTATTCTAGTTGGAGAAACAATGACTTTAGCAATACAAACCTTTTGGTTGTGCTGGCTATCTTAAATCATGTTTGGAAGATGTGCATGTTTTGCACAAACATTTGTTGGGGAGGGTAGCTCCCATCATTTGTTCTCTGAATGGACTTTCTGATCATATCCAGAGCTTTGATATATGAATGTTAACTTTAGGTGCTTACTGTTCAATGTATTTAATAGTGACTTTTTAAATTTGACGTATCGAAACAGGAGTTGTTCAGGTACACCAAAGAACAAGTGGCCTTATCTGCGTATATCCACTGTTGTTCTAGCCCAGGTTCCCTGGGAACTGCTACTGTTTGAGGGGAGCGCCTCTGGGCCAGGTGCTAAAACACTCTGATTATAGTGCTTACTAGACTGCTCAGTTCAGTTGATGTCAGAAGTGGTGAAGGACTGCATGAAGACTCAGTTGCCTTTTCAGATAGCAAAAGTGGAATATATGGGGCAGTGCTAAGGGTAGAAATAGCCATGGGAAGTAGGGATTTCAATGCCTTTGTACCTTTCAGAGAGACTTGGAGCTCCCTGTTATTTGCCCCCCTAGGAAAACAAAGACAGTGATTCTAACTGCAACCCTGTAATGGATTTATGTTACTTCCAAACATGTATTTCCTAGCAGCCATTCTTGGGTCTGTGCTGCCTAGCCTCTGGCTGAGTCTCAGACACATCCATCTCAATTCCTTGTTCCAGTACTTGACAGGGTTTAAGAGGCCACCATGTGGAAAAGTCAACCAGAGGCTGCTTTTGGTGTTGGAGGGTCTGGTGTAATTGACCTTCTCTGTAATACTGAGCTTAGACCTGGCATCTTTTAGTACCTGATGTGCATTGGCTACAGTGCCTGTCTTTTAAACAGCAACTTCCAGCTAGGCCTTAAAGTAGTTAAACTGTGTTCATTTTCTTGCATTTCCTTCTTTGGAATCTAAACCATGTTTTCAACTCCTCAAGTAAAATTGATAAGAACATTTCTCCGGGACAGAGGGGGGATTGGAAATCAAATGATAAATCATGCAATTGTCAATAAACCTCTGTATTTTGTTACTTCATTGTGTGCTGTAGATGTCTGCTTTTATAAATTAGTTGGTAATGTAGGTCAATGTAGATGCATGGTGAATTTTGTTATCTGAAATTGGAAAAATTGCACAAATCTTTTCAGGCCTTCTGCAGCAGGGAGTGTGCTCTGGTCCTGTGACATCCTGCTCAAGGCTGCTCATGAGACAAGCACCTCTTATCCCTGGGGAGTATGAAGGAATGGTAGCAAGGGCGGGCTATGCAGGTCAATGCCTTTTTGTGGGCAACATTCCACGGTGTTCTGTACAATGCAGGGACACTGTTATGCTCTTCAGCAATATTGTAAATAGACTTAAATATTCAAATATCTTAAATATTTAAGTCTATTTGTAGAACAGTGTAATAATTCGCCTTGAGCACGGGACGCTCTTTATGTGGAGAAGTCGTACCCCCACTTCTACACTTCCGGTAAGTGCATAAACCTCTCCTTGTGTGCCAAACACGCCTGACAGCATGGAGGTAACTACAGCTACAGAAATTCCAGTTCTGGGCGAGTTGGACGTGGTGGTGGCCTCTCAGCCAGGGTGTTCTAAATCTGCTGCGTTCATCCCTTAATTTACAGATTGCGATGCCCTACCGAGCCTCCTGGCCAGCACTTGTTTCTACGGTGACTTCTGTATTTTGCACTGAGAGTTTTGCCATTTGTAGTTCAGAACTCTTCTCTCAAGCAAGCACAGTGCTTTGGGTAGGGCCTGCTTGGCGTAGGAACTTGTGACTAGCCTTAAGGGCCAAGATGTTAGCAACAAAGGATTGTCCTTCCTTTGAACTGCTGCCAACCAGTAGGCTACAATATAGTTTCACTTTGCAACGCCATACGTGACCTCATTGCTTTGCCCCTGAATTGAAGGTTTGGAGCTTAAACTCTTAGGATAGAATATTATCCAGGTTACTGTTTCAGTCTTGGAAGGAAAATGATGGTATCTGTTATAAGCTTAGCCTGGAAAGTGGTTAAAGGATGACTTGCATGCTTTTGTAAGTTGTGTACAATTCTAGGCATGGCTGCTGCTTAGTTCCTAAATATGTCACCATGCCCATCCGGTGCGAGATGACACTGGTCTAATGAACAGCCCAGCTGCAATGTGACATCAGCCCTGTCTGACATTGTCCTTCTGTTACACCACTGCATAACTGTTGATAAACAGCCCACTTCGCACTCCTAGCGAAGAAGATTAATGTCCTCTCTGTCCATGTTCTAAGTAGTGTTCTAACCATTGCTGTGGTTTTTTGAAGGATTTGTAGAGGTTAATCAGACTTGGAACATCTGAAGTACATTCTTGGGGCTTTTTTAGTGAGAGAACATACGTAAAGTAGTGTTGTGTGGAGGCAGTTATTTAAGCACTAAATGAGCAACTTGTGGTACCTTCCCTGAAAAATTCTCATGGTTGCTTACGTATAATATGATCACACTGGTGCGTGGGTGTCCGCGTATCTTGGCTACCTGTGTGATCGTGTGATGGAGAACAGTTTGATGCTTGCCTGTCAACACGTGGAGTGTGCTCAGTTGTCAACTTGCATATTCACAGTTTGGAAGCCAGCTGGCCACCCAGCATTTTGTTCAAGCCTTCTGTGTCTCCCATTGAATTTCAGCGTGAAGGTCTGCTGAAATCCTGTATCACTTCTCTTTGGAAAAGGTGGTGGTTTAGAATGTTGTCGAGGCTGGAGTTTTCCATGTTTATTTTTCTTGAGGAATAAAGTAGGGTCACAGCCGATGCTGTGCTGTGCTAGACTAGAGGAAGCAAAAGGATTCTGACCTCTGTGAGCGCAGGCTATCTGCTGGTAACAGGAGGCAGGAGTATAGAGAGACTTTGGCACGTGACAAGCCATTTATGCCATTACTTGTTATCAGCTGTGCAAGAAGTAGACTGGGTAGTGATTTATTGCTAGCCAGGAACTGATGCACAGAGCGCTCCCAAACAGCCAGCAGACTGAGCCGAATGTCCAGGCTGCTCGCCCAGTTGCTACTTGCTCCTCCCTCTAAAAACACAGTCAATGAGCAGAAAGAGCCGTTTCTAATTATTCTGCTAAATTTGCAGCCCTGGTTATTTTTATTGTTCTATTTTACTTCTGGGGGTGAGGATTATCCTCTCCTGAATCTGGCTTTCCCTTTCTTTCAAGCTGCAACTCCTTATATTGTTAACAGGACCTCCTCCTCCTCAAGCAGGTCAAAATGCTGGCCATAACCAGCAAGAACGCAGTAATTTGCTTTACCCATCAGCCTCTCTAGCTCCAGCCAGCTTCTAATCCTGGCCTTTTACCCTACCGCTTTCCTCCTCCCTCCTACATATATGTATATTTTAAGTAGTAGCTATGCTGCCTTTGGCTTCTCGGTTATCCTTCCCATGCTATTGCTGGGTGTATGCTGTATGCCACTTAAGCCAAAACCACCATCAGCTCTGTGTCAAAGTGTATCAGAAGCATAGAGGTCTATCAGAAGTAACCGGGAACTTAATGTTGTGCCAGTTTCTTCATAAAGATGATGGCTTTTCCTCCACTCACACCTCCCACAAACTTAGGTGAACGCGTGCTCCACTGTGTAAAAGTGTCTAACATTCTGGCTTCTGGGAGCATGATGCGGAGCATGACGAGCAAAAAAAAAAATCCACCTCAGTGTGAGCTGCCTGAACTAAAGTCCACTTTAAAGTTTCACAGTTTATATTTTAAGAGTTGCAAACTGCTGTGTCTTACGCAAGAGGAAGGTTCTGCCAAAGAATATTGTTGAAAAGAGCTTACCATTTCCAGGGCTGCCCAAGGCTAGGGAGAGGGTGAGGGGTGGGGGTTTTTGGTTGCCTGTATACATGATCAGTGCAACACCACAAAAATTGAACAAAACCAGCTGATTGTTTCTTTCCATTTCTTGCAGCACATTGACCTCTGTGAATGAGCTTGTCAGGAAAATGAAAGGGTGGCAAACAAAGCAGAGTGCCACGCAATTACTTTTTACAAGGTTTCTCAGAAGTCATCTCTGGCATCTCGACAGCAGGTGTCAAGCAAGAATTGGGAAGACAGGGACAGTGAAGGGGGCTTTCCTGGCGTCAGTGGAGTAATTAATGAAAAAAGCAGTTCAACAGTTACAGGAAGCTGTTGACAAACTCTAATGGAGGTGAGCAGGTACTGTTGCAGGAAGGCTTGTTCTCTGCCTCTACTGTTGTTACATCAGCTTCAAGCTTTATTAATCTGACCTGAAAGACATGAGCGGTCTTTTAAGAACAACTCTTTGCCTCTAAGAGGCTCTAGTAGAATCCTCCCAACCTAAAGATGGTCTTTGTGTGACTTACCAGCTGAGTGAAAACACTGGTGAGGCCTCACACAGAGTACTGAGTCCAGTTTTGGGCTCCCTAGTACAAGAGAGATGTGACTTAGGGAGTGCAGTGATGGGCTGCAAGGGTGGTGAATGGACTGGAGCATCTTCCATAGGAGGAGAGGCTGAGCGAGCTGGGGCTGTTCCGCCTGGCAAAGAGATGGCTCAGGGAGATCTTAGCAGTGTGTTTAAGTACCTGCTGGGAGGGAGCGAGGACGAGGGAGCCAGACTCTTCTCTGGACAAGGGGCAACGGGCACAAACTAAACCACACGGAATTGCATCTGAACGCAAGGAAGCACTTCTTTACTGCGAGGGCGGTCAAACCCTGGGACGGGCTGCCCAGAGAGGTTGTAGAGTCTCCATCTGTGGAGATGCTCAAACTCTGACCGGACACGGTCCCGGACAACCTGCTCCAGCTGACCCTGCTTGAGCAGAGGGTGTTCGACTAGATGATCTCAGGAGGTCGCCGCCAAACTAAAGGAGTCTGTGATCTTGCAGTTCTGTGACTTCTCACCCCGCCCCCAAATTTCTGCTGCACCAGACTTCAACAGGGAAATCCTTTAATTGTCTGTCGTGTGAAATGAGTCACAGTGTAACTTAAAACTTAGAAGATGTTGCTCTCTGAACACATTCTCTTCAGTAAATCAGTTTAAGAAAACTTTGCTTTGATGGGTGGATTCGGCTTCTCTGACAACTACTTAAAATGTGACTTTACTAGATGTGACTTTACTGTCAGTGCCTAAATTGTTTTAAATCTACTAGCGTTTATATTAAATGCAACTTGAGCAGAGCTGCTGTTTCTCTTAAGAATCTGTAATAATTTACATATGTCATTCACTTCAGCATTCCTTGTACTTGGCTATGTTAAAGTTTACTTCATTCTTAAAGTATCCTTTGTGCTTTTGTAAACACCGTGTGAGTGTTTGTGAGCGTTTTGCATAGTGAAAAGGGCAGTTGGCTGAGCAAAATAAGCCTCTAGCATTCGTGAGTAAGAGCACTCTGGTTTAAAGGACAGAATTTCAGATCAAAACCTTTTGTGCTTTTGAAGGCAAATGAATAGGCACAGCTTACGGAAGCATTTCTAGTAAGGTAATAAGCAGTTAAGCTAGGCTTGTGTGCAAAAGGTAATCAATTCGATTAATTCAGTCTCCTGCCTAAAGAATAATGATGGTGTCACTTGCATGGATATGTAATTCGTGAAAGATGCATGCTAATCTGGAGCAGTAACTGACACAGCAGGCCCACCGAGGTATGTGGATTAGCAAGTGCTGATGTACAGGATTCTAGTGACGGAGAAACAGTGGTGGACCAGGCAGGCACACCTTATGTGGGCGGTTTTGATGCAAGAGTGAAAAGCAACTATCTAATGGCTTATCAACAAGCTTCAGCTAGGTTAGTTTCACTTACTGTAGTGTAGTTCTTAAAGTGCCCCATGCAGGTTTCTGTAAGTTAGAGAATACCTAAGAATCATACAGCAGACACCTTTTGCTTGTGTGCCAAGCATAAGGAAGTGGAAACATTCCCTTTCTGTAGACAATTCCGTTCGAGATTCCCTTTAAAGATGTTTAAAATACACAGGCTAAAACTCCACTTTCAAACAGAAGCCATCAGTGCTGTGTCTGGCAGCCATCATTGTTCTCACACTGCAAAGGTTCAGCTGACAGAGCCTTCGTTTCCTGTTGTGTTTCCTGTTTCGTCATCAAGGAGTGGTGCTGCATCTGCAGGGTCTCTCTCCTCCTGCTCCACAGGCGCTCCCTTTCTTGTTCTGTTCAGTGTCCCACCCTAGAAATTCAAAGAAGCAATTAGTGACAAAAAGGATACTGTTCTTCCTGTGCACATATATTGCTACAGCTGTGTCCTGGCCCTTCACCTCACCTTCTTGCAAAAAAATACAGCCACCAATAGCTTGATACTAGGTAAGACTACTCTGCGCTCCATCAGTATTTTAGCAGATAGTTCTCTTTTTATGCAGTCCCATTTTTACCTCGGGGGAATTGCTCACATACACACCCAACAGCTATTACATCAGTAAAAGCCACTCGGTGATGCAAGGCTATTATACACCTTTTATCACACTTACCTGTTTCTTGTCCACAACATTGAGGCTAATGGAGGCAATAATGCATGCAACAGTGTTTGCCAACATAAAGACCATCATCTGTTGCCAGCGCCACAGGGGGATCTTTAATTCACTAGAAAAGGCCAAAACAGGATAGAACAACTAGTCACTTGAAGAAATTTAAGGCACCTCTATAGTTCCTTGCAGCATCAGGTTGCAAAGACACTGATTTCTGTTCACACCACTCCACTAAAGCACTGCTGATGTCTCTGCTTGGAAGAAAAGAAAAAGCATTCTCACCTGGACTTTGTTCCTAGAATGTGTCCAACAATCACATTTGAAAGGCCAACTCCAATCATCTGCACAGAAGTTGCAAGCCCCATAGCTGTCCCTAAAGTTGCTTGGGGGACCACAAGAGGTATGGATGGCCACATACTAGCCTGGTAGGAGTAATGAGAAGAGGAATTAACTCAGAGCCTTATTTAAAGGTGTTAGATGGTCATTGGTTTAAAAAGGAATTATTCCCACTAAATAAACATTTATACTTTCTCTTCAAAAAAAGCTGGTGTTTATCCCTCCCAGCCTATTCGCTGGTTCTCGACTGTTCCCCATCCTTTTCAAGCAGCTTGAGACAGCACAGACAACGCGTGTTATTTGAAACTGGAATAACCTGACTCCCGATTTCTGAAGGGGAGTTAGACCTGATGATTTAGCTCAGGTAAGACTCAAAGGAGATTCAGGTGTTAGATTCGAGGTAAAAAAGCACTATGAAAAGCATAGATTCGTGCTTCATGCTGTATCAAATGGTCCCTTACTCAGCTTTGTGTTTTGCTCCATATGGATGCTTTGGGGTTATTAGGTACTACCCAAAGTCTTCAGGACTGGGGAGCCGATGACTTCAAACCGTGGCTGCTAAACCTGCTCATCAGGACACGAGGGCAGTGATATGTGCCATCCAGGCTGTAGAAGGAGCACAGCCACAAAACACTCAACTACAGCGTGGGGTTGTGAACTTACAGCAGCAAAGGAGTAAGTAATCCCCAACCAAATGGTGGAGACTAACGGAGGAACAAACGTAAATGCCAGGAGAGCGAAGACTGGCAGAGTCAATGCAGCACAGCTAACAGCAAAGACGCCTCTCAGTCCGACGTAGTCCTGGTAAAGGAAACAAACAGAAGGCCTCTTACAAGGGATCCTTCCTTCCCACAGGTCCCAGTGACGTGAGCGGCTGTGCAAAGTGGGCTGGCATGAGTGGCAGTAACATGTCATTTCCTAGTTGTTGATATTGTAGCAGACTAGCTATTACTAGTTCCTCCTGCATACTCCTGAACTGAGACTGAAACACTTGTCAGAGAATCAGTGTCCAGTATTCATGTGAAATGGCAGGCTTTAGTAAAGGGGGAGGGAAAACACACCATTATGCCCTGACAGTTATGGAAATAAGGAAAGGAAGAGTTTGACAAAACAGGGACTGATTACATGCAGGTTGTCCTTGCCCACTACTTGCAAAGCTTATCCAGTCTCAGACTTCTCAAAATACACAGCCATTTGCCATGGTTTGATGCTACCATAGCACAATTAAGGGACAGAGGGAAAAACAGGTTAACATGATTTCTTGTAACTTAATTCAGACTAAAGTGCATCTTGCAGTTTCCAAGGAATTAAAGGACTGCTGATTCAGCAACAATAGGCTAAATTCTGTTGAGGGGGTTGTAACAAAGACATTTCAAGAAATTAGGAAAAAGTTATCAGCAAGCACTTCTGGTTTTGGGTACTCACAATTAATATGCCAACTGCTGCAGAGAGAACAAGAGAGCTGTCGTACACTGCCCCAGCAATATAAGCGGCTGCCTGCTGACTGTAACCAGAATATTTATCCTGGATAAACTTGCTAAAAATGAAATGAAGGGGAGGGGAAAAATTACATAATTAGGATTCTTGATCTGGTTATTTTGACAGAAAGTAAGTCTGAGCACAAACATATGGATAGGGAGGGTTTTAATGAGAGGACTTGTAAACAAGTTTGATTCCATCTGGTTTGTAGTGCCGCGCCTTTGTTGTTTTGTCTTCTTTTTAATTGGTGCACGCCACAGAGACGCTGGTAGCTTAAATGGCCACTTTCAAGATGCTTCTGCAAGTGCAGAGTAAAACTGCAGGTTAAAGTTGGGCATATGTTCAATTACATCAGCACAGCTCACAAGCAGCATTTTGCCGGCACCTGTCCAAAACATACAGATGGATTTTTTTATATTCTCTTTGAAGAGGCAGAAAGCATTATCAATCCAAGGGTGAGAATGCTGAGGGGCAGGAAAAATATTTTAAAATAATCCAGCAGCAAAGATCAGTATTTACATTGAACACCTGCATTTTAGAAGTACTAGGAATTCCCCCCGGCATCTTTAAGGAGACTTCTTGTTAACGCAGAAAACATACCAAGTTTTATTTTCATTGTCAGAAGTCAGCCTTTCACCTTTGTTAGGGACACGCAAAAATGGCATTAAAACTTACTTAAATTCCTCACAGAATTTACAGTCATACAGTGGTAACAGCTTAGAAAGACTAGTTTATTTAGAGATCTTGTAGCTACTTAAACCTGCTTTGGCTACTTGCATGCCACTTACCATTAGTAATAATGAGCCTTCATAGCCTGTGCTGTCAGCTAAGTATGAAACAAGACACTGTTCCCTGAAGATTTCACTGCAGCAGAATTCGCCAAAGAGCAGTGGCCTTGGGACCATTATTCTTCCAACTGGGAAGCAGCATAGCATTTTTTGCCAGAAAAGATGTGTGAAACATGACTCCTGGTGCCTGAACTTTTGCTCCGCGGGGAGCAAAAAAAAAAAAAAATTCTGCAGGGAGGCAGAATTGCAGAAATGAGGATTCTGTGATCAGCAGAGAGTTTTCAGTTAAAATGAGAGGGCAACTGATAGAAAGCCCATCTCATCAAGGCCTTGACGATCCTTGACATCTTGAATGTCTTTATTTTACTAACAAGAGGTCACTTAGACATTCGTTATGACAACATTGATGATTCACTCCCAATTTCACAGTGGCTTACTATACATCACTAACGAAATACTATCAAAATAATTTTTTTTTTTTTTTACTGCAGGCCTTTGCTAATATAAAAGTTCATACTCATTATGTGATAGAAGCCGCATCATCCACAAACAGGAAAAAGCAGCAAAATGACAAGTCTGTGGCAGAGCCACAGGACAGAAGCAGGAGTCCCAATTTAGTCGGGCAGGTTGCTGCTTTGTTTTAAGCAAATGAAGGCATAAAAAAGGAAGTCTGCAGCCTTGCACTGGGATGCAAAGGCTTCCCCACTTACAAACCCAGGCTGCTGCAAGCTTAGCTTTGTTCCAAACACAGCAGACAACAGCAGGAACTGCAGGACAGAACTGCCCCAGGCCTGTGAAGCTAACACCACACCCAGCTCAAAAGACAGCCACTTTGTTGGACTATCACAAAGGTGAAATGTCTACGGGCTATTTTTTTAAACAAACTGTTTCTTCCCCGACTCCCAAATCCTTCTGATTCTCCTTTAGCAGTGTTCCAAGCTTTAAATATTGGATGAATCATTTCCCTTTAAGTTATTTTTGCTTTCCTTCAGAAGCCTCCCTCACCTTTGAAGGAAAAGAAAGGTCAAAGAACCCTCGTATTCTTTAACTAGTTGTTAAAGACACGTTTCTCTGTGTTTCATGAGTGGAAGGAACAAGCATATTACCCCCATATTTCCCAGTCAACTAAAAATCGAGGGCCTGCAAGGCTCCAGTAGGCTTGTATCAGCCAGTGGGACTACAGCCACAGCGCAATACCTGGCGTCTGCCACAAAGGGGAAGACTCCATTGTAGAAGAACATGATGGTGAGGACCAGGAGCCAGTAGCGAAGGGGAAGTCGTCGGATGTCCTGAATCCGCTGCAAAGATAAGATGTGCCCTCACTCACCAGGAAACAGTCTTCAGCTTCACACTAACGTCACTTTCTGCAAGCCACTGAAGGTCACAAAAAATTTCAGAAGTAACAGCAGGTAAAAGGGAAGTGAAAGGCAGCTCATGTACCTCTAAGCGAAATTTGGCATGTGCTGTCTCCAAAGCATTCCTTCCTTAACACTATTCAGTAAAGAAAACAAAAAAAGCTTTCTTCTTATTTTTATAAAGGTTATGGCTGCAAGAGACTATTCTAAGCAGGCTCTATTAAGAGCCTACTGCAAAACGTTAAGTGAAACACAGTGGAAAGATACAGTATAAGCAGGAGTCAGGACACAGATACAGAAACCAGTAAGAATACTGTCATGAGAAGGATGCTGTCTAATAGATTTAAGTGCCATAAAAATTGCAACCTATTCCCTGTAATGCTTGTTCCTAGAGAGAAGCATGCAAGGAGGAATGGAAGATAAGGGCTGGCAAAAGATAGTTCAGTACTGGCCAGATTAGCTACTTTCTATCACGGATCCTGTGAGCCAGAAAGCAGTTCCAGAGAGAGGCTACTATCTAGTTTTATACACAAAATCCTCCTCAGCCACCTGCAGTCAAGAACTAACTGGCTGAGAAAAGGAATGCCCTTCAGAGTGCTAACTCAGCTCTCTGGAAGGCTGCAAATACATAGGCTCTAAACAGAAAATCTAGATTTTGGTGGCTTGCAGATGCAACACCCTCAGACGTACATGAAGAACTACTCTGCAAGCCTTAACCAAGTGGCGTTAATGCCCTCTTCTGGCCAGGATCAGCTCTTACTACTGCAGGCTTCCCTGCACTGCAAAAGCAGTGCTCACGCACCCCAGGCTTTGAAGATTGAGATGGAAAAGCTGCCTGTGCACTACATACCACTTTTTTGGATTCTTGCTGGATAACCCCATCCAAGCCCAGTTGCTTCATGCCCACTTTATCTAGTACACTGACTGTGAGGGCTGAAACAAAACCAAGCACGCAGAGCAGGGTACCTGGAAAAGACACAAGTGGTGTTAGAAATTCCTCAGTGGGGAGAGAGCTGAATGACAAAACCAACTGCATGTAATGCGCAGAATTCTCTATGACTCCTGCTCCTGGCTTCTCTTAACATTAACAGCCTTCCCTACTGCAGCCACGTAGTAGGACCACTTACCTCTGACCACCCTGTCAGAGTCCTTGAGCTCTTTGTCCACTAAGCTTCCAATGCGCTGCAGAATTGCCTGAGGCCAGTGAAGATAAAGCCCCACCCATCTCTAAAGACAGCCACTTTGTTGGACTATGGCCAGAATGCCTTCTGAACTGCAGCAGGCCTGTGCATAACAAACCCAAGGTTAAAACAAGGCAGACATTAAGAAACTTCCGTGGTCCCATGAGCAGGAGAGGTATCACACACGGGCTGGTACTGGAAGCCAAGTTATGCCTCTTCATTTATAAGACCTGCTGCAGTTACTGCAGCAATCTGACCCGTTAGCACACTCGGCTCCAGAGTACCGAGTCAGATCGTGCTGGGTATGCCAGAAGCAAGTTTGGCAATGGCCATCTGCTGCAGACATCCTTCTCTCAGAAAGAGATCTGTACCTATTTTGTTTTCCAAAGAGCCAAAACAATCTCTGTGACGCATACACACTTTGTCTGATGTATTTATCCCTTCATGGGCTACTGAAGTTGCTGTGCTGTGCTTGCAAATGCTGCCTGAGCATAAAACTAATAGTGTCAGATGGGATGCAACACGCCGTGCCCGTCCCAGCTTCTTCTCTGAGCTGGAATCAGAGGAGAGCAACGGGTTTCAATTTCTGCAAGAGATTTATCTCACATATGCATCCTCTTTTCAGTGGGTGATGGCCCATGCTGGCTTGTTGTTTGGGAAATAACACTTTCCTTTAATCACTGAGTCTCTGTATACAAAGGATGCCATGAGGCAGGTACCCGAGTGCCACTACTTAACTGCACTGTGAAACAGATCATCCCTTCCACTACAGACAGATCCCATCTCACTGTAGCAATGAGAGGACAGAAACCCAAATCTTCTAAAGATATGAGCCCTAGAACAGATTCACGCTGTAATTTAAACCTACAGTTTTGATCAGTCCACGTGCAAGGCATTTTATGCTGAGACTAATACAGATACTATACGGAACCAGCATGTCCTGCTAGCTAAAATACAGAAGAACAAACACATTAGATTCCTCTCTTGTTTCACTCTGAAGTTTCCATTCCATGGGAGTAAACCTACATTAAGTAATGACTACCTGTGACTGCAGATGTTAAAATTTCTCAATAAAACTGCAGACAAAACTGTCAGGCTGACACTACAGCTTTAGAGAGGGTTTTCAGGCATCAATGAAGAAAACACCAGTCCATTGCCTGCAGAAAGCAACAGGAAAAACTGGAAAATAATGTGCCACCTCCCACTAACCTCACTATCATCTCGTTCAGGTACTTTTCGTAACTGGACGAAAACAGGCTAGCCTCAGGTCTAGAAAACAGAAGGCCAAAGCACCAAAGAAACTCACCTCCCCAGAGCGTCCACTGCATTCCAAATTTTGCCTCAAACTGCTGGGTGAAGAAGAAGTTGAGGACACTCCCAAGACGGGAGAAAGACAGAGTCAGTCCAAATGCCAGTGCCAGTTCCTTTCCCTTGAACCAGAAGGCTGTGATACGATTCTGCACAACTTGGAGAAGACAAAAATCCTCTATTGAACAGACAGACTTGGCCAAGAGCATTGCACAGAAGCAACAAACAGAGCCTCTCAAGCTAGAGGGCTTGAGCTGGGGTAAGAGACCGCTAGGCATCCCAAGTGGAGGTAGTACGTGTCAACTTTGCAGTCCGTTTTAAAACGTACTAAATCATGCTGGGACACGGGAGGTCAACTTATCCCTCAACTTAGGCAAGCAAAAATAACCCCAGAGGCATAGCAACCACTTGTCAGTCCCCACCCTTGGGAGAATGACAAACTTGTGAGAGGGGAAGAGTTTTAAACATTTCGGCACACATTAAATTCATGCAACGCTTCAAGGAGTGGTGTTCTTCTGTTAGCAATATAGGTTCCTGGTGCAGAGCAGATGAAGCTGACTGCTAGGACAAGGGTCTAGGAGGCAAAATAAAAATGTATGACGACCCTCTGGTGAGGTGTAATTAAGAATGTGAATTCCTTACTAGTAAGTGATCCATTCCCAGAGCCAAAGAGCAGTCTTCCTGTTAGCATCATTGGCAGGAGGTATGGTGACCCCTTGAAATGTGAGCCTAGAGCAAAGATTGATGATCCCAGCACAGTCAGAAGAGAGAAAACAAAGACACCAACTAGGGAGAAACAAAAAAAAATACACAAACCTCAACAGACATGCTGAGATCAGGACAAAAGCATCCTTTGTCACAAAGCAAAAGAGCAACCTCAAAACAGGCCAGTAAACCTGTGGCCTTCCATCAGTTTACCCTCATTATTTTAATTTTGTAAAGACCAGTCTCTTTATAAAATGGCCTGGGAATCCTCAAAATACTGATGATATTATCATGGTGGAAAGTTAGAGAGGCAGAATAAGTCAGAGGGAGGACTCTGAACTCTATAATAGAGTTCCTGTTCCTGTCCTGAGCTCCACTACAGACTATGGCCTAGAGCAAGCGATCTCCTCTGTGCCTCTGTCTCCTCATCTGCAAGATGTTTACCTCTGTGATACAGAGACAGAGCATAACTGCATTTGCTGGGACTGCTGGGTCTTAGATTACAGCACACACCAGAACAAATGTCAGAGAGCAGGGAACAGAACACTACTTATCGGTTTGTCCCATCGAAAACGGGTAACACTATTCCCCGTTACATGCGTGTCAGAGGAAAGCACGTTTACTGCACTGCTGCGTAAATTCAGGTCAGTCACTGGTCAAAGGATGAAAACGTCTCAGTTGCCTTCAGGGAGCTGCTCAACTACCCGTCACGCACTCCGTACGCAGAGCTCTCCCTCCTCTCCCATCCCTCTGTGATCTTACTGACGTGGAACCTTTGATCATCCCTTTGCACTGAAAGAACAGCCTGAAAGCCCACTTCAGTACAAGAATAAATTAATCGATCCTCAGAACTTACAGCGATTTCCGAGTTTATCAATCAGGAATCCAGCCAGAATAACCACTACTGCATTTCTAGGAGAAAACAAGAACAGAAACATTTGTGTCTTGCTGCTGGGAAGCAACTAGCAAACTACCCCGCGCCCCCGAAGCAGGAGAAAAGTGACTTACGTCCAAGCATAGATCGCGTACAGCAGATTGTATTGCGCAGGGGTCATTCCCAAGCCTTCCACGCAGTCCAGCGTGCTGTTATGCCCGGTACTGTTATGATGGGTTCCATTGGGGCAGGTCAAGTTCTGCAGAACAAGTCACAGAACCTGTGTTAGGCAGCAGACAGATGAAACCCCACACATTCCTTTAAAAATGAAGTTAAGTTCTTGCCGACTAGATTTCTGTTTCTCCTACTAAGTTCCCACTGCCACAACCAGGAATTAGAGGACTTGTGCCTTCTCCCAGGAAGCCAGCCCTTGCCAAATGAGACGTGACTGGCCATCGGCAAGTCACATCTTCCCTTTCCCTTTCTGTGGCAGTAGCGGCAGGCGCTCAGCACTTTTATACGCATTTCAGTCCGAAAGAAAAGCCAGGAGACTGCACCATAAGGTTTATTCGATCCCTTAGTTTCTTGGCTATAGTTTAGCTTGATCTGACTCTTCATTACATGCTATAAAGTCTTAAGCAGTGTGTAAACATGAAACTTAGCAGTAGTCCATATTCAGTCACAGCTATAAAGCATTTGCTGAACAGTAGGAAACTGGTAGTCCTAGCATGATTTAACAACGTCGGTTTTGCTACCGAAAAGCAACATCTCCTCAACACCATACGATCGGGAAAAAACCCCTAGATCTTCCAACTACTAAAAATCTACCAGCATTAGGAAATGGACGCTAGGTCTTCCACACCAGTAGGCGCAAACTTAACGTCTTGAATAAGCACAAAGGAAAGCGTGATTTTAACCACATGACTTTTACAGAGCCATCATATTTACAGACCCCTCAGATCTGCTGTAGTAGAAATGTCTGAGGCTGCGGGGAAACAGTTCTCTAGAACAAAGTGTTTTCACTGCAAGCACTGGTCTTAGATGCCCTGACTACCACTGTACCACTTGTGGAAGGCAGGCAGAGGCTAAATTTGCCAGAATACAAATATGATGAGAGTGTCAACAGAAAAAAACCCTGTTTGCACAGTACCTAACACGGAAAAATATGGCTTGGTTTCACTACCCTATAAAGTTACCCAGGTAACAAAATATGACATAACCTTTCCTTTAGTCCATGACTCTTCTCCCACAGACCCACAGAAGTTGTGGAGGATCAAGCAATAAATACTGACCTATTTTTTTTTCTTTTTACTCCTGTTTGCAAGGACAAACTGCACCCAATTTAGCCTGGAGTTGACTGTTTGAATGTTATGGATTAACTGCATTTTAAAAAAAAAAAAGTTACATGCGAGCTATATGTATTTCTGCCCTCGCTGTTGAGGCAGACAAAGAGCAGGACAGTGACTCTCAGCCTACACATACTAACCTACCAGCAGATGGCACACATGAGTAAAATCACCTCTCAAAAGACATGAAACAAATGTAATAATGACAGATAAATGAGTCAAGTAACAATTTCTGTCAGGTATCCAGGAATTCAGCTAAGAACTCTGGGACTCCGGCATCCCTGGAGAAATCCCAGAAATGAACTAAGGTATCAGTCTGAACCCTGAACAACAAAATGTTCTAGCATTTGAGAATACGACTAGTTTTACATGACAGGGTCCTCCTGTGATCTCCCTGCACAGCTCTGTCTTTCAGGTAGCAAGCAAACACACGATGTGACACCTGCAGCGTCAGGAGGTTTGGATCTGAAGACCCCAAAAGTCTTTTCTAGTCTCCCATCTCCAACATCGCTAGCCTTCCAGTCCAGTGTAGGTAATCGGGGTCAATTCTACGTATCTTCTACGTGCAGAGTGGCGTGAATGCCATCCTGATTCTGAACTGCACTGGTGTAGCAAACAGTCGTTTGGACAGAGAGCTGACCATCATCGAGCAAGGACAAGTTGTAGATTTCCAGTGCTCCAGACAGCAGCAAGAACTCAAACCTCTCGTGGCTCGTCCCGGCTTCGTGCATCACACGTGCCAGTAACAACCCCTCACCCCGGCACCTGGAACACAAGACCTTGCAGCACGACTCCCATACTGACACCGTAAGACAAGGTTCCGACGCTCCACCGGCCACCCAGGCCTCCGTTCCGCGGGGCCGCGGCCCAGACGGACGCCCGGCACTCACCCCCTGGAACTGCTCCTGCAGGACGCTGGGGATGTCGAAGCAGAAGTAGGAGCCGAAGGTGAGGAGGCAGCTGAAGAGGAGCACCACGAACCTGTAGGAGCCTGCGGGGCAGAGAGGACTCGACTCGACTCCCCTCCCCTCCCCTCGCCCCTTCACCTCGGGGCCCGGCCCAGCCCTCCC
>WAAD01041834.1:65640-78810 GCA_013389945.1 Fregata magnificens | reverse complement strand
CTGCCCGCGGTGAGGCCGCTGGCGGGCCGCGGAGCGGCCCCGGGGCCGGCCTCCCGCTCTGGGTCGAGGCAGAGCCGCAAGGGCTTGAGAGGAATCTGAAGGGGAATCGTGGAATGGAATCCCAGAATGTCCCGAGTTGGAAGGGACCCACAAGGACCATCGAGTGCAGCTCCTGTCCCTGCCTAGGACAGCCCCAGAATTCACACCGTGTGTCTGAGGGCGTTGTCCAAACGCTTCTCGAATGTTGTCAGGCTCGGCGCCACGACTGCCTCCCTGGGGAGCCTGTTCCAGCGCTCCACCACCCTCTGGGTGAAGAACCTTTTCCTAACCTCCAACCTAAACCTCCCCTGGCACGTCTTCCTGCCTTTCCCTCGGGTCCTGTCACTGGCGGCCAGGGAGAAGAGATCGGCACCTGCCCCTCCTCTTCCCCGTGTGAGGAAGCTGGACCGCGATGAGGTCTCCCCCCAGTCTCCAGGCTGAACAGACCAAGTGACTTCAGCCGCTCCTCATACGGCTTCCCCTCTAAACCCTTCACCATCTTCGTGGCTCTCCTCTGGACACTCTCTAGTAGCTTCGTATCCTTTTTACACTGTGGCGCCCAAAACCGCACACAGTACTCGAGGTGAGGCCGCAGCGGTGCAGAGTAGAGCGGGACAATCCCCTCCCTCGCCCGGCGAGCAATGCAGTGCTTGATGCACCCCAGGAGACGGCTGGCCCTCTTGGCTGCCAGGCCACACTGTTGGCTCACGTTTAGCTTGCTGTTGACCAGAGCCCGCAGATCCCTCTCCACGGGGCTGCTCTCCAGCCTCTCATTCCCCAGTCTGTACATACATCCAGGGTTGCCATGTCCCAGGTGCAAAACCCGGCACCTGCCTTTCTTAAACTTCATACAGTTGGTGATTGCCCAGCTCTTTAAGTTGTCCCGATCTCTCTGCAGGGCCTCTCTGCCCTCGAGAGTGTCCACAGCTTCTCCCAGTGTTGTGGGACGCAGAAGGACCCGATCTGCAAAGCAGCGTGCTGAACTGGAGGAGGTGCCCTCAGTTAAAAAGCGGAAAGGGAGTAAAGCGAATTAAAAGTAGTGCATATAAAAGGAAGAAGTCAAATGGGTAAATACAGGATGGGGAATAGCTGACTAGAGAACAGCAGCACCAAAGAAACTGTTTTTTGTGCATCATAAACCAGAGCCAAAAATGCGATGTTTTGGGGGAAAAAAAGGCCTGTCTTCTAGGATGTGTTAATAGAAGTGTCTCATGTAAGAAATGGGGAGAGGGGTTATTTAAGCTAGCAGACAATGCTGCACAAGAACAGATAGAAACCAGTCAAGCATAAATTTTCTAGTTACTGCAAGAGCAGGGTCCTGGTAATGAAAAGAAGAAAAAGAAGGAAAGAAGAAGAAAAAAACCACAAAAACCCCCAATCCCCTATATGATTGAAACAGTAAGTATATTTCTCTCCCTGTTTGAAGAATATTTTCTACCCAGGCAATGCACAACGAGCGATCAAATCAGGCCAGCCTCACAATGGCAACAGTGAGGGCCATTGCCTTCCTGATTTTAAAACAGAGCTTGATAAATACACGAGTAAGGCCTTGTGGCATGGCTGTCCTTCACAGCAAGCAGCAGGACCTGGGAATCCACAAGTTTCTTCCCGCTCCTGTGTCAGTGGGTGAAAGGTACCCACGCAGCAGGGAAAAGGTACAGGATGAAAAAATAACCTTGAGGAACCTGGATACGTGTCGCAAAATGTTCTCTGTGCTCATGTTCTGTGTTCAGTAAGACAAAGTTTATTCAGGTAGCCAATGCAATGTTAAACAATAGCTTTTCAGCAGTGGTGTGTACTGAAAATAACTAACAATTTTAGGAGTATCTGACTTGTGAATGATACTGTAAAAGCTGGTTAAAAGAACTCCCCAAGACTCAATTTTGGAGTTTAGAAAGCAGGCATTCTTTATTACAGCGCTGGATGCACGGGGGATCATTCCACCTAACGTGCATACCTACTGGAGTTCATTTTTGACATTTACACAGGAAAGTTAACACACCACGCCTATCTAATACATAATCATTAGTGTGACTAAGCACCCTCTTCTTCCATTGGCCTGTATTTCTCTCGCTTCGGTTGTAAAGTTACAGTGTGATTTTAATTAACTGCGCATGCTCACCAGGAGCGGAGGGGTAGCTCTTTTCGTCCCTCAGTTTAGTCGGTGGTCACAATCTCCCCCTGCCAGAATTCCCTTTCCCCCAGTTTCTGTGCTTCAGCACCTTCCGGGCCAAGAAATTCCCTTTTATCACTGCTGACTGGTTTGTGGCCTTCCCATATCTTCACAGCCTTCTCCGTAGCAGGAGGTTTCCACTGTCAGTCCTTGAAGTTCTACTGAATTGCATTCCTTTAGGGGGTTCTTGTTAATGAGGCATTCGTTGCTAATACCCTCTTATCTGGCCTAGGCATTATTGACTACCTGGTTAAAATTCTCAGGTGTTAGTTTCTACTCCTAACTGTGATCCTTTCATAACTACTACTAACTCCTGCGCTATTCCATTTCATCCAAGAAGAATATATACGTTTGAGGTAACAATTATGTCCACCACAAAAGGCACAGTGGAACCTTCTATCTTTTAGCTTTTGTTCAAGATATCAGTTCCTCTCTTTTTCTTGAGACTTTGGACTTACAAATCCAAAGCCTCAATATTCAAACTTAACCTTCATATATAATTGACTACAACTACAGCATTGAATCATTATATAGGCTAGAATACAAACACAAATTACAAGTATTATAATGGCAAACGTATTTTTCAACCAAATCCAATTTGGTAACCATGAGGTAAGTTTATGCCATAATTCCTCAAATCCCCAGGACGGGCAAAAGTGAGGAAAAAACCACAAAGCCTTGTGGGTTGAGATACAGACAGCTTAATAAGTGAAGGGGAAAAAAACCCAAGGAAACAACCCACCAAGTGATGCACGGGCAATTGCTCGCCATCAACAGCCCGATGCCCACCTGGCCCCCAAGCGACGGTTACCTTGGAAAAAACTCTCCCCCCAGCTTTCTTGCTGAACATGATGCGTGGGACATCTCTTTGGTCAGCTAAAACATGGTTGTGTTACCAACATTGTTTTCCTCACCAGCCTCAAGCACAGCACTGTATCAGCTGCTATGAAGAAAATAAATTCCTTCTCAGCTAAACCCGGTACACTGACTAAGAACCAGTTCCTGAAGGGAACTCTTCTGGCCAAATAAAAATGTTTTATAGAAGCATTTAGCAAAAATAAAAATGTCTGGATAACAGTAACCTTTATATATACATGTGTATGTGTGTATATATATATGTGTGTGTGTATACAAAAACGTGTGTGTGTGTATAAAACATACAATTGTGTGTGTGATCAATTTGAAAACTAGGGTTAGAGCTTTCCTANAGAAGAGTCTGGCCCCGTCCTCATGACACCCACCCTTCAGATATTTGTAAGCAGTAACAAGATCCCCCCTCAGTCTTCTCTTCTCCAGGCTGAACAGACCCAGGTCTCTCAGCCTTTCCTCATAAGAGAGGTGCTCCAGTCCCCTGATCATCTTTGTGGCTCTCCGCGGGGCTTGCTCCAGCACTTCCCTGTCCTTCTGGAACTGAGGAGCCCAGAACTGGGCACAGTACTCCAGATGTGGCCTCACCAGGGCCGAGTAGAGGGGGAGGAAGATAATCTCCCTCGACCTGCTGGCCACACTCCTTTGGATGCATCCCAGGATGCCGTTGGCCTTGTTGGCGACAAGGGCACAGTGCTTGCTCATGGTCAGCTTGCTGTCCACCAGCACTTTTGCAGGTTTTCAGGAAACTAGCTGGTTTTTCATTCTAGGTACTTCCTTACAAAAGCTATGAAATGCTCCCGAGTTCCGTTCTTTCTACCAGTGCTGCCCCTCGTTTCATTTCTGATTTATGTCTTCATGAGGAACGCCTGCTGGCAAGAAGAGTTATAATGGCACCTGGGAGAGCCTTTTCAGCTGTCAACATACTGCGGCAGCACTACTTTTTACAGTCAGAGAATGAATCTGATTCCAGACTTGGAAGTAATACACACGTGCAGGGTACCATAGCCCACAGATTCTCAGATTTCTTGTCAGGCTATAACCATGTGTGTACCAATACTGCAGGGAGCAGCAGCAGGTTCCTGTTCTGCACAAAGCTTTGTAGCACTTCTAAGATGTGTTTGTGCCACTACTGGTATTTGTATCACACTTCAGGAACCTGTGTTGCAATCACATTGCTTATGAAAAATACTAATATGCCGGACAAAGTTCACTGTGGTGCCAAAGGGATGGAAATGAAAAATACGTATCAGCATCCTGCTATGTGAATAATAGGTTGAAGATACTGGATTCCTTTGGATAGTGAGTCTGGACACACACTTCCAATTTTCTCCCTCAGAAGTGTTTTGTTTTCCACGTATATATATACATATATGAGAAATATTTTCTGTATATATATGTGCATGTATATATGGAAATATATATATGTTTCATAATATTCCATGTTATGTATATGGAAATAGATAATACACATTTTCCACACATTCCTTTCAATCCTTGGCTAACAGGCTATGTGAATTTGATGCGTTAGAATTAATTCACCTTTTGAATTTTACTCTTTTTTTCCCCCTTTTAGCTCCAGCTCATAAATGATCTGGAGTAGAGATTGGAAGTGTGTTCGATTCATGAGCCCTTAGTAAGAATTAGTATATAGGACTCGTGATGGTGAGGTCAAATACTTGTGAGGGATTTGCAATGGTGGCATGAATGTTTGTCCATACTCAGGTTACTGCAAGTCTAGAAGAACCTTTAGGCTGTCTTTAGGGAGGAAAGGGACAGGCATAAAAATACTTTAGATGCCACTTAAAGTTAACTTTAACTTCAGATGTCAGTTAAAGATAACTTTCTGAGCACGGCCAGGTGAAATACTTCCCTGCTGAATCTGTACGTCAGCAGCTCTGGTGTCTCTGCCATTGCTCAGAGCTTCCTAGAAGAGAATCAGAACTAATAGACATGACTGATTAAAAATCTATGATCCAGAAATCATTTGGGAACACTGAACCTGAAGACTGTTGTTATTTCCATCTTCTATCCAGTAAGAAGTCTTTGTGTAGTAGAAGAGGTGTGGGCTTATGTCACAAACGGAGTAGGAAGATCCAAAAAATTTAAAACTGAAGCAGTAGCAGTGTGTCAGAAACCTCATCTACTCACAACACTTATGGGGCAAGAACCAGACCAGTTCAGACAGAGGAAAGAAGAAGGAGAGCTTTTTTTCCATTGCTGCTTCAAGAAAGAGAATTAATATTTGATAAGAACAATCAATTAGCTGATAAATAAGATGCAGATTACGCATACAACCTATGGAGACCATCCTTGAAGAAAACCTTTAATGTAGAGGATCCGTGATGGCTTTGTAAGGTCTGGAGCACGGTTGTGGGCAGCTGGTTGCCTCAAGGTTTGCCTTAGGTTCTACCTTGTAAGTATATCTATGATTTTAATATTGTCTCCTCTCTATTAGTTCTCTTATATTCTGTCAAATTCCATTCATCTTAACTTGAATTTGTAGGTGTTCAGTCATTCTGATTTCTATTTGAGCCATCACCCGGTTCCTCCAGCTGTGCATCCATAAATGTATCATCATAACATTTTGCCTTGACTGTAAAATTATTCCAAAACTGCAGAGCTTTTGTATTTCCTGAAGCTCTCAGAAGTCCTCGTTTTAGTCCTCTCATAGAAACCTGCACAGATAATTGTAATTCAGTTTTACAGAAAGCTTACTGAAAGTAGTATCAAGTCCTTCTCCTGCCCTTGAAGTTCTTGTGCCAGTTTTTCTGATTTTATAGCTTCAATTTTCTATCTTAAAACAGGCACTCTCTTCTGGTACGTGTTTCCCCTTGTTTATGTGGATTTTTCATCACCAAGAAATCGGTCTCAGGGACTCCTCAAGTGTTCTGGACAGCCCTTTGAGTTTAACGCCTAACGTAGTAAAGCACGTGTCATTATTTGAATTCTGTTCCCAAGTGATTGCCTTACATGAGAGAAAAGAGTGGAATTGGTTCTGTAACAAGTTGTGTTAAATCTTTTTGGAAAGATACTGTATTTTTTGTTATCTCTTCAGTCATAAACAGTCAGGTAAAAGTATAGCTGTAGTAAGTACAACGTTTTCAGGCAGGTGAGTGATTTTTATTTCTCAGATGTTATACTTCATTTTGCAATGAATTGCGTATTTCTTCTGGAAACAGAGGAAACAGGAGCATTAATCTGTAATCATTTAACATATTTTGCCGTATCCTTCTCATGACTGCGTATTTTTCTTACTGACCAGCCAGTGCCTTCTCTCAGGCTCACTGGGTCCCCAGAGGCTGTTCTGCTGCCAAGCTCTGAAATGGCTTTTTGCTGCTGATGCTGTCAGAGGCTCCGTCACCAGATGATGTGTGTTGCTCACCGCCGAGGCTGAGTGGCTGGAAGGGAGGAAAATCCCCAATGCACGGGGTGAGCAGTGGGGAGGAGGAGGGTTTACAACGGCAGGAAGACCCACACTCGTGTGTGTTTGCTTACTGCGGTGTCTGAGGGATCAGCTGTTCTTTTTTTTCTGTAAAGTCCTGCTGTTGCGAGAGAGCTCTTTAATATAATTAATAATGTAACCTTTCCTAGCATTGCTGCTCCATTTGCTGATGTTCATTCCAGCTAGCTTAGAAGCCATCCCTCCCACGGTTTCAGGACAGACCTTAAAACCCACCATGAATTTAATACGGCACTAAACTAAGGAGTCCTTAGTTAATTATATTCTTTGCCCTTGTCACAGAGGCAGAATATTCCCTCTTTGCTGAACCACTAACAAAGGCAACCCGACTCTTTTGGTACTTGTACTGCATCCCTTACTGCCATAACTGAGCATCTCTCTGTCACCTTAAATTTGTACTGAAGGTCTCTTTTAAATGTAGCTTAGGTTTGTAGAGGCTCTGCAAGTGTCTCTCTCCTGCTTTATGAAAAGCAAACGGAAAGAAATGGGGGAGCTGGTGTAAATCTTCTGGGCACTAAGGTGTGTGCAGCTGCCCCTTTCTGCTCGAAAAGATTGTCCCCAGCCAGGCGTGTCCCTGCACCTGCAGTTTGTCAGCTGAATGCACAGGAGTAAAAGTGGGGCTGGGGTTAAGGTCCAGGACACGGGAAGAACGCAGCATGCTGGTACAGAACATATGTGTCAAAACTGACATTTGAAATCTACCATCCTACTTCCTTCATGTTTCTCTCTGTCTCTCACTGGCATGGAAGGATATCAGGTGCAGAAGGGCTACTATAAAACATTTAACAGCAGCCAGTGTTTCTGAAAACATCATGAGCTTCTGCACATTTTGCTATGCTTCTACTCTTTCCTAATTTACCAGAAGATACCCTTCCTTGCAGTGGCCATGGTTTTCACATAACGTAGCTTGCTTGGGGTTTGGGGTTTTTTTTTTCCCCTCTCTATACTTTATAGGGCAGGGAGTAAAAGGTCTGAGATCAGCAGGCCAGGACATCCTGGCCTCGTTCAGGAAATCCTTTTTGCCTTCAGTTCAAGGTCTACTCATTGATTTAATATGCAAGAAAAAAAAAATAAAGTCCACATGCAAGTTAGTAAAAAAAAAGAACAACCCCGAACTTACCCTTCGCATGCATTTTTGGTGTTAATATTCATACGAATGTAATTATCATGTCCCCTGGAAAGCACACTTGGATACGAATACAGTTGGACTCGATGATCTTAAAGGTCTTTTCCACCCTAAATGATTCTATGATTCTATGAGAATTAATAAAATAGAGAGATGGAAGGTGAAACCGATCCTACAGATCCTAGGGCAGATCCCCACTGCAGTCAGTGGTTTGGTAATTAGCACAATACCATCTTAAGGAAATACTGTACCATTTGTGTGTCATTTCCTGACGTATTGCAGAGCTTTCAAGTGAACTTCAGCTGTGAGTACTGGGGACAAGTTATTTAGTGCAAAAATTGAGCAGTTTCTTGTGACAGATCAAAAGGTACATACTAACTGGGTAGACGCTACCTTTGGAGAACCATGTCAAAAGGACATTTGCTTTAGGCAAAGATGCCATCTTTAAAACTGAGTCCGGAAAATCCTTCTGAAGTGCACTGAAGAGAGGTAGAGGAGAAAGTAACTTTTCTGTTGCTAAACCGTATCATCGCAGCAATGAGTAGTGCACTTTGAAATTTAGCAAACTGGCAGATGGGAAGAAAATGATGTCAGATTTTACAAATCTGTGTTCTAATCAAAATATTGTCAAAAATATAATTAGTTGATGCATTTCAAAGACAGAATCACAGTGCTTTCTTACGTTCTTTAAAGAGCTCAAATAAAACAGAATGCAGGAAAGAAGGGGAGTTGCCTTCAGGGATGCAGAAATCTGTGTTTGCAGATCTCGGGGATTTCACCCAGAATGGAAGTTGCTTTTTCTAATGTTTTACGAATGCTAAACAAAACTCTCCTGAGCTTTCCTACAAGGCCTGACCTCCTCCTCTTCTCCCCACCGTCCTCTGAAGACTAAGGCTCTGGTTACAGCGCTGCCAGAACCTTCAAAACGCCTCCTTGATTAGCCATTAGGATCCAATAGGGAACGGGTCACATTACATGGCCCCTAACAACTCCCTGAGATCTTGTTTGGTATTTGCACAATCTTGCCTACCGCTCCTCGATTGAAAATGCTTTTTTTTGTTGTTTGTTGTGCGTATTTATACTAGTGCCATTTACACCACTGAAGAAATGTAAAATATTAGAGAGGATGAACTGGTGTGCCGGTTTCTCCACTGGTTACAGAGAGCGAAGCACTACATCAAAGCAGTTAATTAAATTTTGACTAAATGAGAGTATTATTTGCAAAACAAAGATGGAGTGCTCAGTAGGGTGAGTAGATGCACACAGCTAGTCTATGCAAACATTGCATGGTTGTCAAGGTATCCAATATGTAGTTTTATCTACCTTTTTTTTTTAACAGTCCATTTAATTAATAGAAACTCTGTGTAATAATGTAGAAAACTACTCACAGTTTTCTTCGGTCAGAAGAGGATTGAACAAACAGAAATATGAGGGTTCGTGGTCTGTAAGTACCTACCAACGGATGACGCCTGATTCGAGGCAGCTCCTGAGTCCTGTAGAAGGTATATTAAGGTCCTGTGCCTGTAAATTAAAAATAAAAAATTTAAAGCTGGAAGTACCCCTATGGATTTCCAAGAGATATGGTAGATTGTCTATGTAAAAATGAAGGCTTAATGTCTCTGTAACATACATTCTCTGGCCAAAGCACAAGTCATTACCACAGTTCAGAAATTACTGGGTGAGTGAAGTTTCGTAAAACTACCAGAATATTTTTTTCCTGACCTTAACAAACATGGAAGAAGCTTCTGTAGTGGGAGATGAGCTATATGTGCATCGGTTGCTGTTGTTACATAGGGTTTTCAGTGGTCTTCCGTAAACATTGTCTTTAAAATGCTTATGGAACGTCATGAAATTATTTGATGCCAAATCAAGCATTCCTTTTAAACTTAAAAGGAATATCACTAAACAGTTCTTATGCTAGACAGAGATAAACCTCTGTAAAAAGGTTTTATACAATCCCATTCCTGCAGCTAAATTTTGCCAGTCAGCTCTCCAGATGCTGTCTGATAGAAAGGAAGCACAGGTAGTTTCTGCTGTACGGGTATTTTTAAACAAGCATAATTACTTGTAAAGAAAGTGTGGTTTACAGAAATCCTACCTTGCCACAACTGTCGTATTGGTACTATGATGCCATAATTTTCTGCAGAAACAACTTAACACCTTGGATTTCAGCTGAATATTATTTGAAGGTAAATTCTAGCCACTAAAAACAATTTAGTATTTTCCTTGGCCGTGTGCCATCAAGATAAAAGCCTAAAAACCTGTATTCTTTCACGCAGCAAAGTTCCAACTGTCCAAAGGAAAAAAAAAAGGCTAATTGGAGATCGTGTGGTTATTAAAAAGCAGTCCTGAATTTACTTGCTTAGTCTCAGTGTTTCTATCCAGTTGTCACTCCTTGTGTGTTGCCTTTATATTATCTACTTGGAAAAGCACACTCTTTAGGAAAGGGACCTTGCAGTCCTATCTATAGAACAATTAGTTTTTAGCATATTGTTAGTGATAAGCAAATAACAATTTGAATCATATGTGAGTTCCTACGCTAGATGCAATAAAAAATCAAGAGGGAGAGAATAAGCAAGTATTTTTCCTTGCCAACTTTCATTTCGAAGTGGTAATTTTAACTCCTCACATGTGGCAGCACCTAGCATTTCTGCAGTTTCTTGACTCATCTCTAGACTTTAGATTATTTATGGATTTATAAATGCAGGAATGTATATTTTAATGTCTAAGTTAACTTAAGGCAATCGCCTGTCTTTTTCAGTAGGAGCTTTAACAACGTCATAGGACTTGAACAAGCTGTCTTTTGTAGAAAGGAGAATGTCATTAAGCTTGGATCATCTCCCCTGAGGGATGCCTGCTGGACCTTTTTGAGATTACAGTCAAGAAGTGTGGGTAATACCATGAACTCATCAGGCTATGCAACTTACTGGGTTTTAATTCACGTCACTCCCATTGTTATAGTTTCTTATGTATGTGGGCAAAACACCAGAAAACTTTATACATGTTTTTTACATACCCTCTAGATTACATGAAATTAGAAGTTTGATGTAATGAGGAGTGAACCAAAATAAATTGGTAAGCCTTCTCTCACCCTTTACCTGCCTTGTTTCTCTCTCTTCTTACCTGATCTTGTAAATTTTTATTCATAGTATTTTAAATGCAGTCAAGCATTTAATCAAGCGTGCAGTCAAGTTTGCTGGCATGCTATTTTTGTTGTGAATGACAGCACAACTTTTTGTCTATATAGTTTCCCACGCAAGACAGTGTAAATCAAGGCCCAACATGTCGGTCAACTTTTTCAGTTTTAAATTTTTCAGTGGGATTTTTTGCATTCGCATTTGTTGCTGATATTTGTACACCCATTGCATCTGCTGCGCTCGACTGGACCTGCTGCGTGTGGGGAACGTTTGAAAATCCGACTGTTGCATTCAGATGCCTCATGATTTATTGGTGATCCATTCCATAACTAATTACACCTCAGACTCAATCATTGTAGGTCCCTTCCAAGTGACGTACTCCTATCCTATCCTATCCTATCCTATCCTATCCTATCCTATCCTATCCTATCCTATCCTACCCTATCCTGTTCTTTCTCTGTCAGTTCTCCTTTTCTGGGAGACAAACAGGTTTTTTGCTATAAATGCAGCTGTCTCTAAAAGCTGTCATGCAATGAATCTATAGGATACTAGCGATATAGTTAGCTATAATGACATAGGATGAAACAGTCATAAGACTTAAAACTGTTAATTACCGATGAGATGTGATATTCCTATTGCAATTATGCTTTCTTGGTAGGTTTAAAGTTCTTTCCCTTTGTGAATATGAATCTTTTAGGATCATTGCTAATGATGACTTTGGAATTACGCTCTTCTTCAAGAGCTCTATATCAAATGTGTATGTTGGGAGCCTTTTCACAAATCAACACCTCATTTCTCTATCCTGCCAGGTTGGACTCTGTACAGAGAAGATGGCTTTCTGCTGCCTTCCTACTCGAAGTCCACAGTCTAAGATCAGCTGAGCCCAAGATCTGGCTGACTGCTCCGAGGTTTGCCTGCAGTAGTTTTCTGTAGCTGTGCTGCAGAAGGGAATAGCTGGTCCCTATCCAAGTACAACCTTTTTGGCATTTCCCTTACCTTGGTAACTCTGTTACAGGCGGGAAGCACCAGTGCGCCAAGGCAGACGGTCAGCCACAGCAGTGCTTCACCCGGCCCTAGAAAGTTGAAAGCATAGGTCAAATGCAGACTCCGGATCTGCATTTAGCCTTCAAAAGCTCCTTTGCTCTACTCCCAGCTCTAGCAGTCCTTCCCTACGTGGTCCATTTAACACTTCTGCCTCAGTTTCTTCCATCTCTAAACCAGAGACGATATTCACAAGAAGGTGTAAGACATGATTAGCGTTTGTAATATGGGACTTACTGAGTATGTTGCTGTGGATCTGTGGACTCATACATACCAAAGACAGACATTTCTTACATAAATCATTAATAGGCATATCGCTGTAATCCCGCTCAGTTCTGTTTTTACTTCTGCTTGCGGGATATAGAATCATAGAATCATTTAGGTTGGCAAAGACCCTTAAGATCATCGAGTCCAACCATTAACCTAGCACTGCCAAGTCCACCACTAAACCATGTCCCCAAGCACCACATCTACACGTCTTCTAAATACCTCCAGGGATGGTGACTCCACCACTTCCCTGAGCAGCCTGTTCCAATGCTTGACAACCCTTTCGGTGAAGACATTTTTCCTAATATCCAATCTGAACGTCCTCTGGCACAACTTGAGGCCGTTTCCTCTTGTCCTATTGCTTGTCACTTGGGAGAAGAGACTGGCCCCACCTCGCTACAACCTCCTTTCAGGCAGTTGTAGAGAGCGATAAGGTCTCCCCTCAGCCTCCTCTTCTCCAGGCTAAACAACCCCAGTTCCCTCAGCTGCTCCTCACAAGACTCGTGTTCCAGACCCTTCACCAGCTTCGTTGCCCTTCTCTGGACACGCTCCAGCACCTCAGTGTCTTTCTTGTAGTGAGGGGCCCAACACTGAACACAGTATTCGAGGTGCGGTCGAATATGCCCATACGTATGCTGCTATGTACAACTGACTGCCTTGTATTTAGTTTTCATTTGTTGTATGGGAAAATTCCCAATTGCCCATGTTTTTGCAAGACTTTTTTCTAGATCTTTTTTTTCCCTAGATCACAAGATTGTTCTGAATGGGGCCATTTTCTACCTTACTGCCTTGGTTTGCCTAGTGTTTAGTATGCTGCTGTTGTGGCTTGTACTTGGAGTTTTAGATGCTACCTTATTTACTATTAATGATAAAAAAATGACCCTGTTTAGGTGATGAGAATTTCATCCACCTTAAGCTCTGTTTACTTTCCATGGGCTACAGAAACATTTCCCAGTTGGTACTGTGGACAATTCTTTGATTACATTATAACCAGGGTGATCTTGTTTCTCTTCTGTGAAAGTAAGCAATTCACTTCAATCTGCCATTTCACACCCCC
>WAAD01041834.1:0-59563 GCA_013389945.1 Fregata magnificens | reverse complement strand
GGGGGAGGAGAAAAACAGAAAACCTAAAGAAGAATAGCCGCAATCCCGTGGATTTGAAGAATTCGGTTTGGAAAGCCGGCGGCGCACCGGGGGCTTGACGTTTATGCGAATTTGCGGTTTAAAAAATACTTTTTAACGTTGACAATTTCTGTGCAGCCGTACAGCTTTTTTAACATCAGCAGTAAGCCATTTAGTTGGAGCAAGAAATTACCTTTAGAGTATAGCACCTGATTTTTGCAACTTGTTTTTACCAAAGCTACGCCTTGAACCTTAATAAAATAGTTTCCCGAGTTAGCATCTGCAGGTTCCTGGAGTATGGATTCGCTCCCGTGAGAGCCGTGTCAGAGCTGCTCGGCTGGGAGGGGGGATTGGAAGGTGGATCACGAGAAGAGCAAACCCCTCTGAGGGAAAGGAACGGAAATCCCTGGGTTACAAAGACTCGGATGTAGACAACGCAGAGAGGGGAGGTGACTTGCACTCCGTCTTCTTCCTGCATCTGCGCCTGTCCCTGCTGAAATCAAGAGCATCTTTCCAGCCATTCGTGAGGACTGTGAACCAAAGGGTTCGCTGTTTAGCCTCTTGAAGTGATAGTCTGCGAACTGGGATGAAGCACTGGTGGTGGAGAAAGTCCATCGCCACCACATCATCCTCTTTTCACTACACAACTTCTTAAAAAGTAGGGGTTTCTTCCATCTCTTAGACTAAGAAAGAGCAGAATATTTAAGATTCAGAGTCTTACTAGGAGTCAAGTTCTGATGTGATAAGGGGCGATTAATGAAATAGCTTTTGAACCGGAGAACGATGTACAGCACCGTGCGGTATTTTCACAGACATATTCTTGTTGCTTAATAATCACGTGCAAGAATCTTGCAAGCTTGATGAAGAAGACGCTTGCGGTCCGTTCCTAATGCTGAAAGCGAGAGCGAGTCAATTAAAGTTTTAGTCCTGAGTTTTAATTACGTATTAATGGACTAATAAATAATCTTCTAAAATTCATTTGAATGCATGTAGGGATTGAAAAATGATTCTGAGTACACGAGACTTTACTTATTAAATGTTGCGTAGAGACAGTATCTTGCAGCTTCTGAGGAATAACGTTTTTTAAAAGTGCACTATTTATGGGGGAAAAAGACCGGGACTACAAATGGGGAATGGAACAGTCCAGTTGGAATGATCTTGCATCTTTGGCCTCGGGTGGATTTCTGCTCTTGACTTACTAGATACAGGATGTGTTTTCTGGAAGCAAATGTAGTGACAACAGCTACATTCCCTGCAAGGAAACTCAGGAGCCATAGCAGGATACCGTTTGCTGAGATTTCAGAAGCGCCGATGGTGATGATACTCTGTCATCCTTATGCACGGCTCAGTGTAATTGGGGGAAAAAAGCGTCTGTGAGGAGACTTCTTACCGAAAAGGAATACATAATGCACTTTTTATGAGAACAAATGAGTATTCTGCCTCTACATAGCCCCTGTTACAAGGTCGTATGTGGAACGTATGGCTGTTATTTCCCTCTGCATGTAACAAAAAGTACGTTATTTATCTGCCCCTGGTTCCCATATGCCGCTTACTGTGCAGTAAATGACATGTTATGGAGGTGAAAATCTACGGACAGAATTCTGCTGTCCATCGGGTAATTGTAAACGATCAAAAAACAGAAACATGTTTTTCCCACCGGCGCGTGGATTGCTGTTCTGTAGCAGTGCCCCCAGTAAGCAGGGAAGGTCCGTCCCACATCTCGAGCAGCGTTCAGCCTCCTGTGCCACGCCTCAAGTCTTGGGGCGAGATCTTCACTTTTTAGTGGGAGGGTCCTTCTCTGGGAACAGGATTTGACCCCAGTCTTGATTCCCCTCTGCGTACGATTGCTAATTACAACAAATAAAGTTGGGAGTTGGAGATGAAAAACTGATCTGTTCTTCTCTTGCAAGATCATGTCAAAAGGCGCTGAGTTATGATTACTTTATATTAGTTTATTAATTTCAAAGTAACTGAAACCACGAGTGGGCCTTTTTCTCTGGCGTAAAAATGTGCATTGTATTGTCTTGATACCACCACTGCAGAACCATCGAATCTTGCTGTTTCATCTTGGTGCAGAAATGGTGCACAAACAGACTCTATAGGTATGTTTTGTTAAATTAGGACTGTTTCTAACAACTTCCGTTTCACTTCCACTAAATGCCGCAACGGAAAGTTTTCCTTCTCAGTACTCTTCTGTCTCTTTCTCTAAGATGATTCTGTATATTATCCTTTAAAACAATCTTTGCCACAAGCAAATTATTGCTTCATTTTCTAAACTCTTGGGCTGCAGAGTGACTCCATATTTTCCACTTGTCCTAAAATAGGACAGCAGAAGCACCTAGGCAAGTGGATTGAAAATAGAAGTTCCTTGAAATGAGGCGGAGCTGTCAGTCTCTGTGATTACGGGGCTTAGTACACAATGTTTCAGTTTTCCGTGACCTCCAGGCTACTGAAGATGTGGGATTGCACCAGATTTTTGGTGGTTTTGTTTTCTTCCGTCTGTTTCTTGCTGGGTATGAACATAGGGTAATTATCGCTTGTATGGTATGGTATTTCACGGAATCACAGCATTGTTTAGTTTGGCGGCGACCTCCTGAGATCATCTAGTCCAACACCCTCTGCTCAGGCAGGGTCAGTGGAGCAGGTTGTCCAGGACCGCGTCCGGTCAGAGTTTGAGCATCTCCACAGATGCCAGATCTCCACACTCTACAACCTCTCTGGGCAGCCCGTCCCAGGGTTTGACCGCCCTCGCAGTAAAGAAGTGCTTCCTTGCGTTCAGATGCAATTCCGTGTGGTTTAGTTTGTGCCCGTTGCCCCTTGTCCAGAGAAGAGTCTGGCTCCCTCGTCCTCGCTCCCTCCCAGCAGGTACTTAAACACACTGCTAAGATCTCCCTGAGCCATCTCTTTGCCAGGCGGAACAGCCCCAGCTCGCTCAGCCTCTCCTCCTATGGAAGATGCTCCAGTCCATTCACCACCTTTGCGGCCCTGGTACTTGTGGTGGTTTATACTAACACATGGTATTTATTTGTTTTTACTGGCTAAGTATTGTTTTTGGCTTGATTTCTTAAGGAAATGAAGCTTGTGTGATTGCTGTTAGGCAGTCGCCCCCAATAACTTCGGAAGCTGGTGACTGCTTTCAGCCATATTTGTAAAAAAAAAAAAAAAAAAAAAAAAAGGGGGGGGGGGGGGGGCTAGTTATAAATTTTTTTTTTGTGTGTGTGAAAAGCAAAAGAGAGAAAGGCCAAGTGAAGGTCCTGCCTGGAGGAGAGACAGGCAGAGCTTGCCAGCGTGCAGGTCGGTAGCAGGCAGCAGGACAGTCGGCACGTGGGTCTGGGGCAGGTGGGTCCAGCTCTTGTTAGCCCGTGCAAATGCCGTCTCTTCCTGGTGTCTGCTCAGAAGGCACGTGGGGGTAGAGCTGGGATGGGGAAAGGGCTAGGGGACACCAGCAGAAATTCCCAGGGAAAACAAGCTTTATTTGGTCCACTCTTAATGAGATGTTTTTATCTAAGCCGCTTTCCTAATGTTCTGGATTCTTCTTCCCGTGAAGAACACCACCGCCGTGTGCCCTGAATGCTGGGTGCTGCACAGATTGTCGGTCACGTTTGGGCACGAATTCCAAGATCAGCTTGCGCATGTAAATGCATGTAAAAGCTTTCACAGACGGGAAGCACAGAAGCATGGGCCGGTTGGCATACGTTAGCATTGCTTCTTGGAGGTCAGAAGAGCAAGGCGGATCTCTGCCAGGCGTGGAGGTGGCCTTCTGACCTCTCGTTGCATGGAAACTGCTTCCAGTGAAATTTCATACGTCACAAGGGAATGGTGGTGGCTGTCCAAAGAAACAAAAAGTGTGTTAATAGCAAAGTAAGATCTTGGTCGATTGATTTGCAACATCACTTAACGCTCATTAGAATTTTTAAAATGGATGCTCATTTAACATGCGTATACGTATGGTATAGAGATAAGTACCTAGTGCTGGTTAGGAGGTCTGACCCCCTCGTGAAAGGCTTTTGTAGCTTGTGTTCTGCGCTACGGCAGTCCAGCACCTGGAAGCAACCTCCGTTGGGCAGTGGTTAAAGAAACCTCTGTCTCAGTAAACGCGGCTGTTGTTCCTAAACGATGACTCCTCTGCCTGTGGTGGTAGGTGTGTTTCCAGGCTGCAGGCATTGGAGGGCAGGTGACGCTGCCCGCGTCGGCGTGGCTGGGCCTTTGCTTGGCTCTGGGAGCGAGGAGCTGGTGTGTGACCACGTGGCAGAGCCTTCCAGGCTGCGGTTCTTAAAGACTTGCTGCCTTGCTGTTGGACCCGACCGAGAGGTGGGCAGCGCTGCTCTGAGCTGCCCAGTGATGTGGCGTGAGCTTTGGCAGCGCAGGCACCCCTTGAAGCAGTGTGTGCTGCTGCCTGTGACATTCCCAGCGGGCTGTCTTTTCAGTTGTCATCTTCTGGGCTTCCCCACGGGTGTATCTGTGCTCTGGGTACTTTCACAGAATCACGGACTGGTTGAGGTTGGAAGGGATTTCCGGAGGTCATCTGGTCCAACCACCCTGCTCAAGCAGGGTCACCCAGAGCAGGTTGCCCAGGACCGTGTCCAAGCAGCGTTTGAATATCTCCAAGGATGGAGACTCCCCCACCTCTCTGGGCAGCCTGTGCCAGTGCTCAGTCACCCTCACAGTGAAAAAGGGTTTCCTGATGTTCAGAGGGAACCTCCTGTGTTCCAGTTTGTGCCCATGGCCTCTTGTCCTGTTACTGGGCACCACTGGAAAGGGCCTGGCTCCGTCCTCTCTGCGCCTTCCCTTCAGGTATTTATATGCATTGATCAGATCCCCCTGAGCATTCTCTTCTTCAGGTGCTCCAGCCCCTTCATCATCCTTGTGGCACTCCACTGGACCTTCTCCAGTATGTCCCTGTCTCTCTTGTACTGGAGAGCCCAGCACTGGACACAGCACTCCTGGTGTGCCCTCACCAGTGCTGAATAAAGGGGAAGGATCACCTCCTCGGCCTGCTGGCAGTAGCCGAGGACACCGTTCGCCGCCTTTGCTGCAAGGGCACATTGCTGGCTCACGTGCAACTTGGTGTCCACCAGGACCCCCAGTTTTCTGCCAAGCTGCTTTCCAGCTGGGTGGCCCCAGCATATACTGGTGCCTGGCGTTGTGCTTCCCCAGGTGCAGGACCCACAGAGGATGTGAACTGTAAAAGCCCTTTGCTGGCATTGCCCCTGTGGGAGTCGTGTTCGAGAGACACCTGGGTGTCACCCTTTCCCACTCCCAAAAAAAAGCAACATCTCCGTCTTCTGGTGGCATGTTGACGTGGCCATCGCCTCCTCTTTATGGCTTGCTTTTTGCATTGTTATTTTACATGATAAGCACGTTCACTTACCAGTATTTTATGTTTAGGTAATAGCTGGGGGTGCCTCCGGTGTTTTGTTTGAAAATCAGTGGGCAGCGCTTTGGGAAGAGATGGCCCTTTGTGAGCGGCACAGACTGTAGTTGCCGCAGGTTTCTGTGTGGCTTGAGGTACTTAGAGCTCTCCAGCTGGGTGGCAATATTGCAAGTTCAGTAGCTCCTATCTGCATCTCAAACAACAGAAAGGCTTTTGAAAATCACCCCCTCCCTCCAGTTTGTTAGGGGATACTTCAAATATTGTCCCTCTCTTGTACACTAATTCCCTTTAAGAGAATGGTGAGGAAGGGTGATAAAAGTGATGCTCTGTGCTCCAACCTCTGGTGTTCTCCACTGGGAGCGGTTTTTCCCTTTCTACCTTGTATTTTCTTTCTCTGTGAAATGAATCGCAGCCTGGGAAGGCGCGTTCTGTTTCCCCACCCTGAAACCTGACCTCACAAATAGCTGATTAATGGGAGTTTCTGCAGCTTGATGGTGACCTCATAGCATCGAAGGAGAAAAGCATTTGGGAATAGCAGGTACCGGATAAAGAAAGGCTTTGCATATCACGTGGATCCTTTCTACTTTGAACTGCATATCGTAACTGGCAAGCATGAAATGCAGGCTTAGTGCACAGCCGTCTACGTACAAGATCTGCCTCTATATTCTTCAGAATCCTCTTCGTCCATTCCTGGAGCCTGCGGGCACTGTCAGATTTCACCAACAGAATGAGCAGCAGAATCTGTGTCGTTATTAGAGGGTTCTTCTGATTTACCTTGAGTCCTCTTTTGCAATTGTCTTGATTTACTAAAGCTGTTGGTCCCAGAGAAACTAGATTCTTCATTTTCATGAAAAGTACCGTGATATTTGTAATGATTTTTTTCTACTGAGCATGCAAAGGTTAGATTTCATATTTATGATACTTTCCTCCTTACTTGTTGTAAGGTTCTGAAATATATCCATTTAGTTGTTCAGAAGTAAAAAGCAACACAAGTGCGAGCGTCTGTAAAGTGATCCCGTGTCTCCTGGGTGAGACAAACCTTAAATCATTGGGATATTAATCGTCTTTTCTCATTTTTCTCCTATGTCTTTTGTCAGTGATATCACTTGAACATGATACAGAATTGATCACAATATCGCAATTATGATTAAAACTCAACAACTGAAGATAATAAAATCAACTCCATATATTTAAAAAGTAAGCAGCGACAAAAAACGTCTCTGGAGACCCCTGTGTTTCAAATTTGTATCTAAGTAGACAGCATTAGTTATAACGATTCTAATTTTCTCCTTTCCCTCTTAAATGGTAAAATAAACCTGCTAGCCATCTTTACCAACAGTGACAACCTCGTCACTGCTTTGGCCTACGATCAGCACGTCCACTGTGTGCAGGATGGTAATCTTTAGATTCTAAGCATGCCTTTCCTTACAAGAAGTTGTAGCAATAAAACTAAATGGAATTGTAAGTCAAAGATTTAACATCCCGTTGCTGTCTCCTGATGCAGGACTAGGATCGATGTAAATGCAAATAACAGTGATAGAGATAATTCTTTACTTCCCCTGAAGGTGAAGTAGGGGCTTTTGCTGGGAAATAATTAAGTGGTGCCTTTTCTCTGCTCAGATGTGAGGGTCGAGAGCTGCCTCTGCAAGCGGAAGGAGGGTTTGCTGCAGTTGTAGACTGGTTCCTGTCCTGCCCCTACCCCTGTCGACGCTACACCAGGGGAGAGACCGTCTGCAGAGGTTTAAGAGCAGCAGCCACTCTCTTCCCTCTCCACAGTATGATTTTAGCATTATGGCAGTCTGCCCCTTTTTATTTGCTTCCTTCTTTGTGCATCACTCCATCAGGAGTAAGGCGAGTCAGCAGGTGATAGGGTGCGGACCGTGGGCGACAGCGCCGATGAAACCCAGGCTGGCAGCAGTGCGGTGTCCCGAAAGACGCAGAATATGCTGGTCTGTTGCCGGGACCTCGTCTCCCACGGGATCCGTCTCGGTTGGTGGACTAGTCAGCACTGGTTTTGCGATGCAGAGAGATGTATCCTTCTGCTGGTGAGAAGCCAAGCTGGTCTGATGGAGGGATACCAAGTGGATCAAATGCAGACTAAGGGCTAAAATAGGAGATGTCATGCTTTGGGGTTAGGCAGGGGAAAAAATGCTCTTAGAAATGCAGAAGCAGCTTGTCCTTCCCTCTACTTTTTTGATCTTCTCCCCATAAAAACTTTGTGTGCAGAATGCTTTTTTTAATGTAAAAACTGTAGATTTTTTTGGCGTATTAGAGATGTTGTTATAGGACAAACAGTTGCTGGAAAGCCACTTGCTAAAAACGCTTGATTAGTTATTCTAAATTTTTCTAGTAGATGTGTATGAAGTCTACACTCATTAGATGAAATTAATTTGGAGACTCTTCAGTTTACAAGTTTTATTAATTTAAAGAAAGCTAATCAAATCGGTTTGTGACAGGCAGTAGAAAGTGACCATATGATACGTATTTCTAAATCACTTCTTTATGAGGAATCAGGCTTTCCAAACGTAATGCCCATCAATCCTTGCCATCTGGTAACCTTACTTTATTCTCACTAATCTTGGAGGAAAAAAAAAAATCTATATCCAAACACAGAGCCGTCATACAAATCCTCTTTATGTCACTCAAGCTTATGGCCCTTATTAATATTCATAAATACCAGTGTGTGTTATTAAAAATTACCTTTAAAGTAAAATTAATCTGAGCGAGCACTGTGAGCTGTTACTCTATTTAAAGAGCAATTCAAGATAATATTCTGGATGTTAGTTGATGATGATGATCTGAGGTTATGGCCAGGTTTCCCCTCAACAGGTTTACCTGCATCAGTCAAATTGTAATCCGCAAGCGGGATTTGATGAGAAGCTTTTTTTTTTTTCCCCTCTCGATGAAATGAAGCAGGCTGCTTCATGGTCACTTTCTGTTCATGGCTCTGCAGGTGGATTTTTCAAGGATGTCGTTGGGACGTGCTAGGTATATGAAGGCAGAACTTAGCATTGGGGTTTCAGGAGGTAGAATTGTAAGAGAAAAGCCAAGAAGGTCTGGGAAGATTTGGACTTACTACCGTTGCAAATGAGTTCAAATAACTGTGATGGCTGAAGTTTCGAGAAAAATCCCTAGCCAGTCTTCATTTTTCTGAGAACGACACAATCTTTTGTCTAGCAGAAGCACCCTGGCACCCTCGTTCTTCCTCTTGCCCGCTGAGGAGGATGAGGATGGCACACATCTCCATGCTCATCGGTTGTCATGGTGCCTCCGAGAAGTCGTAGCAGGCTAGATCCTTTCGTGCTGCTGAGGAGGACGCGTGGGGTGTCCCAGGCGAGAGGATCTGCTCCGTTCCTATTCTTATCTCCTCCTGCACAGTCCTGGAGCTCACATGGGGAGTACTGGCCAGGCGGTGGCTGCTCTGCATTTACTTCATGGGGTGAAGTGATGTCCGAGCAGCCAACTGGAACCTCTCCTGCCTTTCCCAGTGGGAACCTGCTTGGCATTTCCAGGAGGCTGCACCACGCTACTCAAATACTCACATCACGTTGTGCGTGCGAGCCTCGTAGGCTCAGCCTGTGTCACGCTGACTGCGTCCAGCCCTTGCTTGCCGCTGTGTGAGAACCAGCAGATGTGTGCAGAGCTGCCATTTCATCCATCCGCTTCTCGATCGACAGTGATTTCCGTTCTAGTCCAGTCTTTCAGATAGGTCTCAGATCAGTCTGAGGTTGCGCATTGAAGTCGGGAAGATTGACAGCTAATCTGTATGTCCAGGATGCCACACGTGGGCCATGCCAAACACTGCAATTCTTCTGTATGTTGTGGTAGAAAATCCAAATCCCTTCTTTTCTTCAAGGAGGTGGTCAGCCTTTAAAATGGATGCATCGGGTGTGGTATTCTGTTTGTCTGCAGTTCACTTTGCGGTCTGTTGGGCTGCAAAGTGTCCAGAATTATATCCTTGGAACTGTGTCTTGCTTTGCAGGACAGATTGCTTTAGTTCAGGTATCAACGGGAAGCATTGGACCTTTTGCTCCTGAGCTGGATGGTGACGTGGTTGCCACTGGTCATGGACAGCTGCTGGTGTCTGCCTTCTCTCCCAGTGCCCTGATTCGAAGGGACCCGCTCAAGGCAGGATGCGATGCTCAACTGGGTCTGACAAAAACAGCTTCAGGCTCTTATTTTTCTTTCCCATTCTACCTGGGGCTTGGCCATCCCAACCTCAGCCACTGCGCTTTGTGCCATGAACGCTAGTTGCCTCTCAGTGCTAGAGCAGACCTGCTCATCCCCTGGAGAGGGAAAGCAATGTAGCGGCATCAAAACAGGCTTGCCTGCCCTTCCATCTGCAGTGTTTTGTGGAAGGGTGTTCCTCTCGGGCACATGCCGAGTTTCTCCCAAAAGGTAATTGTACCTAGTAATTGTAAATCCTAATTTCAAACAGGAAAATTAACTAATGTATTAATGATTGGATATTTTCAAGGTGAATGGCCCAGAGGCACGTTAGCTTTTTGCCCTCTTTTTCAGAGTCTCTCTGAAATTTCTGGCTTCAAAAAGGACTGAAAGGGCTCGTGTGCAACACATTTATGAACAGCGCCTTCGGAAGAATTATACAACGTGATGTACAACACATTTAGAAGAACTCGGTTATGGAGAAGTACCTTTCCCTTCCCACTACGGAGAGAGGTGTCGTTTCAGGATATTTTACAGTTTTCTTTCACCAATCAATGATAGCTTTGGAAAATAATCCAAATATATGTTTTGGTTGAGCTAAAACAGAATCCTCTGATTTTGTTAATGTAGTTGTTAATCACTATAAAATACATTGTGTCTTGCAGAAAGTGGGACACTAGGACGTGTTTAAAGAATGAGCAATGTCTTGTAATGTAAAGAATGAGAATTCAGCGTGTCACAGCAAACGGAGATGCGGAGTAAGGCAAGAGGCGTGCGGTGTGTGCAGATGCGCAGGTCTGCGTGCGCAGGACTAGAAGACAGGAAAAATTGCCGGTTACTCATGTGGCACATCTCATATGCTGGGTTCTGGGTCTCTCTCTTTGCTTTAGAGCTGCAGTTGAGGAGGCAGGTGTCTTTTCAGGAGAAACCTCCCTAGGTTGAGGAGTGGGTAGGCAGAGTTGGGGGTACTCATTGCAGAGCTGCCCGTGGTGGTAAAATTAAGAGGAATCTGGCGCTCTCAGCATTTGATTTGGTGCATATGTTCTCCTCCAGCGTTACTTAAGGAAACTGTATAGATTGTGTTTCAGAGTATCAGAGCTAAAATCGGAGTGAGTGGTTTCAGAGCTAAGAGATTTTTCAAGTAACTGATATATTAAGTAGCATTTTTCTTACTAAATCTTAAGGACTTTTCTATTTCTTGGTGATGATGGCATTAACTGACTGTCTCTGTTTGAGTCTGCCTTCCCATTTCCCTACATCTATTGTTGCTAAGTTTCACTATTCTCCCCAGAAGCCCATGGAATGGATTTTTTTTGTTAGTGAAAAATCCACTGATTTATATTGGGTGTAATGGAGTATTTCTGACATCTTTCCCTACAGGGTCTAAATTTGACCCCCCAAAATCTAGTTATAAAGCTCATCTGAAGCTCCACTAGAAATTAGCCTTACCTCCAATAGGAGGGTTAAATTCCGACCCCAAGCCCCTGCTGTGGAAGCAGAAAAGTTCTATTATGTAAGACGTTATAACAGATGTGGATACTACATCTGCTGAGTATTTCAGAAAAGTATTGCTAGATTGGTGAAAGTTCTGTACAGCTTTTGAGACACCTCAGGGTTGCTTCCTATGAAGATCTGAGCAGCTACCAATACATTTTTTTTTTTTCTTTTAGATCGCCAAGGTGTGGTACCGTACGGTATGACACATATCTGCTAGAAATATCCTTTCCTTTAAGATGAAAGAGAGGTTCATGGAATAAGGATGAAAAAAAGCATTGAGAGAAATACAGAAGGATGGCTGTGGCAGCTGGCCTCTTCACTTTTGCCTAACGCTTAATAGGCTCTTATTGCACAAGGAATTTGTCTTCTCCAGCGTTACAGCTACGTGAAGAGTGTGTGGCTTGGTAGCTCTGCACGCACAAAGCTTTGGTTTTGGGGTGTGTTGGGTGTACTAGATTGGATTTGGTATCAGTTTTATCCTTGGTACACCAGAGTGACTGAAAATAAGCTCCAGTAACTGATTTTAGTTGTTTAAATAGATATTTCCCACTTATAATGATCTATTTTATTTTGTTTATCCCTTTGTGCTTTTCTGTAGTCTTTTGAAGACCAGTTGTTTCTCACTGGTTCGATGCAATCTGGCTCTACGTATATGTAAAATAAGAAGATACAGTATTTACACATGCTTAAATATATCAGTCATGCTTCTTACTGCATTTTCACTTTATTAGAAAATGGTGAAAGACTTTGTTAGAGAAATAATACTTTTTCATTTGTGATTTGAACATAATAGTGTTCAACAGATGCTACCGTACTTTCACATTCAATCTCTGAGCATTTATGTTTAAAAGCACATTCAGTTTAAACTAGAATGTTATTTTTATCCATTGATTTGGATGTACTAGGTGCCCTCTGCCTCCAGAAGTCTCCTCCACTTGCTAGCACGACTGGAGAAGTCTGCTTCGAAGGGGCTTCCCGGCGCGGTGCCTTGGCAGAGTCCTGTGGCGCCTCCGGCTCTGCACGGGGGAGTCGGAGCTTGTGGTGGCCCGGCTGCGGGCACCTACCGGGGCCGCGCGGGGCCTCTGGTTTCACTGGTTGTCCTCTCTCTGGAGGTCCCGGTCCAGCAGAACACGTGCCATGCGTTCAGCTTCAGGGACATCACAGGCTCCATCGGCTGCCACGCTGATCACAGCCATGGTGTGGAGGTTGTCCATCTGGTGATGGCTGTCAGCTGTGTTCCTTCCTTGGTGGCTGTGGCAGCAACGGGGGCTGTACCCCCGTTCGAGGGCCCTGCCGTGGGCACGCAGGCAGCGGACCTTGCCCTTCCCGCCAGCCTGCTACCCGTTCTGCCGGAGTCTCGATGGCTGCTCTGCTGCTCACTTGCATGGTGGTCTTTGGCAAATCTTCAACTCACTTTGTTACAATCTTTTAAATTTGTAAAATAATGATTTAAGCACCTCTTGGGACAGTTACGTGGTATAACACAATCATTCATCGCAGCAGCCTTTTGTAGCAGCATTAGATGCAATTGCAGCGTCTTCGTAATTCCAGTTATTTGAAACGCTCCCTACATTTTAGCAGCCCCACCTTAGTCTCACCTCCCTGGTTTCTTCCCTTTTCGTTCCTTCAGCTGGGTGGCTTTTGTAGTGTGTAGCCTGAGTTGGATCAAAATTGCCACATAATTTGCACCATAATTCCAGGTACAAAAATACATACAAATACATTTTAGTCCTCACAAAGGAAGAAAAGTTTACATTACTAGCTTGCATAATTTTGATTTTTGTTTTCCTTTTTAAAATGTTTGTTCCATTAATATTGGTTTCATTATCCATTGTTATCCATGCTCTGTTTCTGTTCAACATTTAAAAACAGTACATCAGTATCTTTCATCTCCCTGAATGGAGGCTCGTGCTAAACTATGCAGGAAGCAGAAAACCATGACTTCAATAATGCAATGCCATACATGAAAGAGTTTAGAAAGAAAAAACAGGGAGGCAGGTGTTTGGATAGTGGTTGTTGGGTGCGCTCCAGTTGCAGCACTTATGGTATGATGATCTCCATGATTTGGGAGAAAATTAACATCTATACTCCTGAAATAAGGAAAGTTATCTTACACTAGTGTCTACCATGTAATTTTACTGAGAATGCCTCTGTCCAAGTGTACAGCCTGCTGTGGAAGTGGTGTGTGAAGCAGGAGGTCTGTGCGCGTCACGACGTGATGGGTGTCCGGCACCTGCTCAACCTGTTGTTTTAATACTGGATGATCTATTACTATCTGTTTATACACACACACATACAAGATAATATTAGTATTAAATATGTATGTAGCTATAGTATGTGTAGTTACAGTGCTGGGGAGCGTCTTGGTTTAAGTGAGTTACTGTAGACTTGATCCCTACGGGCTTCTTGCTGTATGGTGATTTTTGCACCAAACCTGTAACTGTTTTGCCTCTAGCGTTCTTAGAAAGACACCCACTCTTAATTAAAAGCTTAGGACAGTAACACTGGAAGGGACTTCCTGAGTCAGCATGGCCAGTCCCTCGGTACTGCAGGCAATATAATGCAGTTTTATAATCCGTTTCATAAACGTATCAAGCTTTGTCTTAAAACCATTAGTTAAATCTCCTGCCTCTACTCTTGTGAAAGGTAACCTTCTAAATTGCAGTGGAGTTTGGTGGTTTGGTTTTGGTTTTTTTTTAATTCATGGCCTTGTTTTACTAGTTTGTTCTTGTGCCAGCATTGTCCTTTACTATTAGAAAGTTTTTCCTCTATCTTTGCTGTGTTAATGGAAACCGGTCCTGTCCTGTCTTGGTCTCCCTTTGCTAGATGTTGGAGCCATGCTCTCTGTTCCCTCGCTGAAGGCGGTGGGTGAGCTGGCCTGTGCCGCACATTCCGCTAGCGTGGAGGTGCCCATGTGTCACCTGGCCAGCCTAGTCTTGTTCTACGGATTCCCTCATTCCCTCATTCCCCTCCTTCTTGAGTAACTCTTAGCTGCATCTGGTGCTTGGGTTGATCCTAAGAGGTAGGAGAAATAATAGGTGGTTTTCCAGGTGCATCTTACCAGTGCTGTGTACAGCGGCATCAGTGCTCTCCCGGGAGTGTCCCAGTGGCACATGGCCTTTTTCAAAGTCCTAGTAATAAGATTTATCTGAGAGCTGTTGCTTTCGTTAGCATGGTCCAGTGCAGTCTGTGTGGCACGGGGTGGCAGGAGGTGGCAGCACGTTTGTCTCCTCTCTGCCCTCCTCGTGCTGCAGTTGCATCTGGCCCAGAGCACGTCACCGTGGGGCCTGATGAACTAATTGTTCTGTCATCAGCTCCTTCCTCTCGACCCTTCTCATCACAGCAGGAATGGCTGTCCCTATGTGTGTGCCCTTGGACTGGCGTGCTGTTCAGTCCCAGTATTGCTCTGGTCTTCGGCATCATCCAGTTCTTCCCCTGTGGTAGTGTGGTTCTTTGTAGTGCTGATGGCATCTCCTGGTCTTGTGTCATCTGCGAGACTTCACAGTCACACCTCCTTTCTTGCTGGCCGTGCTCACTGATGGAAGTACGGGACAAGGCTGTTCTCAAGGCGGTTTCGAGAAGAATTCCACGAGCAGCCCATCCTTTCTTTGTGCACCCCTTTCCTCCTCCGCATCTTCTGTCCCAAGCAAGCACGTTGTTAGTCCCACCAGGAGATGTGAGCGGCAGGAGGGACGAACTCTGTCTTGGGCAGAGCTGGAGCAGGGTCGAGGGTGTGGAGGCTCCCCTCTGCCTCTCCTGGCTGTGCTGTAGGACCAGGCCTACTTCACGGAGAGCATCTTAAGAGAGAAGTGATCTTCCTTTGAAAAAAGACTCGGATCCCTTGGAATAGGAATATAGGAGATGGTAATCTTTGCATAAATCAACAAGACATTTTCACAGAAGGCATTCAAAGACCAATCTGTGACTATACAGTATCTAGCAGATAAAAGATGTCTCTTTGACTTCTTGAGGTTAGCAGCAGGAACAAATACCTTTATCTCCGAGCTCTGCAGATGTAAAGGAAATGTTATTTCACTAGAAGGTTGTATGCTTTTATGGAGATGGAAATGTTCCTTCAGGAGCGCATTTGTCTTTGGAGAGGATGGCAAAGATTCAGGCACAGGGCATAGCTCAGAGCATCTTTCCATCACAAAACTGTGTGCTGTGAGCCATTTTGGACTAAGAAACTCTAAAAACTAAGTTAAAAAATACAGTTAAAATGGCATTATACTGTGTCAGAAAAAAACGGGAAAGAGGAGGAAGGGGTTGTTCTCTTTTTACAGTGTTTTGGCCGTTCTGCTAATAAACGGCCTTGTTCACCGTCAGCTTTATTTGAGGTCGGAGACCTCAGCCAAGGAAGGCTGATACTTGTTTTTCCATATTAAATGCATATTTATGTGTAAGCATCTTCATGTGAATCAGTGTTATGTATCTTAAGTATTCAATATAGAATTATTAATATAATCATGCATTCCTAATATAAAACACCTCCTGGTCCCAAGGCTGATGTGTGACATAAGTTGTACTGTGAATATGGTTTGAACTTCAGGCCAAGCGCTGCAATGACGATGTGAGAGTTTCTGTATCACAGCTGTGGTTGCATAATTGCCGAGCGCACCAGAAATGGGGAACCCACACAGAGTACAGCAAGAGACACTGGAGAACACCGTTGTGATTTGCTGAGTTTTGTGAGAAGCGCAGGATGACATTTTGAACAAGCATGAAATTTGAGAAGGTAAATTAATTATCTCTGAGTTTTAAAAAGCGTGGTGTAGTCAGGGGCTTTAAATTGTTGATTGCTTCATTTCACAGTTGCAGCTGAACTTCTTTTCAGCTTGTGGACTGTCCGCTGTTTGTCAGTGCACTTGCGGGAGTGTTACAGTTTGGTCTTTTAAACTATGTCTTATAAAATTAATACTTGAGATAGCATCTTCTTGTTTGCGGTAACTGAGATCCTTCTGAGATGGAGAAGATACGGGCTATTATTAGAATTTACACGACTGATTGCGTATTTTCTTGTGGCACTGTTGCTGTTTGGGGTCTCTTTTACATGGATTACAGATGTATTGGGGTTTCACTGCACGTCTGTAGCGCTGGGGACCATCCGGGCTGCAGGGGGGTCCGGGGTCTGCTCTTCAGGTGCCGAGGCTGGGGTTGACCTGGGTCACCGGGAGAAGGGTCTTCTGAAGGCACAGGCTTTCTAGGAGAAAGGGTGAGCATTGCTGGGAGCACCCTCAAACCCAAGGGTCTGTCACCTCGGGGCATTGAAGAGCGAGATGAGTGATTGCCAGGTGAAGGGCAAGGAGTTCCTTTTTACCTGTTAGTGAAACTCTGCTCTCAGGGAGCCAAAACGTTTCTAAAATTCATGTCATGTTAGATACAAAACATTGGAAATTCAGGTATGCTTTTATCACTGTGCGTGGGCTGTATTTTTTTATTTGTGTGAGGGTGCATTTCAGCTGTTGAGACCAGCGAGGGAGGGCAGCTTTAAATATTTGCAAAACCTTTGTTTTCACAAGGGAAACACTAAATATGTCTGTACTGCCTCTCTTCTTGATAGAAACTAGGAATGCTTTCATGCAATGGAGTCAAGTTAATGTTGATGTGAGGTAGACAAGACTCAATTCCTTAATCTTCTACTTCAGCTTTGCTAAATAAATGGCTTGACTTTATATAAAGTGCCTATAGGGATAAAAATCTGAACATCTGTTCATAGTTTGAGATTTTTAACTGTCTGTTGATTTTTACAGAGCTCTCTAATGCTTTTCTAAAAAGTAGCTGCATCCATGTAGGCTGGCTCGTAAAGTGAGAAGTGGAATTCCCTTGTTACCGTCTAGTGAAATGGAAGTTATTTCCTGAGGGAGCATTTTGCTGATGACCACTGTAATTCTGAGAAGTGGCGTAATTTAAAGATCCTTTTTTTGACTGTCAAAGTGAAAAGAATTAACACCCTGTTCCCGAAGCTCTGGCATTGTTGGTATCCGACTGTGGCCATTGCCCGTACAGGAGCTACAATAAGAAAGTGGGACTTGCTGATTTGAGTGTCAAATACTACGTGGTAGACATCTGCTTTGTACGGAAGTAGTGTCTCTTCCTGAAGTTGCTGTTGAGTGAAATGGCTCCTGCTAAGAGAGCAGAACAACGTCTTCACCTTGAAGTAGCATGTAAAACTCATCGGCAGCACGCAGTAATGGGACTGGAGACTTGGTTTTGAACAAGTCAGAATTTAAATAGCCAGGAGTTGGCCTCTTTCTTTGTCGTGGCTTTCTAAGACAAAATACTGTCAACACAGGTCCCTAAGTTGCCAGCCTAATTAGGTGCTGCCAGGAAGCTGCGAGGGGGACTACACAACCAGCGCTGCCTCCCTCGTCTGCAGGCTTCCTGTCGGTGCGGTGACCTCCCGTGGGAAGCAGCACGCAGCACGAGCCCTTCCCCACCTCACCAACAGACCTCTCTTTCCTGGCGGATGCCTCTGCCAGGGGTGTATTCCTCGCTTCTTCATGCAGCGCTGCTTTTGCACCCACCAGCAAAGGGACGAGGGGACAGGTCTGCAACTGAACCCCCGGTGCTCCCTGTGGTGTGCAACACCATTGCACACGCTGCCAGCCACCGCGGATTAAGGCCACATAATAAGTTTTCTGCATATATGTGCACCTCTGGCTCTCTCCTTGATTTATCACTGACGTGATGTGATGATTTCTGATTACATGCTACTATTTTTAGTCATTTTCTTCCTTTGCAAAAGGCAGGAAAGCAGGAAGCCAAGCAATCTGCATTGTACCACTGCTTTTCAGAGCAATACTCATTCTTTTGTCTTAAGATGATTTTATGCTAGCTATTTTCCCTGTAAAGACTAGTGTGTGAGCCATTGTTGTTTGTCATAATCCTGGGTTATTACAGACCAGTTATCCTGCTTGAAATCTGGGGATAGAGGCTAGCAGAAAAAAATCCATGTGACTAATTTTTATGCGTGGCACTCTTATACTCCAGTTTTCTTAGCTCACTGAGGTGATTAACTGTTTAACTGTTCATATTCAGAAATTATTCTTTGAAAACAAGCATAGAGGCTCCGGGAAAAATAGTAAAAATGGTAAAAAATAATAAAAATATTAACGCCGTGGTCAGCCTTGCTATTGAGGACTACTGGGAGCATGGGCTGTTTCTTCCTCCAGTGCACCCATCTACTTTGTCATAGTGGGATCTGAAAAAACCCCAAAAGAGTACTTTTTCTTAACCATCAGTGGAATTATCTGGCCCTTTTTATTTCTGTTTTCTAAAAGTCTTTACTGCATCTCCATAAAGATGGAGCTGGGAGCTGTGAAATCACTGAGGTGTGGGTCTGAACTGAGCTCCGTGCAGTGAAACCATCAGAAAAAATCAGTTGCAGCACCTGGCTCTGCAAATGAGGAACCCCTTGAAATCAGGGGCAGCTCATAGCAGCAGGTTAAGCCTGTGATTCTTTGCCAGCACCATATATTTTTTTTTGCCTCTCGGCAGCGCTAAAGTGAAAGAATGCAGTCAGCAAATTTGCATTTCAGTTTTTAAACTTAGTGCCCTGGGCATTTTAATTCGTGGCAGAGTTTTTTGTAAATAGTGTATCTCAGTTATTTTAAAGTGTCTTTAAAAAGACTATAAGGCTGTGCTGTTTGGTTTTGGGTTTGGTTGTTTTTTTCCCAGCCCACTCTTATCCTGTTAAATATTTAAGTTTATAATGGAGCAAGAGTAATATCTGCAGCATCTGCTTTCAGTAAGTCATTGGAGCTTGTACTATTTCTGAGGCCAGAAGTATGAATTTGATTCATGTGAATATTCTTTTCCCTTATGAAGGCTTGCTGATTTTAGTTAGCACCTAGAGACATGGAGCTTCATCTTTGTGCATCGAACATTTGTGCAGCATTTAGACAGGATTGGCTGTGCACAAGCTTAGATGAAAAACACAAGAAACCAGAGTAAACCGGAGGGATTCTTTTTTTATTGTAACTGGTTTTGGTGCTTTTTTGTAAATATTATGGACAGAAAATGTTCAGATGGGAAGGTGGCTCTCAGGGTAGTGTCACCTCTGCCTGTTTATTTTTAGGAGGTTTAAAAGGGGTGAAATCTTGGTCTGCTTCACGTTACTGAGAACATTCCCACAGTTTCATTAGGGCCAGGATTGTACACCCCACCCCCAAGAAATGGAAAATGTGAAATTGCCTGTGGATGTTTATTTACTGAGCTGCATTCACTCACTAATATATGCTTGATTTTAAAGCATAACTGCCTCTGTGAGTCTGGTTAATAAAAAAAAAAATTAGAATACTTTATTCAGTTTGTCGTCTCTGTTTCTCCTGCCCTGGTATGAGTTTCTAGCAACATGGAAGGCAGGGTTTGGTGCAGAGAGCACTGTGTGGTAGGGGGATTTGCCCTGTGCTAGGGGATGCACCTGGCAGGTTGAGCCAGGGCAGGAGCGAGACCGTAGCCAGCCCGGGCGGTGCTGCTTGGCTGGGCCATCCGCAGCCATATACCGTGGGCCACGAGCCACAGCTCGAGGACCATGGCGCAGCATCATGCTGCAGATGAAGTGCTGCCTCTGCTGCCTCTGGAGGCTGTTGTTCACAAGAGTAATACAAATGTACCTGAAATGCCTGTTTTCCCCAAACTCCTGGCATTGCTTAGTTGTGCTTGTGGATGTGCTCGTATTCCTGAGCAAGGTCGTTTCAATCTCTGCTGCTTCTAGTGGCTAGTAAGGCTCTTCCCTGGATGCTATATGAAATGTCTGCTGCTGGCTTATTGGAAAAAAATAAAGCCTGCCTGAATACCCTGGTGAGAGCTCACTTGTACCATGAAGGATGAGCGGCAGTGACAGCGTGTGCTAAGCCATCTCCTCAATCAGGAGCGCGCTTTCCTCGGGGACAGTGCTGGCAGTGAAACGTCCCCTCCTCATCCCGCTGGTGTGGCCGTTCACTTCTCTCTGGATCTGGGACTTTTCCTGCCCTCAGCCCTTCAGACCTTCTGATGCACAGGGAGAACCTCAGGTGAGATGGCTTCTGATGCAGGAGCAGCTAAAAGATGCTTCAGAGACAGGGAGAGTAAAGAGCCCTTGGGTCCCTGCGCAGAAATGTCGTCGTTCGATCTCTTCAGCAGACAGGACAGGATATACTGCAATACATTTATCTGAAATGCTGTTCTTCCCTGAGAATACTTAGGGTGATATTAATTTTTAATATTGTTGTCTCCATGTCTCTTTCTTCTCCAAATGGTTAATTGATTTCTAGTTTTCAGTTTCTTTGATTACTTTTAGGTTGCAAAATAGACAGGACTGAGTAAGAAGACTGAGCCATATTTGTAGACTTAATCTTTCAATCAGTTTTCTCTGAATTAAACCAAAACAGCAGTAGCAAATCCAGGAATCCTATTAAAGATGACCTACATAGTGGGAATAAAATTGGGCTTGTACCTTCTTTTGCTTCCTAATTTACTGTCGAGAAATCTGTGAATGTTTTCCTTAAAGTCCATTCGTTTTTATTGCTGCTAAAACCCTCATTCCTGCCTGGCCTGGGTGGCATGTTCTTGGATGGGGAACTAGGAGCAGGAGGGCATCACGAGCCAAGAGGGTGGAAAAAGCTGAGCCAGTGCGACGTGGTGGGGATTTAGCCCTTGGCTGTTATTAAAAGAGTTTGTCAACAGAGCTTTAGCACAGAGTGGTTCCAGCAAAACCCTGCGAGGAGACGGAGATTATACCAGGAAAATAGCTCTTTTGTTGGTGTAGCTTCGATCAGTCCTCCAAACGGAGCAAGTTAAGCCGCTGCTTCTCTAGGTCTGTTGCTCAGGGTAGCTGTGTCAGTTGGGATTTTTTTTTTTTCCTTTTTACTCATTCTGAAATTATATTGTTATTCTGGAAAATGTTCCAAGAATAAATCTGAAAATTTACAAAGCAGATTGCTATATAAATTTCTCAAAATCCATAAAACAGATTGCTGGGTATTTGGGAGTGACTAAGGGATTTCAATGTTTAATTGACATCTCAGAGAAAAAATGCTTACTTAAAAGTCTAAAACCTTGCACAATCGTAAAATTTAATTAAAAAGTAAATGTTTACCCTCTGAGATGACTCCTTTATAGTGGAAGAAAGGTATTGGCATTTCTGGTATTTCTAGAAAATGCTGCTGGAAAACAACCATAATGGGGAAGAAAAACCCCTTATTGCAATAAATTTGGGCAGGAAGGAAAAGAAAGTTAAAAGCCCAGTTAAAGATTAAAGGCACTGCAGAACACCCAGAGCAGGAAAATGAGACGTGGCTAAAATGTGTTTGATTGTTTCTATAAATACAGGTATGTAGGAATGAAAATTGACTCATTGTTCAGATGAATTTACTGAGCAGTTTTAAAAGTCTGCAAGAATAATACATGGTGTAGCCTTTCAGTCGTCTACAGAGAGAAGATCCAGTTCATGAACATTATGATGGCTTCAGTGTCACTGCTAATTATTCCAGTAAAAGTAAGAGGAAATGTGCACAGGGCTTATCCTGAGAACACAAATACTGTGCATATTGTTTCATGTGCAGAATTTAACAAAATAATCTTACTTGGCATTTAAATGCATTCATTTCCCTGGGAATCTTATCCAAAAATGATTTTCTTTTTTAGAGTACAATGAGGCTTTACTTTGTTAAATTAAAATTGCCATGCCCTCTTGAGCGGCATTATTTTTGGAGAGCAACACTTTTGCCCATGCAGAGTACAGAGGAGGCTGAGAGAAGGCTTTTCTTCCCCAGTATTCATACTTTTAGAAAGAGGAGATTTCAGCCAGCCAATGTGCATGTGCTGGTGAATCTGTTAGAGCTTGACGAAAGGAGCGTTTTGCAAACAGATGGAGAGGAAGAGAGGCAGGGCCAGGAGCAGAGCACCCTTGTGAGCTCCTCATAGCCCCGAGTTACCTCCTGCGGGCTCCTCTTGGTCTCTAAACATCTTAAAGGTAGATTGAAGCCATCTCGGCTTTATTTCCTGCTCTCTCTCTTCCTTTGCAGCTCTGAATCCAGGGGTGCTCCTGGCCCCAGTCGTGCTCTTGCTGCTCAGCTGTCGGGTTTGCATTTTAATTGCTGGACTGTTTGATGCACAAGCAGGGGGGTTGGACGAGATGATCTCCAGAGGTCCCTTCCAACCCCAACCATTCTGTGATGCTGACAACTCTCTTGTTGTAGCTTCCTTGGTTGTAGCTGTTTAGGAGTAAGGTAACAAGACTCGAATTTTTGGGTTCATAAGGCCAGAACAGGACTTGTTCTGAAGCTAGTGAGATAGCTTTAGTATCCTACGCCATTGTAAGCATGGTGGGACCGTGCTTTAGACTTGCTTTGCTGTGGAGAGGTACGTATGTGGTTAACAGAGCAAATGTCGTCTGAGCCTTATGGATTTCTCCACAAGTTTGTGTCTGGGGTCTTACTAGAACCAGCTCAGTTTCTGAGTCCAGAAGTATGGATTATGGGTCATTACTGTGTATGGGTATGCATTAGTGTTTTGTGCAGAAAAACTCTTGTGACCACGTATAGCACAAGAACCAGGCTTGCTTAAGTATACTCAGAGATTTGAAGGTGCTATTCGCTTTCCAAGGACCCTGTTTAGTTTAAATATTTCACGAAAGCAACTGTGACTACAGCTCTTATCAAGAGTGATGTGTAATGTCAATTCACTACAGTGGAGCTAAATTGAATGTTCCACACGTTTTACTTTTCTTTGCTGCGCGTGCTAGTGTCCAGTGCAGAGAATGACTAAAGCTCCCAGGTCAAAAGTGACATTTTACAGAAATAATAACCTGAAATTAGGTTTCTTCTGTTGTGTTTTCGTTGTGAAATGAGTATATCTGTACAAATCTTTCCTTCAGCCCAATGTTCTGTGCAGGAGTCCACACTACTACGTGGACAGCTGCTGCTTTGTTGTTGCTCATGAGAGTTAGCAGCAATGATCCCTTCCCTCCCTTCTTCCCCAAGAGCAGCTAGCCAAGCTTTTTCTTGCTAGGTATACATTTGTTAAATTCTGCTGCGAGAATCTCTCTCTCTGCATGTTTCCCTCCTCCTTCCCTCGGCTCCGGCGTACCACAGAGTCCTTCTCGAGTTTGCTGCTGGGGCAGGTCACTGCCTCTGGGTGCAGAGGTTGCTCGCAGCTGCCCAAAGTTGTGGATAAGTTTCCACAAGACCTGCGCGTTTCTGTAAAACTTAGCCACCGCATGAATTCTAGGTGAAGCTTTCTGAAACTGCACAATTAGAAGAATTGGCCTGAAGGTTTCTGACATACGTATTTGTAAATATATGACCATAGAAATAGAATTTGTCTTCTCTGACATCAAATTAACAGCAATCAAAATTCAGCCTGGAGTGAGGAAGAACAATGTTGCTGAAGATGATAGAGTTGCACTGGTTTACGTAACCCAAGATGGACCATAGTTTATGTATTAATTATACATTAAATATAACTAATACTTTCCTGTATAAAATAGTCTCTTCAGCTTGATTAAATGGTATTGGACTAATTACAGTACTTAAAAATTCTTATTTCCTATTTCGTAATTTATATTGTCTCAATTTTTCTTTTTTTGTGAGGAGAGGAGAAGTCACGTAGGGCAAAGACATTTTACATTTATTCCTCATCAATGCCTCCTTCTCTGCTTCTTCCCTATTCAGAAGTTTATAGAGTTTGAAGATGCACTGGAGCAGGAGAAGAAAGAACTACAAATCCAAGTGGAACACCTTGAATTTCAGACTCGACAGCTGGAGCTGAAGACCAAAAACTATGCAGATCAGAGTAAGCAAAGCTGTACACCAGATACGATTATACACTTTGCCTTCCACACACATATACTGCTACTTCGAAAATATTTTTCATACTTTTGTTTTGTTTTAATATCATTTATGCAAAGCCTGAAATGTCTGGTTATCCCTTACTTTGGTGTAGAATTCTGAGCCTTCTAAAGGATGGAGTGTATCCACACTAATTTAGTAGAGGCTTCATTGCTTCTCTTGTGTGGGGCATGCTCAGTCTCTCCAGATGCAAGATTTGGGCCATTGGTGAAGCTTTGGAATCTGGTTTCCAGTTTCTCCTTGTACCTGAATAGAACCTCCCATTTTTTCCTCATATAAATGATCACATTTATTTGTTTGTTTGTTTATTTTTACAAATACTTCCTTAACATGTGCAGCCGTGTTTTGTTGGCTGAGGTTGCCCTCAGAATTCACTGATGTTTTGTCCAGTACTTCTGCTCCTCAAATAGCCAGAGGTGCCCATCCCAGAGGATAATTTGTTGTCAGACTAGGACGCTTACAGGGCACCAGGCTACTGCTGAAGAACTCTGCTTCTGTGGTCTTATTGCACTATTTGGTCTGCTCATTTTGGGAACATGCAGATACCCATGAATTGAGTTTGTAATGAAGACCAGATCCCACAATTGCATTATTCTGTTTCGGTTTGTTTTGTTCAGTAGGTATAAATTAATTTCTAACAAAATATGCTTTGAGACTTGTAGTTTCTTTTGAGAGCCTGACGTGTGTTAGCTGATGGTTGGAATCTTCTCTCGGTAGTTTCACGACTGGAGGAACGTGAATCAGAAATGAAGAAAGAATATAATGCTCTACATCAGCGTCACACAGAGGTAGGATGTCCTCTCATTATTTCTAAATAAGTAAACTTTCAGCCTATATGTAAAGTCATGTCAAAGAATTCAGCTTTACAATACTACTGACGACTAGAGCTTCTGAACTCTGGGAACATCAGAAATATCTGAATGGAGGGTGTAAAGAGGATGGAGCCACGCTCTTTTCAGTGGTGCCCAGTGACAAGACCGGACGCACCTGGTACAAACTGGGACACAGAAGGCTCCCTCTGAACATGAGTAGAAACTTCTTTACTTTGAGGATGACAAGCACTGGCACAGGGTGCCCAGAGACGTGGTGGAGTCTCCGTCCTTGGAGAGGAGAGCTATTCAGAAGCCACCTGGGCATGGTCCTGGGCAACCTACTCTAGGTGGCCCTGTTTGAGCAGGGACGTTGGTCCCGATGGACCCCAGGAGGTTCCTTCCAACCTCAACTGTTCTGTGATTCTGTGAACAGTGCCCCACTACCTCATGTCCCACTGCCAGCGAGCCTCCAGGAGACGTCTTACGTTATTTTTGGATATGCTCTTTCATGGTTCTTCTGTTATGAGATTAAGCTTAAGTAATTTCCAACACTATTTGCTGTCAGATTTGCTGTCAGATTAGTCCATCCACTTACATCATCAGCTTAGAAGACAAGAGCAAAGACAAGGAGATGTGCAAAAAAAGAAAGGGAATTGGAAATGGATGCTGGAGAAGATCAAACAGAAGCAGAAAATGAGTCGTTTCTTCTCCTTTGTTTGGCTCATGGATTTTTCTCTCCTCACAGATGATCCAGACCTATGTGGAACACATTGAGCGATCCAAGATGCAGCAAGTTGGGGGAAATAATCAAACTGAGGGCAGTCTACCTGGGAGAAGGTAGGGCCATAACCTTTCCATGTAATGTATGCCATCCGGGAACTTACAGACTGAGTGTGCATATTTGAGAGAGAGAAACCAGAAGCAGGATCTTTCCCCGTGGGCATGGATTGTAGTTGAAGCTTTTTTTGTAATGGGTTGTGGGTGAGTTGTGGGTATGTTTTCCAAGGCTTGACGACAAGGAGCCAAAGCTTAGGCTTTGTCACGCTGCTATTGATGGAGGACTTTGGAAAAATACGTTTGTATTATCAGGTAGCGTGTAAAAGGTTTATCTATAAAACAGATGGAGGTGTCAAATAAAGTATTTTTGTGCGTGCATGCGTGCGTGTGTGTATGTGTGTCTTTGTGTGATAGCCAGCAAAACTGTAGCAATTAAACGCATTAGCCATTATAGGATTTTTTTTTTCCCCCTGTTCCTTCAAGGGAAGCTTTGTGTAAGTCAGTCACCCAATAGACCTACTTATGCCCAAGAAATTTATTTTCCTCCCTCCCTGCCCCCCGCCTCCCCCCCATTTTCAGAGCACCAAACCAGTAAGAACCAGCCTGTGCTTAAAGAAGGCAGTGGTAGGAAAAAAGTTCAGTATATAGAAGAACTAGGCTTTCGTAGTCTCAGAACAAATTTAAAGCACAAAAGTTGCAGTTCCATTGATATCAGTACAGATACATCTGGTTTTAACTGGTATATGAAAGAACCAAATGCTTTCTCTCTGATGATACTATATAGCAGTAACATTGCCCACGGGATGAGAAGTAGAAGTGGTCTTCCATAAATACTGGTTAGAGAAGTAATAGATCACATAACACATAATCTACTCAGATTAAGCATAATCTGTTAAATCACTCAGCCATAAAAAGGATATTTTCTGTGGCAATTGTCATGCATGGCAGATTACTGTTTGTGTTAATCATCACATGCTAATGAGATGATTAACACTGTAGTGACACTGTCTAACCCAGCAAGTTCTAAACTAAAACAGTGTTTTCCAGGGGAACGTTATTGACCAAGTAATGTGCTGCAGGAGATTAAATCTTTTTGTTGTCCTTGCCTGTCTGTTTTTAACTTTTAAATTTCTTCTGGCCTTGAGGAGCGTTAAAAGCTTTGGCACAGGCTGACCACAAGCCGTGGGAGCTGTTGGTCTGAAAAATACAGAGACGGTACCAGCTGCACAGGAATACTCAGAAACGAGTGCCTGCTAGGTGCGTCCTCCCTCGTCTCTTACAAAATATGTCTGACCGATCTTGGTTAATATCTGTGAACTTCAGCTGGTTAATATCACTGAACTTCACTCAAAACCCAAATTTTTGGGAAGCATTAGGCTAAGAAAAGGAGTGGGGATGGCATGCCGGACTATACGCACAGGGCAGCGTGGGCAAAGATATGGAGATGAAGATACTGGGAAAGCAGATAAATGGAAAGCCATGAAGGTTTTTGAAGTATCATCTGGTAGGGGTGATGAAATGCAAAAGAAGAGCATTGAGCAAAATATGGAGATGAAGAAAGAGCAAAATTATTTGAATTTAAGAATAAAGGAAGAATAAGTGAGGATATTTTAGTAACTTGTATTTAGGTCTGTAACACTTAAATACCAGAATGTCAGTTCGTATTGGGGTAACGTAATAGAAAGAAAATTTCAGGTCTTGGCACAGGACTTGTAAATACCCTCTGTCTGCTGTGGCTCCCTGTTGCTGCATTGGACTGCTCTGGAAAAGGCTGAATTCAAATTGCCCAAGTTTTGACTGTGTATTGTAAGAAAGAAAAAAGGGAGAGAGAAAGAGACCCAACCCCGCCTTGTCAATGAAAGAGGCTTGAAGGATGGAAAGGGAGTAGTGAAAGACATGAATCTTCAGAAACTTTGGTAACTAGCCTGGGACCCCTGCCAGATTCCCTGCAGCCTTAGAGTCATACAATATCCTGAACTGGAGGATCATTGAGTCCAACTCCCAACGCCACCCAGGGCAACCTAAAGGTTAAACCATATATCTAAAAGCATTGTCCAAACACTTCTTGAACACCGACAGGCTTGGAGGCGTGACCACTTCCCTGGGGAGCTTGTTCCTGTACTTGACCACCCTCTCAGTGAAGAATTTTTTCCAATACTGTCTATTTGCTATTTCATTGCCTTCCATAATAATTAAAGATAACTTCTGTAGCCTTGGCTACAAGAATATCTTGCAGCTGGAAGATACTGGTATCTCAAAGAAAGATGCTTTATTTATTCTGAATCAGTTATACTCTTATTTGTAAGGCTACCAAAGTGTTACATAAAGGAGGGAAAGACACAGTTATATGTGAATCAAGGGGGACTATTTACCCTTCCTCTTCTGACAGTCGAATAGCCCTTTCAGAAAAGAAAAGAATATCTTACCGTGTTTCTTCTAGAGGGGAGTAACTGAAGGCTGTTCGTAGTTGTTGAGTGGGCTGTATAGTGAGTTCTCTCTGTTCTCTCTTTTCTGCAAAACAGTAAATTAGTCTCACAACAGAGAGTGGTTTAGGAGAATAAAAATAATTAACAGAATACAGTGTTTGGGGTCTGGCTAAAATTGGATTGTGTAAAATATAAAAATCTATTGGGGAAAAAAAAAATCAAAAGATAGGTGGCAGCCTTCCTAGGCAAAAGAGACAGGCATGAGGGGTGTGGAAAGCAAGAGAAGACATGGTGTAAAAAGAACCAGTAGTTTGTAGATGTTCTTCTGTTCATAAAATCTCCCTTGTCAGACGATTTTTCTTCCTTCTCCTCTCCCTGTCGCAGTCTGGAAGCCCACGGTGAGCTTCCAGAACATGGTCTGATCCTCGTGTTACAGCTAAAATGGGATAAGCGTGTTAGGCTTGTTTCCCTTCCCACTTATCCTTCTGTAAATAAGAATATATCTGTGGAAGTACTTACACAGTAAAATACAAAAGTACCGTAGGCAAAAGCATTTTTAGGGCCTCTCTCTCTCTCCAAGGGTGGTTCATATATGCACCTGCCAATTTGGGTTGGACTGCATGGTAGAAATTGATTTGAATGAGATTTTCCTTCCCTAACTTTCAAATAAGCTGATATTAATTGTGGCTTTATGTTATCATTCCGTGAAAGAGATGGACAGTGAACAGTGTTACTGGTTATATCTGCAGGACTGCCATTCCCTGGGATGAAGAGCAAAATTTTCATCAAGAATTGCCTCTTCATATTAGAGAAATTAGTCTTTTACCCTTCTAAGTGTGACATATTGCTAGTCTCCTTGGAGAGAAAAAAAGAGAAACACTCTACGTCTGTGAAAGCCCCTGATGGGGCTGTGATCTGAGTTTGTAGGAGCCACCAGTGGGAAATGGGACTTTTTCCTTCATTTCAAGCTTTGCACTGTTCGCGTGCGTGAGTGTGTGTGTAGCTCTGTGTTTTTATATGCTTGTGCACAAGCACTTGGGTCAGATGTGTGGGTTTGTGTCACTGCAGAGCTGGGTGGGGGTGAACATCAGCGCTTGTGTATCTTGGTGCACTGATGTGCGCTGGGGTGGACATGGGCATAATTTCTCATGGTCTGTCACACAAATTTGAGTGCATTTATTTATTTTCATCTGTGGATGTGCTTGGGTGTGTTAGACTGCATAGGGGTGCATATTTGTATAAGACCGTAAGTACACCGAGTATGTCTGCCGGTCACTTGGGAGAAGTTTGTGCAAGAACTGTTGGGGGGGCGTGTATCTACCACCATCCAAGATGGGTAATGAGTACCGTGCACACTTCCACGTGGTGTGGATTACAGTGCATGCGTACCCCGTGTCTGTTGTAGGGCTGCATGTTTGCATGACCTTTGCTCTCTAATGGTTGTTTTTTTGTCTCGCTTTTTGTGCGATTGCTGCTCTGTTTTGGCTGTTATGTTTGTCACTGCAGTCATCGCCAGTCATGGAGGAAAAGGTAAATCCTATTGCTGCATCTTAACTTTGTTAATCCTAGTTTTGGAGGTTGCTGTTGAGTGACAAGAGTGTGATGCTGGGAACGTGCTGTGCTGGCAAGTTTGCCCTCTTTGTCTACTGGCACCTGTGTTGGGCTTGCTCATTTGGGTGAGGCAGAGGGAGCTGCCAAGCTGCTGGGATAACACATCAGGAAGAAGCTTCTGTGCCCGAACGCAGAAGACGCAGAAGTTCGGTCCCAAAACAGGATCAGTCCTCTGTGATTGGACATTTACACTTCCCATCTCAGAATGTTTTAACAAGCCATCTTTTCTCCCTTATTTTACTATAGCGTACAAGGCATGCATATTTTCTGAGTGGGGCAGAAAATGCATGTCACTGTTAGTAGCTCTCTGAAGGCACTTCTGACTTTGGGCTGGGCAGCGAGTTCTGCACCCGGAGCCTGCTAAGAGAGCAGTTCTCATCTTTGAATGGTGGCCAACAACTCGTAGTTTTGTTATGTTTTATAAGCTTTAGGATGTTACTTGTAGAGCATCCTGATCCTGGGTTTTGGCTGCTGCAAACCTTTACTGAGGAGTTTGCTATTTACCTTGTAACTAACGCAAGGTGGAACTAACCAAGTGTTAGGAGTTGCCCTGTACTGGAAAGAATTGGGTGTATGAAAGTTACTCCAGCACTCAAAATTTAGACCAGCCCTGAGGATACTCTAAAGTTCTTTGAAGACTGGTAGTCAACCCCAGGACTGCAAAGCTAAACTTAGCTCTTCTGTAGTGTTTGCTCTTTCCCCTTCCCTGGGAGGTTCAGAAGAACCTGGAAGGTGTTTCCAAAGAAACTCAGCAAGGAAATTTCCTAACAATCTACATTAAAATCCTTTCCTGAAGATCCTACAGCTTCTGATGCTACAGAGACTTTGTACTTGTGTTCTCTGTTTAGCAGGGACTGTGAAGTTCATATGTTCCCTGTACATTCAATCTCCTTGCATGTTAAATGTGCGGGCGTTTGTATACGAACATAGAAATAAGCTGTGGGTTCCCAAAAGAAATGTGATGGAGTTTACCTAAAGAGGAGGTATAATTTAATGGCGCTCTCAGCACATGTTTGGGATGGCTTATATTTCTCAGTGCTGCCAGTAGGTTACGTCAGGCCATCCCAGTATAGTCACAAAAGCATTTATATTACAGCATGTTGTTAGATAGTCTGATACACTTGTTTTGCAAGGAATGTTTTGCAGTTACAGGAAATTTTCTCCAGCTACGTACACCTGTGAAGCATGACTCCCTTAAGACCATCATTCTAACCTGAAGAAGAGGAAAGATCTGAAACTAATGGTTAAAGCAGCTCAAAAAATGGCCTGATTTTTATTTTCTCCCTGAAAAGAATGATTCTTTTGCAGTAGACTCTTTGAGAGCCTTGAGTTATTTCTTTGACTGTAAAACTAGGAATTTTATGTCTTTGTGGCATAAAGTTCTGATTTCTAGTTTTGAGTCTCTTCATAATCTCTTATAGATAACTGTCTGTACTTTTTGTGGCGCTTAGATCAGTACAGTGCCAGGGTGAAGATTTCGTATTAGGGGAAAAATTTCCCTTGTATGTTATTTAGAAACTTAAAACACAGTTGTTAGAAACTTTCAGGGTCTTGGTACGATAACAGTAGGATGAAGAGAGGTAAATGCAGGAAAACAGACAGAGGTAGATGTACTTTGGCATCATGACCTATTAGGAGCAGGTGTAAATGGCAGGATAGAGGTCATAAATCAGTATTTAGACAAACAGCAGTGGAAAGTTTTCTGTAAACCTTCAGCGATTGTTAATATTTAAAAGTAACAAGCACCAAGATGCCTTTTGAGTTGCAAAGGCTACAAGGAAACTGATAATCCCTATCATATATGAATCTGGTTTTGATTTTGTTGAAAGTTGATTGCATCTTCCCTATAAAAGAAAGTAAGGTTCATCATGTGTGTCAAATGATCTGCGTTCCTCTAAAATCCAGTCACATGTTGCCTTTGTAAGAGGGTTTCTCTATGAAACTTCCATGTCTGAGTCTTTAGGATCTTCAGGAGAGGATTTTAATGCAGATTCTTATGAAAAGTGCATCCCACATCATCTTGCTGGGCCACACTGGAAACACCTTCTGCCCCTTCTGCCTATCCAAGATAGGCCACAGCAAGCAATTATTCCTCAGCACGAGCGACACTGACGCAGCGGTGCGGCACGCTGTGTTGCCTGGGCAGTGCTGAGAATGGGAAGGTTGGCCATTTTTGTTTTCTCCACAAGCATTGTCTCCTCTGCTAGACACTCCCAACTCCTTCCTTCATAGATGAACTGGTTCATGCACCATCTCCTGTGTTAGCGTGTTTGCATACATCCCGGAGGGCCTTAGGTCCTGCTGCAGTCGTTTCTCCCGCAGTCACGGGTGAGGTGGTTGTGGTGGTTGCCTAGCCTGGTCATCAGACCAGTGCTGATATCATTAAAGAAAGGCACATGAAGGTCTACTGTTATTAATGCTGGTGTACAGAAGGGCGGATTTCATCATCCCGCACCAATAAGTGGAAGCCCCATACATTGAACCCCTTTGTGGGTGCATGTCACACAGAGGATCAGCTTAGTTCATCTCTGCAGGGCCACTGGAGTCCAGCTAGCGGAGGCTGCTGGGGATATCTCCTAAATGGATGTGTGCTCTGTCCCTGCAGGCCTGCTTCTCTGGCACAAAACCAGTTGCCAGTTTTGGCACGCTGCTGCAGCCTTTTCCACCTCTACTGCTTGCTCTAGATTTTCTCCCACTGGAACTTGGTCTTAAAACCTGTGCCAGCTTTTACGTTCAGAATCAAACCTACAGCTAGCTAGTCACCTGCAATTGCCGGAAAGAAGAGGATGAAGAAAAAGTAATTACAGACATCTGGCAATATGAATGATGCATTCATTTATACCTTTGTTTAAGTTCTGAATTTTGAGTGCATTGTAATGTGGATATGGAAAGGGGATCAGAGAGTACAAGTATTATTTTTCTTGCTTAATATTGGAAGTGATCCAGAACCCTCTGATTTCTGCTGTTGGAGCTAACCAGATCTGGGGTGGAATGTACAGAAGTGCCATGTAGATGACTTACTTAAAAGCTTCTTTCATGACCCAGTGATGACATTTCTAGGATCTATGGAAGTTTGGTTTTTTTTGTTTTTTTTTTTTTTTTTTTGCTGTGAGAGTTGTTTGCTGTGGCTTGTTTTCCCACAGTACCTTTGTTTCTAGGAGGATACACTGACTTAAATTGGCTGATGATTCCCTGCACTTTTGCATTCCCCCAAAATCTTTTGTACTGATGGAGAAGTCAATTGTGCCTGTTGTGGTCACTTGACCCCCTCCCTCTTAGAGTCTCCCCAGGAAGACGTATGGCTCTAGCAGTGCACACCATGGGTCTGAGTAGACAACACTATGGAAGTGTGGGAGTTGGGAGTTGATACAGCTGCTACGTGAGGGGAAGGAATGCAATTCAATTTCTAGTGACTAATATTTCACATAAGCTAGTGTGCTGTTTCTTTTCTATAAGAACCTTGTAAACGGCTAACAGATTGGTTTCCCCTCTCTCTCTGTTTCTCTGTTTAGCAGGAAGGAACGTCCTAACTCTCTGAATGTCTTCCCCCTCGCGGATGGCATGGTACGTGGGCAGATAGGGGCCAAGATCGTCCCAACACTGGACCACTGGCACCTGAGTGACCTCGGCCAGCTGCAGTCCAACTCCAGCTACAAGGTTTTATAGACCATCACGGAGCAAGGGTTTCCCACTCTCCCACTGTCAATAGCATCCCACATTTTCATTAAGATGGAGACCAGTCTGTGTCCATAACCCTTTGCAGCCTCTCCCTGCTGTGCGTCTGCTCCCTCGGTAGCTGTGCTGTAGGTGGGAGGATATTCTTCTGCAGATCTGGCATATGGTATGGGAGGGATTTGACACAGCTCCTCATGCTTCTTGTCTCAGTGATAATCTCCTTTACTTGGCTGGCCCCAAGTTGAAAGGAATGTGTGGGGAGACAGTTAGGGATTTAGGGAGGAGAAATCCTTCACTTTTTTATAGCTTATTTGGGAGAGGAAATGGTGGAACCTGTCCCCTCTCTCCCCCTTGGCAAGGGCAGTGCTTTTGCACCTCAGCTGGGACCAGGCATTGGGTTGTGCTTGCTGTCCAGTGTTTGTCCTTTTTGACTGGTCACTGTCCTGGCCTTCCTATCTTCAGTAAAAAGGGCTCCTAATCCTCTCTGGATGCCCAAGTCTTGCACTGTGCTTAAAGGTCTTCGGTTCCTCATATATCTAGTCGTTGCTCTAGACTTGCATTGTCTACCTTCAATACACTTGTCACCTTCCATGCGCTGCCTTCTGCACCGGGGCTTGCCAAAAACCTCACAGCGTTGCAACTGCGCTGAAGCAGCTGCATGGTTCTGCCTGTTGCTTGTGGTTCTCTGCTCTGCCATTCGGAGACTGGTCTGAGCCCAAAGACCCAGACTCTTAGCTGACAGCTCACTGCAATTGTTTACAGTTTAGACTATACATGGTGACCCACATTTCCCATGAGCTGTACCTGTAGACTTCTCAAAGTCTTTGTGCTCAGGATCCCACCAAATTCCTCTCTTTGAATGATGTTCCACAAATGCCTGGTGACAGGCCTGAGGGCCAGTGGTGCATCTACCCAGCACGGCTTACAGTATGTCCACCAGTATCTCACAGAGCTTCTGGTCTGCTTTAAAAGTGTCTGATAAAATTTACTTACTTTCTGCCTGGAATTTGTAGAACATCAGCTGTTTTATATGTCACGTCTAAGGACTGGCTACCTTTTGAGAAGTTGTAAATCACTAATCCTGTAAAATATATTGAGGTAGTAAAGACAAAGGGGAGGAAGAAAACCAAAGAAAGAAAAAACCCAACTTCTTGTTGTACCCATTCTGCATGTCTCCAGATTGCATGAATGGTACTTTGGCCTGAGGGACTCTGCAGGAGTGGCCTCCTTGATGCATAGCACAAGAAATTTAGACGAATTCAAAATTTATACAGAAAACAAAGCAGCAACTTCTCTTTTTTAACACTACCTTTTTAAAGTAGCCAGGCCTAGCACAGCCCAAACCTTAGCACTTCATCGGCCCTCTGCCATCATGGAAGTTGGAAATCCAAAAGCAAGATCTTTGGATAGGATGGAGACTGTTCTTGGAACCCAGTCCTTGCTGTAGTGTTAGACGCACAGAAGTTTGGGAAAAATAGCGACTTGCAGAATGCCAGTCGGGTCCTACAGTCATTTCTGGAGAGCTTTGCCTGGAATTAGAGACTAGCAATGCCACAGTGCAATAGCATAATTAAGGATGGTGGAAATGTAGATAGAGCATGAATGTGTTTCTTCAGACTAGTGCTGCGGCAACACAACACTGCTGCAAGGACACAGACAGAAACCAAAATGCACAGAGACCAACCCGCTTCTGGTTCTGGAACCAGTTTAGTGCTCGGGATCTCCAGGCAGTGCTGCACACTATGGTGTGAAGATGCCCTTGAGCTCTCTAGTGATCAGGCGGGTGTGGCAGGGGTTAGTTTTTAGAGAAGAACTGGGAGGGCGTTGGGATTGGATCAATCCTCCACAGACTTGCGAAGGTGTCATTCTTTAAGCGGTACCATTGCAGAACTGCTGAAAGAAGTTGAGTGCATCTCACTGATAACCCAGCGTCTGCATTGCAGGAGAATGCAGCAGGAACCCAGATAAATTGGAAGCTTTGATGTCAAGTTCAGGTAACGGAGGGTTACTGACTGGATCTCTTAGTGATTTGCTGGTGGTGGTGTCAGGCAAAAAACCCCGTTTCTGGTTACAAGAAGGCTTTGTGCAGAAGTAGTGGTGTGCTACTCCAAGTGTATCTGACGGGTAGTGCTGGGATGTGTGTTGGTGCTCGTTAAGGAAACTTGGAAGCGGGATGCTGGGTTTAAGGAGGCTAACCGGTAGGGTGGAATTAGAGAGCTTGGGCTGTGGAAGACTTGGATGGGGTAGTGTGTTACGGAGGACTTCCTAAGAGTATGGAGCAAACCTATGAATAATTAAAGGAGGTGATTGACTGACTTACTAGATTTGCAATTTGGAATGGAGATTTTCCTCTTGCAAGCTTCCTGCACACTCTCTGACTGGAATGCTATTTCTTAAATATTTTGCATGACTGAAATCTCTGCTCATGCACTCCTCGCCTCTTCTTCAGCAGCTCTGATATTTCACTGACATCAACTGCACACACATGACTCGCCTTCCCAGTACGTATATCCTGTCTCTTCTGACTAGTTTTCCTTCTTCATGGGGCCGTACTGTAGTTATATTTTAAGTGTCCTTGTATACTTATTATTACTATTTTCTGTTTTAGTTACTGTCATTATATTATTTTATTTTTACATTCAGTTGTACATTTATTTTATATAATGTTTTGGAGATGAAAGTCCTTAACATTTTTGTTTTTATGTACTATGCTTTCAGTGTTATAACCATACAATTGTGGCTTCTCATGGTGACATATGACTGCTATGAATGTTGGGCCTTTGCAATGCATTTTGGAGGTCACTACTACACATTTGGTGTTTAGGAGGTTGACAGGTATGGCTGTAGGTAAGTGGTGGTTGCGGAGAGTATTCTTTGGGTGAGCTATGGGTTATGGAGAATGCCTCCTACACTGTAGAGGAGAGCCATACACTTAGTGGAATCCTTAGCATTAACGAAGCACTCAGGACAATAGAAGGAAGATACCAGCAAAGATTAATAGAGCTTCTGGACTGTGAAGAGGAGCGCCTTAGTAGTATTTACCTTTGGGAGGAATTTCTCCAACGCAGGCTGGTAGGTTGATAAAGTACGTTTTCTAGGTAAATATAAAACTCAGATGTATAACCAAAGAGTAAGTGAAAGACCAGGTAATTACTCACTGGTGTGTTCTGAGTGAGGGGCAGATTATGTCAATAAACAAGATGTTACAGGATATCGGTGATACAAATATCGCCCTATAAACACTGACGATACAGGCTTTCTGAATGACATCTAGTTCCTAAGAACAAGGAACGACATGTGGACCCACCTGGGTGTCTCTTTTACAGTGCTAAGATGCTCATGGACTTTGGTTATGCTTATAGGCTTAACAGTGGGTACAAGAACATCTCTGAATCCTTTCATCCAACAGAAGTTTTGTTTGGGGAAAGAGGTTTTATGGTTGCACTTCACACTTGATGCTCTTTGTCCCTTTGTACGTTAGAAAGCACAGCGGGCAAACTGCAGTTGAAGTAGTACAAGGCTTACTGGATCACATTTGTTCTCAAAAACCCAGTTTGATTTTTTTTTCTTTACATATTAGGAAAGTAACTCCTGAAACAGGCATATGAAATAGAGGTGGGAAGTGTGGTTTTCACATGTAGCAGCCTAAGTGAAAAGTCCCCATCTCAGTCTTGTTGCTAAAATCAGCAAATGTGCAGGGAGATGATTTGAATGTCCATGTGGGAATGTGGGTGCTGTTTGGACTGACAGTGCAGAAACTATATACAAAATGTGGATCGTATTTAATGGTAACACAGTTGTAAAAAATTCTTAAATCTCCAATATAAATGCACAATGCAATGTAAAACCTTTGACTTCCACAGTGCAATGTACAGCAGGGTATTTTAAGATAAGTTTACAGAGGCCAGTCTAATTAAAGGAAGATCTTAATAAGATTCCAGATTTTAAAAAAAAAATGGCTGCAAAGGGTTAAGTCACCATTTTTTTCAGTCTTCTCTCTCATGCCATTTTGAATTTTTTTGTCATGTTGTAAAGTTATTATTAGAACAAGAGACCGAGACTTCCAAGTTAGTGAAGTGAAACAGCATCGCAGCTCCAAGGTTGGGAGGCTCAGAGCAGCCTCTGAGCAGAATCAGGATCTTTCTAGTACTTGCACAGGAGGGGAGAGACAAGTAGTAAAGATTAAAGCTGGGTCTGGATGTGCAGATGCTGAATGTCACTGCACCCAATTGCAACTCATTATCACATATAACTCTCAACATTAATTTTGTCATCTCCCTGCAGGCAGTCATTAGAGTGGGCTGCCGTGAAGAATGGGGAGATCTCATTTGGGTCTGGGAGTGATCACAGCGTTGGTCAAGACGTTAATTGGCTGACTGTGAAGCAGTGCTGTTTTAATTGACAAACAAGGGTCACAGTATGAAATCCTGACAGAGCTTTGAAAGCCTCCCATGTTTTTCAAGAAGTGGTATTACAAGAAACGGGGCTGTAATGTCTGTAAAACTGAGAGCCATTTGTGTGCATTTCACACTGGGGATCCATCTCCTATGTTAATTTGTCAGCTTCTGATTTTTGAATTCTTGGGTCTTGTTGTCCTGTCATGTGGAAGGGGGGAGACCACACCTGTTTCTACTGTGTTGTTAAGCTGGACCCATGCCTGGCTAGCTTCTGCATAAGATGGTATGGGGACCCAGGTCTCCTGCGCTAGCAAAGTGAGACCATCCCAGCTTGGTATCCGCTTTGCTTCTGCAGTTTAGTGTCAAAACCACTTTGCTGTTCTCTCATCCAGGTTGTGTTGATGGCTTACAGTAATGACGTCATCCAAGACCTCTAAGAGGCCACTTCAGATCCTTCCCAAGCAATATCCATGTTGCCTTCCAGTCTTGGGAAATGCTGGCCTGGCTTACCACAAGTGCCAAAGCCCTTCAGCTTCCTTATAGTCAGTGTGAGCTGCAGGTGCTTTTCACTTATGATAAGGCCACCTTTCCCGAGATGCATGATGAAGAGATCACATACTGATGTGACTTGTGAAGAACGATGTTTAGTAGTAAAGGAGGAAGGATATCAGTCCTTTCACAGGTGGGATTTGCTTGCTGAGTTCAGCATGAGAACTCACTGCTTCGTTGTGGTTGCAGTGCCTAGTGTCACCAGCAAGCGCTGGACACGTAGCTGGTACAGTGAGCAAGACTCGTTCTGCATAATGCTTTAAGGCAGCCATACACCAACAAATGAGAGATTAGTTGAAATGTATAGCTGTGCTTTTCGCTTTTTGTTCTTCCCCCACCCTGGAATTGCCATAGTGCCCCCAAGATGAAATGTCCGAATCTGGGCAGTCCTCAGCAGCTGCCACACCGAGCACCACTGGAACCAAGTCCAACACTCCCACGTCATCTGTGCCCTCCGCTGCCGTCACACCCTTGAACGAGAGCATCCAGCCCATCAGCGAATACAATGGCACGACCAAGAGCAATAAGAGGGCACGAGAAAAGCGGAACAGCCGGAACATGGAAGTCCAGGTCACGCAGGAGATGAGGAATGTCAGCATAGGTATGGAAGCTGGAGCTTGGGTGCTTGGTCATTAAAGTAATTGGCTTCCCGGTGCTTGTGTCCTTCTCTTACAGAAAGAGCTGGGAGACTGAGGGGTAATCAGCTTCATAAGTATAGAATTTGAGGTAGCCTTACTTAGAAAGATCCGTGAGCGAGGCAGGGCTAATCGGATGTTAGCAGTTTTCTGGGTAGCAAATTTTTAAAATGTCAGTAGTATGAATAGTTTCACAAACATGCAGGATGGGAATAGGTTATTGAGTTCAGTCCCCTGCAGTTGCATTCATCCATCTCACAGAACCTCTTTCACGAACAGTCAAGTCCCATCTTAGTCTCAGCTGAGCTTTTGGAAAGCTGTTTCTGGACCTCATCAATACGATAGTTAAAAGCTTCCATTTAGTTTTCTCTCTGGATTTAAGTATTTTATATCCAGTTCCTATGCCAAATTTGTCAGTCAGGCTAAATAATTATTTTCCCTTCTGTGTGTTTATCCCACACCTTGATGTGTTTAAAAATAGCAATTATATCCAGCTGTTTTTCTCAGCTAAATAAGCTGTTTTCTTTTAGTCTATTTCTCGTACAAGAAACCCCCCAAATCTTTGGAGGTTACAGTTGTTTTCTTTCCACTTCCCAGAGTCCTTTAGTAATTTGAATTCATGATTTCTTGTCAGGAAAGCCATCACCTAGCCTTTAGCACCAGGCTGTTTAAGTAAAGAAAATGGTGTAATAACATGATAAAAGCCCCTTTTTGTGCTTTTTAATATGGCTGTGCCAATGTAGTATCTGAGCAACTCCCAGCCTGTATTGTATTTAGACTTGCAGCAGCCTTCAGAAATGAGAAGTGGTCTGTTTTACAGGTCATGAACTTGTACGCAAAAGGGCTGTAAAACTACCTGAAGATCATAAGGAAAGTCTGTGCATGAGCACGGGGACAAGCTTAGGTGTCCGAGGTTGGCATCTGAACCAGACGATCATCTTTTTTTCCTAAGTAATACAGAGGAAATTCCTCTGCTAACGTTCACAAGATGGTTCCTAACAAATTAAGACTATAAAATGACACGTAACATCTTTTGTTGTAGCATTTGAATGAGAATTGTCGTGACTGAGTCCCATTCTGTATTGAGCTGAGAGGGTCCCAGGGTCACAGGTGTCAATCTGCCAGAAACTAGTGTAGTTCTCCATAAAAGTGTATGGCTTCTGCATAGCTAACTGTTAAATTGTGATCTGTTCGGTGATCCTGGCCAAGGCAAGTCCGTGTAAGCATTGGTATCAGAGAAATTGAGCGCGGATGTCAGTAGTTCGAATGCCCTATAAATACTTACCCTTATTTTTACAGTTGCTGCTTTACAAACTCATTTACCATCAATAGCTTTCCCGGGTCAAAGTCTGCTCTCTTCTGTATGTGTGCAACTCTGAAGTCATTGTGTATGTGAAAGCTCCTTTCTTCTTGGTGGAAGTATCATATTGTGGAATCTGCTCAAGGCAGATAGTTGTATCTTTCCTATGTGCTCTGCATATTCAACCTTCCAGCTATTTCTCACACGTAATGCAAAATCAGATCTCCATGCTGAGGAGAAACACAGATACTTGAATTTTAATGATGTATTTTATGTATCTATAATTAAAATGTCTGTCAGAGATGCAGATGCCTTGGAGCTGAACTACCAAAAAAAGGTACTCCAAGGTATTTGCAGAAAAGCTTAGCAGCTTGAAAAAATAAAGAAAAGGAAGCCTCTGTTTCCGTGAGCTTGAGAACCACTGGCGTATGGATGCCTGCTTTGGCAACAGAGACACATCACGCTTTGTCTTTAACATGGCATTTGTTGCCAGCTGGTGCACAATGCCAGCCTAAAAGAATACAATCAACACTCAAGTTGTCATGGGTTTTGTATATTTGGCTGCTGAGGCCGTTTGGAAAGGTCAAAAATTTCACATCTAACACCATTGAGGGACTAATGTAGTTTACAAATTAGGTCTTTAATCCTTCAAGAATTTCTTGTGTGAACAGACACCCTGTTCATATAGTTTGCTTAGAATAGGTGCAAGTCTGAGCTTCTGAACAATTTGGTATCCAATAAACGTGACTTGACAAGAGGAAGAGGTTCCTTATTCTTTAAATACTGACTTCAGGCTGTAGATTATACAGAAACCAGAGTAGATTTCACGTATCAGTTTTTAGGTGAAATTTCCCTGTAATGGGTATCTAAACCAGTTGTAGACTTGAGAATTTGTATTGAAAAATTATTTCTATTAAAACTAAACAGTGCCAGTTCGTAACTACAGCAGTCTCTGTGAAGCTGTACAGGAAATCACTGTGTTGTCTTCGGTCTCAGCTAAAGCTCCATGGTGATTGAAGAGGTTTTACTGACAGATAAAAGGTTTATTTGGAATTTATTTCATGGATGAAGTATTTCTGGTTATCACATTTTAATGAGGATTCAGGCCAGTGGCCTTGGTGACACTCTGGTATGGTGGCAGGGAGGGGGTGCTTATGGTCTTCCTGCTCTGCAATTGTGAGGGCACCTTCCCAGCACTGGTGCATTTGTGACTCTAGATGATCAGCCGCTTTCTGTTCCTATTGTAAGACTTTGAACATGACACCATGAAGTTTTGAAACCTTGATATTCAAAGCTGCAGAAGTCTCTTCAAGGAACACCATCCTGTGAAAGTCCTGATCCTACAGATCATATGTATTGTCTTACCTAGGAATGGGCAGCAGCGATGAGTGGTCCGATGTTCAGGACATCATAGACTCTACTCCAGAGCTGGATATGTGTCAAGACCCCCGCCTGGAACGCTCTGGTAACAGGTATTGATTGTGACTTTTCACTGTGTGCTCTTTCGCTCGGTTTTATGAGGAGTGAGGAATGGATGCTATGGCTCACACTGAGTTCAAGATGCAGCTCTTTGAGAAAGTCCATATATTCTGCCTAGCACAAATATGAGGGGTCCTGACCTTATTTGAGTTCTGCAGAGAAGGCAAATGTCTGCTGGTAATCTGTGGAAGGTCCAGCTGACCCAGAACTGGGCTTGTTTGCCTTCCTGGATGAGGGAGGACAGAGAGGTGGAGCAACAAAAGGTTTAAGACAGGCAAAGGGGACATGGGCTTAAGCTATGAGGAAGAGGGAAAAGATGCATTTGTCTAATAAGAGATCAGTTCTGAATTCAGTTTTAAAACCTCAAGCTTTTTTCAGTTTTAATTTTTTCAAGTGTTTGAAGAGCAGGAGCAGGGCTGCTCCACGAGGGAGGACAAGCAGGAGTAACCCCAGTGATCCCAGTCCCGCAGGTTCTGAGCAGAGAGGGCAGAGCACTGATAACGAGCTCCATCAGCAGCCCCAGACAGGGCAAGGGGATGAATTAGGTCCTGGTGCTACCCATGAGCAGCAGGAGACAGGGCTGAAGACAGGTACCCCTGCAGTGTATCTCAGAGGAGGACTGAAGGCGCAGGCCTGAGGTTAAAGGGAGCCCTTGGACCGGTGGGTGGGTGTGGGTCCCAGGTGAGGCTGGTCAGAGCAATTTTGACCCATGAATGCACTCAGGACCTCCACAGAGTCCTCTGAATTAGCAGACTTTTACTGAACTACTCTGCTGCTCTGGTTCCTATCTGTCACCCGTTCTGTGCTAAATCAGAGGCTCCCTAAAAGCTATTAATTTTGGCACCATATTTCTGTGAGGCATGTATTAGTCTAGAATTACCAGCCTAGGTACCTTGATTCATTTTTAGTAAGGTCTGGTGGTTAATTTTACAGGATTCATTCATTTTTACCCTCATCCAGTGGGTAATTTGGCACTACGCCAGCAAAAATAACCCCCTAGCTCTTACAGGTATGCAGAAGATAATACCCTGACAAAGTTAAGGCAAGATTTTCTCACCATCCCAAATCTGGACTGGATTCCCCCTGTTGAGCACCCTCATTGAGAAGGGTATGAGCAGCAATAACAGATGCATTTCTCAACTGTGAAACCACATACAGTTAAGCTTCCCTCAGAATATGTAGGATGCATGGACAATTTTTAGGGTCAGACGCAGGAGGAATCTAGGTAGCTGAAACAGCTCTGTGTGGGGAAGACAAAAGCGACTGATGAGATCAGATCAAAAATTGGTCAAACCCAAGGAAAAGAAGGGAACGGAGGGGATTGCTGCACTGGAGCTCTTCAGGCAGTGATCTCTGATCCAGGTAGTGAGACGGAAAGCTACAGGAGACACAAGCTAACTTTGGAGCTGCTGAACGGTGTGCTTGCTGCTTTAAAAGCAGAATGCTTTTGAGATCTATACAGCTTCTGAAAGTTGAGTGCTGAAGAGGTAGGTTCAAGCTGAATTGAGTCATCAGGTCAGATGCTGAGTGCTGGTTGCTTCTTGTCACTTGTCCTGTCCATTAGACTGCGTGAACTGATTAATTCTGGTGCAGTCACGGCACCCATTTGTAACTCCTCATTGCTCTCAGATGTCTGGGTAGCTGTAATTTTTCTGTAATTGAAAAAAAACACAATTTTTTTTTCCTTTTCCCTGCGATGTGCTGTAACTCGGCAATATAGGAGACAGCTACCGCACCCCATTTGTAATCTCCAGGCTTTATCACTGAGACTTGCTTGATCTAAGAATGAAGCCACACAACTTGAGATAATCTCCAGTGGTACTGACCTTTCTAGACTGCTGGAAAAATTGCACAGACTCTCTTCATGATGGTTGATTCCCCTCATACAAGACAGGGCACTTAAAAGTGTTTATACCCACATTAACTCAATTTTTTTAGAGTAGGCAATGACAATCCCAGAGGTTGCGTCACCTCCTGTAACAGCTATTTTCTGTTTGAGCCATGAGACTGTCAGGAAATGCAAGAAGATTCTTGATGGTACCAAAGAAACTAAGAGGTGGAAATGTGCTCCCGTATGATACGATTTGAAAAGATTAACTTTGATTTGCCTTTAATGAAATACATTTTGCTGACATGTGAAGAAGCGTTTTGGCGCATAGACTCGCCCAAGGGAGAAACTAACCCTTCAGGCTGATTTCACTCACTAGTTGGCAAAGAAAAAAGACCATTGCTGTTTTCAACATTAGAGTCCTTATCTGATCTTACTGCTATCTATGGTTGATATCTAAATGGATAGGAGCGTGGAACTCCTTGCAGAGTCTGAAAAGTCAGAGCTGAGAGCTTCTGCAAGTTGAAATTTTTCTGTCAAATATTGAATAGCCATTAACTGTTACGATTTAAAAGGAAGTCAGCTGGGCGAGCTTTGAGGTTGTGCGTGATAAGTACTTGTCCTTGATATGGGGAATAAAACATGCTTTTTTCTTTACTCAGTATGTTCCCTGAATCAACTCATGGTGAACAGGTGGAATGTGCTCCCAGGGTTTTGATTGCAATGGTCTGGGATGCTCACTATTTCAGAGGGAAATGTTCTAGCTTATATGTTGCCAAGTAACAACAGTCCTTGTTTGGTTTTTTTTTTTTCCCAACAACAGCCCAACACAGGGGATTGTGAACAAAGCGTTTGGCATCAACACAGACTCTCTGTATCATGAACTTTCCACAGCGGGGTCCGAGGTTATCGGAGATGTTGATGAAGGAGCAGATCTGCTAGGTAAAAACTTGTTTAGAACCATTCTGTTTTCTCTGGTACAATGACAACTATATTAAGCTTCTAGAAGCACTTAAATTCTCTTTTTTTTTTTTTTTCAGAACTTGGATGTTTAGCTTTTAAAAAAATGGCATGGAAATTGAGACATTATGTGACTGAAATACGTACCTGCAGTACAGTAATGCTTACTTAGAAAATAACTTAAACTGTTGGGTAACTTTTATTTGGGTTGTCTTTACGTGCGCAGGTTATTTTTCTGTAGGATTCTCCCACACAAACAGTTCAAAGACAAAATTTGCTCCTTCTGCTTCCTCCCCTAAATTCCACCCCCCTCCCCCACCCCCCAGTAATTTTACGCATCAGCAGTTTCACTTGGAATAAAGAGTTTGTTTGAGATTTGCAAGAAAGTAACTCCTTTTGTTACACTGTTGAAGTTTAAATGATAAGGAAATATTATGGTTTGTGTTGCAGTTTTTACCCTTTTATAGTCAGTGTAAGAGATCTAGTAATTCACTTTTTAGGCTGATTTTGAAGTCTGGTTATATTCTGTATTCCTGACTAGGACTTTGAAGGAGTCAGAGAAGCAGCTTTGCCTCAGGTAGCAGTCTGAGCCCTTGCCGTACTTTTTGGTGTCAGGCTCTTGAGTGTCTAGACCTTAATTCATGACAGAATTTAAGCATGTTCTTAAGTCCTGCTGACTGTTTTCCTGAATCAGGACAATATGAGTGGTCTTTGTCAGCTGCCCATGTTGTCTGAGTATTCAAAGTTTAAAACTGTGTAGCTCACTTCCCATTTTACTGCTTGATTTAAGGAGCCTTAGAAGACATGAGGACTCCAACAATATGCCTTTTATGCATTCAGTAGCAAGAGATCTGATGTGAAAGTGTACATTTCCTTTCTGGTGATTACTGATGCAAGAGCTGCTTATGGATAATCTTGTAAGTTTGGTTCTGTATATATGTCCAGAACAGGATGAGCTGAATCATGTTGCAGATTTGCAGCAGCTCACCTTTGCAGAAATTAAATTACAAAGATACTTGTATCACCTTTGAATATGAGTCTTGTATCAGGACCCTCTAAAAGGGTATGTTTCTGCAGAGAGGATAAATGTTACCCTATTCACCGAAGACTTAACCATGGAGACGTGGACTGAAGACTTGAAAGGAGGTTATTGCAATACTTCTTGCTTTATCAAAGACAAAAGTCTGTGAAATTGTTACTATTATAGGCAATGGTGTGACTGGAATGTAAGAACATGTTCCAAACTATCATCAGAACCCTTGCAATACCTTTTTGATATGGATAGTTGGGTTTTTTTTTTTTTTTTTTTTTTTTTTTTTGAGAAGCATGGTGCTAGCCCTGCAACATGCAAGAGAGCTCTCATACGTGGATTGATGACCATTGCCTGAAGTGTTAAAACATCTATTGTTTCACCTCCAACTCAAGATTGCTGGAAGAAAAAAATCTACAGAAGAGTCAAGATGAAAGCACAGGCTTTCTCTGCCTGCAATTGGAGCCAATGTATGCAGATACTTACAAAATTAAGAATTTAGAAGGAAAAGCAAGATTTCCAGGTGTGAGAATCACCTGGATGTTAGCAGTCATTGCAGAAGGACTCCTGCTTAAAGTGAAGATGACAGTAGGAACCGCATGTGACAGTTAAAGCTTCATCTACCTGCTGTGGAATGAATTTTGATTAGCCAGCCCCCATACATTATTGGGAACTCTCTTCCTAGCAGAATCAAAGCATTAGAAACATTGACAATCTTGCCATTGCCCACCAATTTTATCTTGGTCCTCAGGTGCTTCGTTATGTAGGAGAGTGTATGGCTGATTGTATGGCTGTCTTCCACTAATCACTATGCCAACTGCTGCTTTCCTTCTCTCCCCAAAATGGCTGGGGCATCAGGGACTGTCAGCTCCTAAGAGTTACTCTTCAGGAAAATTATTTGCTTGGTGTATGAACTGCTTCAGACAACCTGTTCCCCACTTCTAGAAGCCTGCCTTCTGGGAATCCACTTCCCCTTTGGATTACCCTGTAGTCTGACCCAGTGATCAGTGAGAAACGCAAACTGTTGTTTTCAAAGGGTCAAAGATTTTAGTTGCCCAAAACTTGCAAGGCTGATCACCGCAGTTTCAGTTAAAGTCAAAGGTGCTTCACCTCTTCCAGTAATAAGGCTGCCCAAAGACCAGTGCTTGATTTTGGGTTGTGAGTCGTCTGTTGTTTGGCAGTTACCACTTGTAATAAAAGTGTAGAGAGACTTTGTTGAACAGTGCCCATGTAAGTGTAAGTGTGGCTTATGAAGAGTACATTTCTGCGCTGGGACAATTTTCTGGTTTGAGTAGAGCAGAAAAACTCTTGCAGTGATTGCACGGAGGGCTAGCAGAGTCCTTTTGGACTCAGTTTCTTAAAGAAAGAGAAATCTCATTAAAGAGGACTTTAAAATAGAAGGATCTTACAGAAATTACCCTTGAGCAGTAGCTGGCAGGCAAGTCTGTTTCTTGAATGGAAAATCTCACTCATTCCTTCTGGATATCTGCAAAGCAGCCAACATCTCCTGATACAAAATTGGCACTCCTCACTGCAATTTTTGAATATAAAATAATAAATAAAATATGTGGGTTCCCCCCCCTGCCTCTAATACTGCTTTACATACATGAGTTTGTATAGGAAGTATTCTGGAGAAAAATGTGGAATGAGAACAATTATTTACTAGCGGTAATTGTAGACCAAATTCCCTTCTTTCTCACTACAGCCATAGGAACACTAGTTGGCTGTTTTCTTGCGTATTCACTTGTTAATCACAGGTTCTTACCTCCTGATCCTCGGTAGGCTCCCCCTTCTCCCATCCCTTCCTGCCCTTCACTATCCCAAGAGTTTCTGGACGTGAAGGAGCACTAGCAGCTCGGTTGTGCGCTGTGGGCAGGTCCTTCCTTTCAGTTTTAGGGTGCCCAACTGTGTTTGCTTTGGAGATTAAAACTTCCCTTCAAATAACAGGGGTTTTGTGGTGAAGACAGAAATTCAACCATATTAGCGGTAAGTTTATGCATAGTTTTTTGTACAGGAGTTGAAATGGCATTATCAAACTGAGTCCCAGCACTGCACTGCAAAAAAGGAAAAAAAAAAAAAAAAAAAGTTTTTAAATGCAACTAATGGTCTTCTGCAAGCTGAAGTATTGTTGAAAAGCACATTTATTATCAGAAGATCTAGTTGCTAAAATCACAAGGGGAGGGGAAATGAGAAGGTAGTGGGATCTAGCTGTTCTGCATTTAGTGGTACATGACTAAATAAAGAGAAAATAAAGGTTTATCCAGTCCAGGAAGATCCTATTGCCCGAGAGTCATGTCTGGAAAAGCGGGGGTAGCTGAGGCATGTGGTTGCAGTTGTACCACGGGTTACCTTCCCTTGATTTTTTTTTTTATGTCCTGTATGTAGAGTCATGCCATCTACAGTCATGGCAGGTCCTGTCCTTACTATTTCATGCCTTTTGACATTGAAATGGCTGAATCATTGTTAATTTTTTTTGAACAAAATTTTTATTTTGTTGGTTTCAGTCACTGATTGATCCTTTTTTCACTTCCTTTTTTCCCTTGTCTCTCTGTGCTTCGCTGGACATGACCCATAGGGGAGTTCTCAGGTGTGTATCTCCTCTGCTCAGTCTCCTTTCTTGTTTCTTTTTTCCTTGTTGAGGTCGAATGACATGGTATACACGTGTGATACTCCCCTGCTCTTGTCCAAACACAGTTGGCTTTGCGGACTTCTCCCACCTTCGCCTCGCTTGGTTGCCTTGCACCGGTGGGTCCCTGGGCAGCAGGACATCCCCGCTCTGTGCTCACACGCCTGCTGCGTTTCAATAAGCTTTTCTTGTGTGGCTTTCTGCAGGTTTGCTCCACTGTGTTACACTGGCCTGTCACTCAAGGTCTTGGGGCTCCAAGTGCTTTTTTTTTTCTGTCAGGATGGGTGCTGTGCTTGGAGCAGAGCTGGGGTGGGCACAGGGCTGAGTTAGGTTCCCTCTCTCCTCTCGGCGAACCACGCTGTGAGGAATCCCTCCATGTGCACGATGGCCACTGTGGGTTAGTTGATGCGTACTGCCCCTCTTCTGGAATAGCTGTAGTGATATTAAAGACACTTTCTCGATGGATTAGATTGGCAAAGCCTCTGTCACTCGTTGAAGCTTTGCCTTTCCGGCAGGAGTTAAGCGATAGGTCTGTCTTTGGTTTTGGTGAAGGAGACTCACTGCCTTAGGGCTGCGCTCTGTCGTCAGAAGGTTTGCACCTTTCCATAAAATGCACTTGGGCCCTGATGCAATTTCAGATGAAGTCAAGGGGATCTCTCTTGATTTCAGTGCAAATTGGATGAAGTTTTCCCTGTAGTAAAGGCAGGTGACTCACGCAGCGCGATAGCGTAATGCCATGCGGCGATGAGCTCTGTCACGCTCCTTTGCCCGGCACCTCTTGGTGTTGGCTCTGTGAGGTTACAAAAGAAAGGGATGGCATCATCCTTTCTTTTAGTTCAAACTGTTTTTACTGTAAGCCACTTTTTCGTGGTCCTTTCTCAGAAAACCTCCGGCTGCAGTTGAGTTGGAGTTTGTTGCGGTGCCGAGGTGGATTTGGGCCTGTGCAAAAAGGCCCGATGAGAGCTTTGATATCCACCCCCCTTTTGTTTTTCCTCCTGCCCCTGTCCTTCCCTCACCCAATTCATGCTGTCTGTTGAACTGCCTTTGTTGTGGGGATGGGAAGCCCGGAGACGTGTAGTCCAGGGGAAATGATGAAGGTGGAAGAGATGGACAAGCTCATCTCGAGCTTGTCCTGACATCTCGGGCGCAAATCCCTCTCAGGCCAGGCTGCGGCAGGACGAGGTGTAGATTAGTCACTACTGAGCATCACATATACTGGCACCACACACAGATGTACACGTGCTGATGAGCTGCTCTGTTTGCTGTTTACAGACTGGTACTTAATGGCTGCTTTTTTTTCTCTTCCTTTCTTCCCCTTTGTCCCCATCTCTTTCTGTTCCCTTTCTCGTATGGGATGGCTCTCATAGTACGGGATGATTTCTTTGGTAAGGCGAAGGCCTTTTTTTTTTTCCCCCCCCCGCCCTTTTTTTTTTTTAAATGTGCATTTTTTTTCTAAATTTCTTCCATTCACTCAACATCCCTCCATATGTCTTGCATTCCCTTGGTTTGTTTTTTGTGATGGTGGTATCACCTCTCCAAGAAGCAGGACGCAGCTGGTCAGTAGTGGTGGTTTGGGGATTCTCCTCCGTTTCTTGTAGCTGATTATCCACTTTGATGCTTCACACTATTTGCCTGGCTGCGGGAGGTGGACAGCGTAGGATGGGCTCTGTTAGACAGGGCTTTGTCCAGACCTCTCTTCCCTTTGCTCCTCGCCACAAAGGGGTCAAGAGATCTCCTTTTAGTTACTCCACAGCGGGTTTTTTTCCCCATGAGCAGGGCTTTCCCATTACAGCCTGCATAAGGTTATCTCGTAGTGTCAATTCTATGGCTGTGGGATGGCTTCATCCATTTCTTTAAAGCAAGACTAGCCCTTCAGACCTCTGGCTGGTTAAAGCACTGCGCTGTGACTGTGTCACACACAAATAAGGTAGAAGCTGTGGTGAGGATACTGATGGTTGGGATGCTATATGGCTTTTAGTTCTGGCATGATAGCTCACCCTCTTCACCAGAGTTCCTTTCTCTCCCAAAAACAGCTGCAGAGAGGGATAGATGACTTGGGAATAGGAAGGAAAAAGATTTAATCCAAAAAACCTGGGGATGAACTCTTTCCCTTGGTGTCCCTCAGCGCCTGTAATGGCCTTGTGCCATTTTAATGTCTTACTGGCTAAATACTTACTTGGTCGTTTGAAGAATCACTAAAAAGGAACAAGAAAATAATTTAATAAACAGATGACTTCTTAGTTTTCCGGTCAACATACGGTGTGCCACAGAAGAAAGGACTATAGGTCATTCATCTTACCAAACCAAAAATACACTTCAGTTTACACTGCCGTTAGTGTCCCTCACTTTTTTGCTGTTTGCAATATTCTTAGACCCAGCATCCAAAGAACACATTGCCTGAAACATCAAAGTGATTAATTATCTGTCTACTAATTTTTCAAAAGTTATTTGAAAATGCTGCTTCTTACTCATTCTTGCTGGGAATTTGCTTTTGCCATCATAAATTCATCCCATTTAACTGTGGGAAGAGGATCTGTATGTTGGAGTGTTGTGATGTGTTCTCACTTCTTGTATGCTACCATGTTTCTCTAACTTCCATTTACTTCAAGTTTGTGTTGTTTTTATTTTATTGCAAATATTAATTAATCAGCAAATAATGGATCATGAAAACTGTTGATGTCTTTGCTGTAAAGGAAGAGGTAGTTCAGAGGGCGGGACAAGGAGCACTGAAGCACAAACACTGATGGTTGTGAGACTTCCTCATGCTCTGGGAGCTGTGGTGAGAAATGAGCTGCAATCCTCAGCACTGTGCCCCAACAGGGAGAGGTCTCTTTGCCTTTAGCTCTTAGGTGGCGTCTATTCCCCACTGTAAGCTAGAAGCTGACCCTGGAAGCCAGCAAGTCCCTGGCAGCAGGAAACAATCCAGATGTGCTTTTGGTCCCTCAATTCCTTTCCATTTGGTTTTATGAAATACTGAATTCAACATTCACTCTTAGCCCCAGATTTTTCGAAGTGCTTGCAACCCAGTCTGCGTATTGCAGCCGTCGTACGTTGATGCCCAAGTGCAAGTGCAGCGTGTCTGATGTAGATGTTTTCTTGAGTGTGGGTCTTAAGTGATGGGACTGAGACTTCAGATTTTAAACATCTGTGAGAAAACTGTTAAAGGTAGATAGAGCAATGGCCAATCTAAAATTCTGTTAAAATTGCTCTGGTGGAAGGCTGGTAATGGGAAGCCTTTCATGTGCATGAAACTGGTCACGACCATGATCCCGAATCTGTCCTGAGAAACACGAAATTTGGCTTATGCTAAGAAAGAAAGAAAATCACTGATGTGCAGATCTGGCCAGCAATTTGGACGGTGTTCTGCTGTCCTCTGTGAAAAACCCATGAACTTCTACCTTCTTTCTGTATGAGTGATTAAAAAAATGGTTGCAATAGCTCATGGGTGAACCAGGAGTTACTGACTTGACTTCCCCTAACTGGCGTTAGTGAAGCTCTCCTCTCTGTCCCTCCCAAGGGAGTCTGTGAAAGTTGGGGTAAGAAGCTAGGTCTGCGTTTGGGCTCTTCATAGAAGGACACATGGGTGTCTTTGCTTGTGCTGCGTGGTCTTTCAGCAAGAGGCACTCCACTCTCCACAGCAGGACACAGAAGCCTAGGGAAGCCTAACAAAAGTGATTTCTCTTCCTCAAGCATGAGTCAGGCAGTGCCACACAAGCTTCGTATTTCTAGGAGAGCAGGTGAAAACTTCCTGGCCTTTCTTTTCAGGAATGGGCAAAGAAGTGGGGAATCTGCTGTTGGAGAACTCGCAGCTGCTGGAGACCAAGTAAGGAACTGTTGCGTGCTCTGAACTGCCTGCCTAGTTATAAATGAGATGTCATCTTGAAGTAGGTCTTGGCCAGAACTCCTGCCTCACAGGGGCTTGCTCGTTTATCTGACAGGTTCTCTTGAATACTTGTTGTTCCTTCAATTGTAGAAGAGGAATTGCTCTTCTCAGCGACTTTCCTAACTGTTTGTTTTCTGCAGGCAATTGGGTGAAGTCTCTGGGCATGTGCTGGTAGGGTCTGATCCCAGCTGAAATCAATGGCAAGCTTTTAATTAACCTCAGTGGGAATCTAGATGTGGGTCTGAGCCGCTGTGAGGATATTGCTGTTTATAAGTTTTCATTTGCAAGGTTTGCTATTTGGAAAGAAGATTTTCTTACTATTGAGAAGAGTTTTCAAAGATTTAATAGTTGATAAAGGAGAAGCAGACAATGTAATGGACTTATTTTTTGAGGAAGGCTGGCAAACCAGATACTAAAGCTTAGCAGCCAGGAAGAGGAAGGCAAAGTACTCCCAGGGGAGAGTTGGAGAACTTACTGTGATAGAAAGCTGCTGATTTTAAAGATTTTAAGATATGTCGGAGCTGATTGGAAGTGCTTATTTATATCACCATCATCCACAATTATCCGCAATTACAGATAACAGCAGTTCTGAAAGACGTGTTTCAAATCTTCATTCTGTTAAAAATAGGTTTGAACCTTATGCAGGTGGTAGGTTACCCTACACCTGCTTTCTGCAGTATTCTGCCATCTCCTTGAGGAGATGTTGGTCTGTCAGTCAGGATACAGGACTGGACAAACCTCATCCTGACCAGTTATGGTGATTTCTGCGTTCTTCTGCAGCTCCTTCTTGCCAGAATTTACTTTTCCATGAGTTATAGCTGGACTGAATTGTTTAAATACAGTGGTTTCAACTCTCCTTGTAGTGCCTGTGACTTTAGTTTCAGGTCTCTCTTATGGGGAGCTGCTGGTTTTGGGCATTTTTGCTTATTGTCCCTTTCACACCTTTAAGAAATGCTTTGAACGTTGTGAAGAATGATTTGATTGCCAAGGTGGACCAGCTGTCTGGAGAGCAAGAAGTGCTGAAGGGAGAGCTGGAAGCAACAAAGCAGGCCAAAGCCAAAATGGAAACCAGAGTCAAGGAGCTGGAGGAGGAGCTGAAAAGGTGAGTGATTCACACCCTGCCCCAGGGAGCTGAGAGGACACGCGTGATAAACCCACCGCCTCTGTTAGTTTTACTCTGTTTCCCTCATGGGGGTTAGCACTGGAATTCAAAGGTACCTTACAGAGCACTTCAAGGCTGATGGTAGGTGGCTGAGATACGTTTAGTGTTAGGTTGTTTTTATTGGATCAAAATGAGTTACTGAACTGCAGAAAGGAGGAGAATTCTGCTGCAGAATTTTCCTCCCCAGGACTAGGATTCTGCAGCAGCAACTGCAAATCCAGACTCCCTGGAGTGAAGCGTTCAGAGTTTTGATTTGCAATTGAAAAAAAAGGGAATTTCAAAGCCAATAACTATTGGCTTTTGAAGGAAACTGTCAAGAGCTTGATCCTCGCAGCAGCCAAGACAGCTCTGAGAGGAATGAATGCCCATTCATTTAATGAAAGAGCTAATACAGATTCCCACAAACAATGTTTAAACACCAGTATTGTTAATTGTTTCATTGTTCATGTTAAGAATGAGAAGAAGAGGCAGAAGAGATTTTGAGGGCCTGTGCAGGTAGCATTTGGAGAGATCCCGCTTCGTGTTTTCCACTCAAACTAGAGAAACCGAAGCCTGAATGCCTAGCAAAGCCTGTGATGATTTCGCATCCATAAAACTAAAGATACCCCACGGGGCTCAAAGCAACATAATTACATTTTGACTAGCTGTAAACTGCACTGGGGTATCTCAATTCAGAGGACAGTGTTTATTTTGCAGCTGCAATCTGGAAGGTTGCCTCCATAATCTAAGCACAGAATCACCAAGAATAACACAGACTGGTCTCTTCGTTCTTCAAAATGTCTGAAATGAAAGTAGTCTCACAAGCAGTGGAAATAAGTCTGATTTTTTAAAATGCCTTTCTGAGTCTCTCATAATATACATAATATATTTAATATATTATGCAGTAGGGACATGGACTTTTAACTGGTAAGTGTGCTTTTTTAGGAGATGGAGACAGCATTTTCTTTCCGCAGTGTCTTTGCTGTTAGTAAAAGTGCTTTTAATTCAAATGGGACTGCGCGACTGCACCTCGGTATGGAGTTTAAAGAAATTAAAAGCACTCAGATAAATACTTTTAAGTATTTTATTAACACAGATTTGTTATTCTCTTCTTTACCATTATGGCAAACTGTCCTTCCCATTAGAGGCTTTTTCACTGCATTGGAAACAGAAGCAGCCCAGAAGCACTTAAGCCAGCATTTTCACTGCTGATAATGGCTCAGTTTTCCCATGGTTAAGATCTCATCAAATGTTTGAACATAGATTATGGCTCTGAAATAGAAGTTGGCTGGACTGTTCCAGTGGTCAGTATTTTGGTGCTCACATCAAATGTTCCAAAGAAATGGGGTGACGTGGGTAAAACTGTTCAGAGTAACGTGCTGCAAGAGGGAGGGAAAAATATCAGAGAAGCATCTCATAATTTGTACACTTAGCTCGCAGTTTGAAAACGTTTCCTTGTGATGCATGCAGACAGACCTTCCCATAGATGGTTCTCCTCCCAAAACACCTCAGGGCCAGCCATGGTATCACTTGCTGGTTTGATGCCTTTCTTCCTGTTTCCTAGAGTGAAATCTGAAGCGATTGTTGCCCGACGAGAACCCAAAGAGGAGGTGGAGGATGTAAGCAGCTATCTCTGTACAGAATTGGTATATTACATTACTAAAATGCCTGCGGGGAAAGGGGGTTTATATACTTACTCTTTATTACTTCATATATATGAGTCCTGAGATGCAGATTGATCTGCCTTCATTGATGATGAGGGCAAAGCTGCTGAACTGTGGGTTGTTCCTGATGAGCATTGCTGTGAGATTTCCTCTTCGTATGACTTTCAAACCATAGCTTGGCAAATATGAGCAGGCAACACAGTGGCAATACCGTGCACGATGTGGTTTCTGCCGAATGTTGCTATAGTGGTGCCCTGCTCAGCACCTTCCTGTTTTATCTGGTTCTCCCTAATTTTGAATTACAGTCTAGTGTCCAGTGCAGTTTCTCTTGGGGTCTTGTGATAGTCAGGCTTCTCCAGAAGAGCTTGGTTCCACGTTGGTAGTGAAGCTGTAAGCCATGAGGACATTGTGCCCTGAAATCCAGATTATACAGGCAGCTTTGCAGCAGTAACCACCTTCTTTTATTAGTTCTTTAAACTCAATCTTGCGGCATTGTTTTTCTCATTATTTCTTTTACATAAGCCAGTATGCCTGTTACAGGATAGAGGCAGAGAAGGCTCATGGACTGTTCTTCTATGACAGCTCTTCAAACTGTTTTGGCTGAGGTAGAGGCTTTTCAACAAAGACCAACTGTAGCCAAAAAAAAAAGACAAACCAAAGCGGCAACAGAGATTTTCCTTGTAAATGTCACTCTGCTAGGACAGGGAATTAGATACACTTCTTTTCAATATTACTGTGTTCTTACTTTGTAAAAGGTATTGGAGCAGGTTCAATTCTAGCTAATTCTCTTGACTTAACTGGGGTGAACTTGGTCTGTTGAGAATTTAGATAGATAGGAAAATTTTCAAGTTGTGCTTGTGAAATGCTGAAGAGGACTGGATTCCTTTTAGGCTGAACTGACAGGAGGTCTGTTGTTTTTTTTTTTTTTAAATAAAAAGAAGTTTGTAAAATTCCTTTTCCTTTGCAGACTTCTTGTTTTGACTGGTCATACAGGTTTATTCCAAGTCCAGGGAGGCTGGAGAGGGAGTTGATTAATTTGTGCTATTCCAGCTCTCAGCAGTACTCACCAGCCAGGCTGAGCTTGGGAATTGCCACACTCTAGGCACAACCCAGTGCCACTTCCTAGTAATGAGTTCCCAAAATCCTTACGATTTCTTTTTGGGCAGATATTTTCCCCAGCTTAGCCATGTTGTTGTCATTTTCCACTCCTCAGAAGAGACAAACAGAATCTCATTTCTATCTCCCCCTAACCCAAAGCCACATGTGCCTTCACTGGAAGGCCCACTTGTGTCACCACAGAGGAAAAGGCCTTTCTTTAGTTTCTTGTGCCCTACACCTCTATCAGTGTGTACTAACAGAACACCTCCTTCCTAGTCCTCTTGAGGGGACAGATGGCATTGTGCTTTCTGCTCCTTGTGACTGGATTTGCTAACAAACTAAAGCTTTGGTTTCCAAACTTTCTGGACCAACGGACCACTGTGAACTCTCAGAATTCCTTGCAGACTATCAAAGCACCTTGCTGGCAATAGTCCCTGGGTGGGGTTTTCAATTTGGTGGTAGTTGTAATTCTAATTTCCGTGGGTTTGCAGAACAGCGCAGAGGTCCGTGAGCCATAGTTTGGAGATCACTTGTCTAGAATTAACACCTCATATGGGGAAATCGGGGGAATCAAACAGGACAGGAGGAGAACTAGCAAATATGTTTTTCTGTCTCCTGACTTGCCCTGTACTAACATCAATCCCTTCCATCTTTTGTTGGCTGAAGCAGTGCTCCTCCCCCCTGCAGGACAACATTCCCATAGCTCAGCGCCGCCGCTTCACCCGCGTGGAAATGGCCCGGGTTCTGATGGAGCGCAATCAGTACAAAGAGAGGTTGATGGAGCTCCAGGAGGCTGTCAGGTGGACAGAGATGATCAGGTGAGACTGGGTGTTGGTCAACATTCCTACTTAGGACAGAACCTAGCCATGTTTGACCTTGTGGTCAATGGAACCTCTACCAAGATACGGGTTGAGAAGTGCTGAAAGTTTTCCAAACTGTAGATGCTTCTCTCCTAATAGCTAATTCTTTCTCTCTTATTCCTGAACCTGGGTTGCAATTCTCGAGTTGCCATCATTATTTGGAGGCACTGGGCAGCTGTTTTGTCTTGCTTGTTTCTTGTGTGCTAATTAAGCTAGGAGAAGCTGTAGGGAAGAGGGTTGCTTCTAATTAATGAATTCTGAAGGCTATGGCTTGAAGTGAATGTAATGCTGGGGTTTGTAGTTACCAGACTAGTACTGTGGCAATGATAATGTTGCAGGGAGTTGATAAAATTTCAAACTGAACCCACTTACTTGCACTTCATGTCAATATTGAAACAAAGTGATTGAGTGTGCTTACATTAAAGACCAGTGCCTGTCACTTCCTCTGTTGTGTTTTGAAACATGTTAGAATGAATTCTGAATTTTGACACTGCTTCCTTGATGGAAATGGCCTGCTGGTTGTCAGAAACTTGGTAGGAGATGCTGAAATTAACTTGCTTCTGCTGTGTTTGTCCTTAGAGCTTCCCGTGAGCACCCATCCGTCCAGGAGAAGAAGAAATCCACCATTTGGCAGTTGTAAGTTCTTTGGTGGTTTGTGTAAGATTAAGAAAAGAGAAAGCATTGCCATTTCTACTTTAGCAACTTAATAGACTCTGACATTAATGAAACATCAACTGAAAGTGGTGTTAGCTGAGCCCTTTTGCCTTCAAGGGCTTCCTTTGTCCTTAGTGAAATTAAAATCAGATCTGAACATCCGCATTGGTTTTGTTTTACAAGCTGAAAAAGATCACAAGTACCCTGGAATGGAAACATACATACACCCACAATCAGTTTTAATAAAGGGCTGTTTTCAGAAGGTATCTGTTTCTGGAAGATAAAAACATGTTATGTCGATCAAACTGAAGACTTAGCTCTATGTTTGAAGTAGGGCAGTTTTCATGAAGGGCTTACAGCCCCTGATTGCGTACCTCTTGCTTCCCCTGTTGTGAATCTCTGGTGTGTTGTCTCCCCAGACACCTTTTCTCATATTTGTTGGCCTTTTTCTGTCCCTAGCTTCAGCCGTCTGTTCAGCTCTTCCTCGAGTCCCCCACCAGCAAAGAGGACCTACCCATCTGTGAACATCCACTACAAGTCTCCGACAACAGCAGGGTTCAGCCAGCGTCGCAGTCACACAATGTGCCAGATCTCCTCCGGCAGCCGCACCCTGGAGTTCTTCCCTGAAGAGTGAGTTGTGTGCTGTGTGCCAAGCCAGGTCCCCCTGCAGCTCTCCCAGATAGCAGCTTTTCTTAAAATAAGCTGTTTTCCACTTTAAAAAAAGTCTGTGTGGTGTTAATATGTTTCTGTCTCTTGTGGTTTATCTCCCTGATCTTTCACTCATCCGATGGGCTCAGCAAACTTTGTCCTCCCAAACATATTGCTGCCGTGGCTTTCTAGGCCATGATGGTTCATCTCAGCAGGGCCCACTGTAGGCTTGAGTTGGCCTCAACCCTGGTTCTGCACTCGTGTTTGCAGACTCTGCGATAGAATGAAGTAGGGCTTTTGTGGTAGAGTGTGATGGCAGCATTGGGACAGTGAGACGCAGCGTCTTGCCCAACCCTGTTGACGAGTTTAGGTGAAGACAAAAGTTCTCTCAACAACACATTTAGGTTACAATATTTGGTTTTAATCTTAACCATGCTAAAAAAGAGCCTCTAAGTGTTGCTACTGCAGAGTCTTCTCCCTATTCTTTATGTCTCTGACATGGAGAGAGAAAACTCTTCTGTGCTTTACTTGACTTCAAAATGTGTCTATTCTACCATTACAAGGTTGTACAGTTTCGTATGTGGTATTTTTTTGTGGAAGGACTTCAGAGAATGTGATGGTAAAATATTATAACTTCTGCAATAAGAAGGATTTGTTGGAAAGGTGCTAGATCAGGAGAGAGAGATCATCTTTAGAAGGGTAAATTTATATTTTATAGATACCCGCTACCTTTATTCTGTTCTTTTTATCTGATACAATATCATAGTCGTTGAGTGGTGTCTGAGTGCTTTTCAGCAGTGCATTAAACGATGTGACTAACCGCTGTCAGAAGCTGTTTGTTCTCTCATCCTCTCCCCAGGGGAGGAAGCATGTGCAGGGAAGTGTTTTGTTTTAGCAGGGGGTTGTTTTTGTTTTAAGTGTATATGTCATTATGTGTGTATGTGTAGGGGGTTTTTGTTTTGGATTGGATTTTTTGCTGATGTTGTTTGTACCTTGGAATGATACTTTAAAAACCTGTTGAGAGCTGGAACTGATATTCAAACAGCCTTTGTTTATATCAAAACATGTCTTAAGAGCTCACAGATCAATTTTTCTTTTAACCTTTGCCAATGCAAAGCTGGGGTTGTTCTGTTGAAACCAGCAGTTTCAACAGCAGTTAGTGCATATTTTCCTTGTCAGCAGAGAAAGCTTTAAAATGGACAGAAAAATAAAGAGTTGACTATAATGAAGAAGGGAAGAACTCAAAATGCCTTCCTGATGGAGACATTAGATCAGTAAACTGTAACAGCTAAGCAAAAATTGATGTAATCTCATAGATTCATAGGTTGTATGGAAGGTTGATTCCCTGTTTTGAAGGGCTCTTGGAGCATTGAAGTGGAGATGACAATGATTTGGCCTGCCACATCGCTCAGGTAGCAGGGAGTTAGAGATTAGGGATGCCTATGCCTGCTTCTTGACAGGGTTTTTCTCTCTCCGGTTTCCTGCATGTGTTTGCAAAGATGGATTTGGTTTGCTTTGCATTTCCTTCCCCTGCTATGGCGACACTCCCTTAACCTTCAGCTTCTGTTTTTAACCATAGATTGAGAAGTAGTCATAGAATCATAGAACCATTAAGGTTGGAAAA
>WAAD01041833.1:2340-57146 GCA_013389945.1 Fregata magnificens | reverse complement strand
TCATGGTCGCTAAGCCCAAGACGGCCTCTGACCACTGCATCTCCCACCAGTCCCTCTCTATTATTGAATTATTGAACATTTCCCAAAGCAAGCTCCATCTGTTCTATTCCACTTAGGAATTATCAGTATTTTTCTATCAATATTTATGTCATTATAGCAATTGCTATTTTACATAAATTAATTATATATGATATATCAAATTTTAATCATTGGCTATGTTAGATACATGTGGTTTGTAGTATCAAGCAGTTTCAGGTTGTCTACAATAACAGTGCCTGAACAGAAAATGGGAATGATACCTTGTGGCTCAGGGAACTGGTCAATGCAGCCTGTAAAATGCATATACTTGCAAACAATGGTTCTTGAGGAAATTGTAGAATAAAAAAAATTAATTAAAATTAGTTAATGAAAAGATCACTTCACAAATATTATAGGTAAGTGGGAAATGAGAATGCAGAACAGTAAAGCAAACTTGGTTGAATAAATGCTCGACAACTACCTCAACTTTCTACAGAAAAAGACTCTTCTTCAACTGCAAAACCCTCACTGGTGGATTCAAGGAGTGCGGTTGTGTTCTCACAGTGGAAGCATTGAAAGCGTTGATAATGCTCAAATTAGAAATCTATGTAATAGAATAAGATGTAGATGTTAGAGAATTCAGTTTGAAGTTGCAATACATGGGCAAATGCAAAGGGGTCTCTGAAAGAGCAGCTATATCTAGAACGTTATTACAGTTAAGAAAATATAATTTATAGTTGCATAACTTAGGGTCTGGGTGTAACTATGGGTGAAGAAAATCATCTCTTTTGGGCACTGGCAATAGAAGTAGCTTGACCTAATGCACTATGCATAGAGATGTGAACTCTGTACCTCTTTTTGGCATTGGGCTTGGACAAAACACAGATCCTTTGTGCTTTTTCTTTTACACAAAATGAAAGCCATTATATTACACTACTTAACCTGTTTTGGAAATTTGTGTATATGGAATTGGAAGCATACAAGTCTTAGAAGTTTGTTATTAAATACATGTTTATTTGAATAGGTGGGAGTCTAGCAGACGACTAGAATCCAAAAAGTACAATTTAAATAACTAATAACATGGGGCATTTTATGTTGTAATTTATTTGGGAGAGGGATGGGAGTAGCATAACAGTAAGATACTATCTTCAAAGTTGCCATGGTAATGCAACCTACTACCTGTTGCTAAGATCATGCTGTAGCTGTTGTTTTTACTTTTATTACAGCTCTTAACATTTCAGGATGTATCCTTTAGTTTTTAAGGTGTTATCTGAGATTCAATTTCATACGTGAGAAAACCAGTAAGTTTTGCCACTTCCCAGCAGGGCTCTAGAGCAACAGCAATGATAGCAATTCTGCTGATTCTGCTAACATATCTCCCATCCTCTAATGCAGAGTAATTTACAAGCTATCTAACCATTTAGGAAGACAAGAGTTATCAAGACAGTTCAGTGCCCTATCTATATTAATATCTGCTTTCCCTGGAAAGTCAGTGATCAATATTTGGAGACAGAAAAGAATAAAGCCCCAACAATAACGCAATATAAAAACTTCAGAATGCAGACAGGTGATTCTTAGCACAAGCACTAGAAATGGTAATACCCAATTTACTAAGAGGATCCTGTGCACTGCAAGTCTGATTTCCTGATCCAGCAAAGTGCCCTGGGACCTCTTTTACTACCCTGAACCATGCTGAGCAGTAGCGGTATGATAAGCCCCAGGTCAGCCAAAGTGCCGGCATTCAGGACCACAGCAGCAGTGAGACTCTCAAGATGCCATCAGTCATATGCTACTGCTTGTGACTACTATAAACTGCAAGCAAGAATGAGAATTATAAATGGATCACTCAAAAAAAGCAGAATCATGTCTCCTCCTAGCTGCCTGTTCTCCCAGGCTTTCATTTTAATCTTTTACTAGTGAGTTCAGCCCCCTAGATAGTAGGTGGCTAGCTCATGACAATATAGTTCAAGCAAAATATTTACCAGAGTCAAGATGGTTGTCTAAACTGTTCCTTTCAGGTATGGAGGTGGTGATAGATGACTTCTGTCTTCTGCACTTATAATGCTGTATTTATACAAGTCTCCATGCTTTCTCGTTGGATTCTTTTTTCCAAGACCTGTCTCCTGCTTTTAGTTCAATAACTCTCTATTCTTTGCTGCTAGATACCAACATTTGTCTATCTTTTCTTCTGCATGTGAAAGCCATTGGCTGAATTTTGCAAAATTCGTGCCAGTAAACTCCTATATCTGAATTTCTCATGTCTCCAAAATGAAAAGTTTGTATGTGAATAAGCAGTCTGTGTAATTTGCCCGTGTTCTTATGCTCCCTTTCTGTCTTTGTGTCCTGTGGTTCATGTAGACTTCTATATAAACTTTTGTATTTTTGGCTAGAAAATACTGATAGTTGAGTAATTATCACACAGTAGTATCAAGGAGCTAGTTATTTCTTTTTCTAGAGAACAGTACTCCAATTACTATTGCATAACAAGTGCTAATTTTTGTTTAACTGCACTGTGGGATAATACTACACTGTACGAGCATACACAGTACGTGTTTGAGGGTGTGCCCACATTGGTGTGAACTGCGGGCGTATGCATCTATTGTATTGATTACAAAATAAATAGTAATAGTCACAGGGATAATCACAGTGAAAAGGATACTTACAGATAAGAGGTTTGGTGTGGTCTCAGCTGTCTGAATGTAATCCTCGCGGGCAAGGTCTCGGATTCTTCCTCCGGTATGCTGTGCTTGTAACCATGGCACCTAATTTAGGAACAGAGGTGTCTTAGGCTCGATCTGCAGTCAAAGTGATAAACATGCAACTCTGAAAGACAATTCAGACTCTTTAAGTGTTAGTCACTGGGCGGAGGCACCTACACCTCTCCACTGACTTACACCTACATGAAATACATCTGACCTTAAGGCAATAGTTCGTAGCCCATTATCAAACTCAGAAACAATTGAAAGCATTTCCAGTGCAATACAATGTATTGACATTTTGGAAAGCTACCTTCTTTAGAACATGAAGGATTGTCTATCCTAATTGACTCTGACCATTTTTTCAGTTAGAGGTAGCTACTTAGTTTTGCAGGTTCTGCGTTTGCTCATGCAAGAACAAACAGGTCTGTGAAGAGGGTAATATGGGTACTGCTTCAGTATCTGAATTTCTGATGACTGCTGTTGCCTGGTTCTCTATGGCAGTTTTCTCACCCTCTTGGATTTCAGTTGTCTGCAAGCACTTTTTCCAAAGTCTGTCTGTTGTAATAGCTTTGCCTCAAGATATTTCAGTTCAAAATCTTTTCTCCAGAGTTACTGATGTGATCTGATACAGTTTAAGGGAGGATTTCAGGAGTGTCTGTAAAATACTCCTTTACCTTTATTCTAGATGTTCATTTGTCAGAATGGACCAGCTGTTAAAGGCATGCCTGTGGATCCTAGGGTCTTCCTCTGGCTGTATATCCAGATAGGCTATGCATCAGGGCAAGAGTGAACTTACCAGGAGACTTTTAGCATTGAGGGGGGTTTTATGAACAGATTGTCAGCTTCTGTTTCTTGCATTTTACTGATTGGCACAAGCAGTGGTGATAATACTGTTTAAGAGATTAAGATACAGCAGTTGTGTGGATTTTGGTCAGTAAAGGAGGGCAGAAATTAGAGTTGGTGGGTACAGTCAGGCAGTGCCGCTAGTTTATGTTGCGCGTAAGAACCACCACTCACTCCAAAATACAGCTTTGTAAGAAAACAGAGGATGAGTGAAATGTTTCATCTGCAACTTTTGCTGATCCGGAGATGGAATTTTGAGTAGCTGAAATTCAAGTAATTGACTGGTAAAAAAAATAAATAAAAATAATTCATTCACAGGGTAGGACCACTACAGGGGAAATTATGTGATTTTCTGTGTAAAAAACATCTACAAAAGCAAATAATGGTTTCCACACCATCATTTTATCCGCTTTTTGTAAAAGGGGAGTACCAACAGTTACCTTCCTTTGCAGACCATTCTGAAATGAAACTGCAGAACACATTGGATGAAATCACTACTTATGATCCCATTAGGACTATTACCAGAAATAGTAGAACCGTGCATCGTATGGCACAGAAAAATTCATGTTTTGGAATATTTACATGCTTAAAAATGGAATACTTACAAATGGATGAAGTGAGGTGGCTGCCCCAGTTTCTGCTGCTGGACAGGAGAGTCGTCCTGTCTCTGTAACCTGTAACATCAGTCTCGCTGTGTCTGTTCAGAGGAAATGTTCTTGATCACTGAAGATCTTATGCACGTGAGGAAATCTGCATAAAATGTTTTCTGCAGATAAGAATTTACAGTAACCTTTATAACACTAATACAACAGAATGGAAATAATCCAAACAAGCACAAATCACCATGAACAAGCATTAGAAGTCTTCAAATAAAAAATAATTCCAGTAATTCTGCTACTTGTTTTTAACCTAACTTTTCATCTGCGTTTGCTACTTTTACAGAGCAGCACTTCCCTCTTTTAGAAAACTTTCCACCAACACCAGAATGATGCCTAAAACATCAACAACTCATCTTCCTCAATCTCAGAAATCCCAAGCCTTTTCAGAACTGAAATAGTGAAGGAGCCAGGGGCTCCATGGAGTCCACGAGAGGCCTTACTACTGCCACTTGGTTTTCCATGGAAAGTACGCAGCCACTGCAGTATATGTCCTAAAACAGTCAGCTTAAGAAATATTTGGATGAAAATTGTAGGAAAGCTTGACTAGACTAAATACTTGTAACCTCTTGTGAATTTGCTGTGGTGTTCCTGACTTACCACACAGAGCTGGGGACTAAATAAAATCAATAATTTGGTGCCTGGTCCTAACTTCTGCTGCATGAAGCTGCTCTGTTGTTTTGTCACAGCTATGGCCCTGTTTTCTCTCCTAATTTGTTGTGCTTGCTCAGTGAAATTGAATCCCATGTCATTTCAGGCAAGTCTTGGAGAAGTTGTTTTCCTCGGTGCAGATGGCTCTTTCCTCCAGATGTGACAGGCAGCTAAGAGCTGCCTCATTTTTTTCTTAACCCTTCTGCCCATCTTGAAATCATGCTGATGCTATGGCCGCAGTAGTACCGTGGTTCTTGCCCTGTATCAAATTTTCCTGTGACTATAAGCTGTTGTGCGTGTCAGCACGCACCGCACAGGCTCCTGTTGCCTAATGTAGGTTGCTTTGGTTCATTTGGTTTGTTTTCTTGTCTGTTTTAACGAGAACAAAGTAAAATTCAGGAGTGTGGCGGTCCCTGGGAGATATCCTCGTTGGAAGCTCTCGTGGCAACTTGGCTCCAGCGAGGGTGCAGCCCTTTGTGTTTGCAGCTGCAAATGTTCCAGCCTTGCATCTTCAGCCCAATGCAGCCAAGGAGAACCTGTACCCTTGCCGTTTCCCTTCACCCTGTTTGTTTCACTTGGGAACACAATGAGCTGTCAAAATTTCCTGCCCTGTTTCCACAGAATCCTTCCTTTTGCTCCAAAAAGGATTATTTATCTAAAACTGCTAATTGCATAAATTGTCAGAACAATTGTTTAGCTTGGTTTTAAGGTGGAGAGCAAAGAGATGTAAAAGTCGGGTGGATTTAGGAAAGTTGCCCTCAGAGTCCTCTGTCAAAGCAAAAAGGAGAGTCTGGTGTGTTGCCATTAACAGCCCTTGTCTCTCAGAAATTAAAAATCATGTGGTATGGTGTACATCTGGTGCAATCCCTATTTTTAGTATCTCTGTTGAGTGTACTTAGAGGTAATTAAAAGTAATATGGAAGAATATAAATGTTTTCCAAATAAGTGAGCCAAGAAAAAATAGAGGAAGGCAGGTGTGGTTGATTTAGCCGACCACCGCTTCCTAACTAATCTTTCTCTAATGATGTAGAAAGAGACTAGGTGGCACCTGGTGAAGTATTTTGAAATAACAGATTCATGAGGTAGAGCTACTTGATAACATCTTTGACTCATCAGAAACTTGCCTTCCTTGAGGGTAAAGTTAATAATCCTTGAATATAAGGATTTTAGTGGATTTTACTAAGTCAGTGGGGATGCAGATTTGTTCTGCATATAGATTCCTATAGGGCTAGAGACAGGCCAAACTTTTTATTATCTGTAAAAAATGTAAAATTACACAAATAGCCAATCCAAATCACCAGTAATTTTCCACAACTTCAGGTCCTCAGTTTTGCTGGGTAAATGAAACATGTTCCTATTTTCTTAGTTTGAAGAACATAGAACTGGTAGTAAATTTATCAATCATCAGGCATAGTCCTTAACTATTTCAGGTACTCTTCCAGTGCCATCAGCTGCTTCAGTTGTTTTCATCTCCTTCAGAATGATATTCTGATCACCTAAACAGTTTTTTTCCCACTCTGCTGCCAACCCACTTTGGGCATTACTCCAGGGTGATTTTCCTTTTATGAAATGGCTCTTTAGTGCCCTGATCATCTTCCTAGAGGTCCTTCTCTGCACTTCTTCCAGGGGGAATTCAGTTTTCTCAGAGACAGTATTTCAGATGAACTTACACCAGGTATTTTGACTAATGGCACCGATACCTCCCTTGCTTTCTCTCTCTTTACGGGAGTTACCTTGCCTGAATAGTGTACATACGTGTCAGAGTAGGCTAGTCTTTAGTTCTGTAGGAGACATCAGCAGCACCATGAGAGGAAGCTGGACTATCAGTAAAATGAAGTGGAAGTTGCAGGTAGCTGGGCCATAGAGCAGTCGGAGCAGAGAAGGTGACAGTAGGAGCGAAGTTTATTTAAAATAGCTCTAGCTGTATATACCTGGTATCTCCCAGCTTTGTGTTATCATCACATCTCACTAGTGCTCTCCTAATTCTATGCCAAGATCATCAATAAAAAAATTTAAGACCGTTCCCAATATGAATCTTCTAAACATCATGCAGTAATTGTTCCCAAACAAAAGTTTCCTTTCAGTGAACTTTGTTATCTTCTTACCTTTATTTGAAGTAACTCAGTATCAGGTGTTATCTTGTATGCTCTACTTTTGGTAAGCCCATGTTGGTGTTTTCTTCTGTGTTTCAGTTGTCTACTTACCTTTAGCACTCTCCTCATCAAAATTCAGAGTTATACTATTAAGATCAGAGTTAGGCAATTTCTTCCATACGTAATTGTGTATGATTTTGTTATTCTCTAGTACTGTGATACCTCTCTTGATCTGATAGATTTATTCTTTCATGTCCAGAAAGAAAATCAGTCTTTCTGGGTCTACAGTCTTGGGGTTTTTTCAGATTTTTGGAGTTTGAATTTCTCTCTTTTTTCCAAAGTATCTGTTGACTTAGTCACGAGTGACATGTTTATCAGTGTATTAATGCAGGGGATTATTTGCAGTTTCCTGTTAATTCATTGGTGCGTACAGAAAAACAAAAGCCTCAGTCAAGGCATGCTCTGAATTTACACCCGTTCTTAATTTGCTGATGCTTTTATTAATGACAGGCTCAAGCCTGTCTGATTTTTTTGGGTTTATATAATGTGTACCATATGCTTGCCATTCTGACTCTGCACGAATCAGCCAATCTGATGGGTCTACCTGTGGCGGAGAGCAGTGCTTTTAAGTCAAGGTGCTGCCTTACGAGTCTGACTCATGGGTGCTGATGAATCTTGCTTCGGTGTTTTACAAACTCTTCAGCTATTTGCTCCACCCTTCTGCCCTTTAACAGAAGGATCGCAAAGGAATAGGTTTATATACCGCCGTTGCCACAACTTACACGTGATTTTCAACTGCTGATGAACGTATACCCATGCTATTATCATACCTTTGAAGTGCAACAGCTGAAGAGCAGGCAGAGGTTTGCACCTCCTGCCCCTGCTATCAGGAGGGGTAAGTGGGGTCAACAACAGCTTGAGTTGTTTTGGGCTGGTTCCTTAGAGCCCGCTGGCAAGCGGGAGCTGAGTACAGGGAACACATGTTCTGTCTCTGGAAACAAAAAAGCAAAGCAAAAGTAAGGATGAGAGAAAATAGATTTATATTTATAATCAAAAGTGACTGTGTTTGAAATATTCTTAATTTGAGTGCACGCTCCTGTGTCTTTCGTACTTCTAAGGACCCCTAGAGGGCATGGAAGTTTTTCTCCACCTCGAATATTTAACTTCATAGTTCTGCTTGGCTTTCTTCCCTTAAACATAATTGTAAGCACATTTTAAGTGAACATTAGACAGAAAAAAATAACAGCATCCAACTAGGTCCTTCTTTCATGCTGCAAGATGTTTTCTTGTTTTTCAACACAGGCAGTAGAAGCTAGCACTAGCAGCCAAATTCTTAAATGATTTTTGTTTAGATTAGTCAGATGCTATATTTGTATCCCAGAGGAAGCACAATTCAAACTAACTAATAATTCATAATTTTATTGCAAACTTTGAGAGGCCTACAGTGTGAGCTGTCTGAGGAAGTGCAGGGGGTATGCTTTCAGCACTATGGGCTGTGTTTCTGTAGAGGAGGAATTGGTATAGTGAAGAACTAGAGTACTCTAACCTGAACCTCTAAAATCTCCAAACTTCATCTTATTTAAGATTTTGTAATATTTTGGTGTTGTTATTTGCCTATGAAGAAATTACTAAATTACAGTACAAGATATTTAAAGCTATGGTAATGTAAAAATGACATTTGCTTCCTATCTACTTAGAGTGAGTTTTTGTAACTCTTGTTCATCCCAAGTAGCATTTTTCTTCTTAAATGAGTTTTGCCTATTTCATCAATGTTGCATGGTAAGTCAGGTACTAATCAATGTGAATTACACAGCAATACTAATTCCCAGTATTGTGTTGTCATTTTATGATATTTAAATTTACATTCTAAAGCTCTGGAGTAATTCTTTTCTGAGAACATCAGGTTTTGCTTAAGTAAAGCAGCTTTGGTGTTTGAGGAGAAGGCTGACATTTTCCAGAATGCTCAAAGAGCAGTAAGTAAAACAAAAACAAACGAACAAACAAACAAACAAAGACCTTAAAAAAAACCTTCATATTTTGTTTGGGTTTTTTTTTTCATCAACTCATGATTTTGAGACCAGTCCCACAGCTTTGGAGGTCAGTTGGACTGTGAGCCTCATCCAAGGTTGAGACCTTTGTGCGTGATGCCACGACAGTCAGAATCCAACTGGTCTTGTCTGGGCAAAAAACTGAACCTCTACGCTACTCCTGAAGCAGTGAGAGCCTACTTACTGGGCGAGAAGATGTTCAATAGAATAAACACAGGGGGGTTTGTGCCTTTGTTCTGATAAGAGGATCAGCTATATTGCTTTACCCAATAACCCAGGGATGTCATGGGAGATGATTTTTTGGACCTTAGTTTTCCCACTGGAGGAGCGTAACGTCATCACTTTGACTACAAAATAGATCTAGATGTAAACAGCAGAGGAAGGCAGCTGCCCCTTCTAATGTCTCTGGGGATTTTGTGTTTTTCAGGAGATGCACGGGTGAGAGGTCAGACAGGGGTTCTCTCCGAGCGCCGTGGCTCCTACCCGTTTATAGACTTCCGTCTTCTTAACAGTAAGTGCAACCCTTCCTTCAGGTCTGTATTTAAAAAAATAAAATCTGTATTGAAAGTATACGAACCAAGGTATCTCATTTCATACATATCTATAGCTCAGCTGTCTTCATACAGTCAGCGCATTAATAATTCTGTTATTCCCACCCAGTGTTTGACTGTGGAATGTTTTCATTATATGAATACTGTCCATAATGCTGAGTCTGCCAAGTAAATACAGTAGTGCCATGGGGTGTGCTGGCAGGGGCAGGGGGTGCTTCAGAATTAAAAAGATAAACCTCTGTGTCGTTTAGCCTCTTAGCCAACAGTTGGAACAGATTTATGGGATACTGTTATCCGGTCATATAGAATTGGCACAGAAGGGGAGCCTGTGACAGCACTGACCAGTGGTTTACAATAACATTAATTTTTCCAACAATTAGAACCCAATCCAAAGCCCCATGGAGTCTTCTCATTGACGTCAATGGATTTTGGGTCAGGCCAGCAGTGAACATCTGTTAAAAATAATCTTAACCTCATTTTGATTGAAGTTATTTTGCCACTGTTGTAAATAAAGGAGGGCAAATCTAAAAGAAAAAAAAAAATCAAGATCCTGGGGTTTTTTTCACCTGATGTATTCTCTATACTGATGCAGACCCACTAGCCAGTGTGTAAAGAATAAAATAAAATAAAATAATAAAATAAAAACCAGAGAACTCTTAGGCCCTGTAGCATTCAGTCTGGATGCTTTATTAACTCCAGTGTTCAGACACAGGCAGATCTCGATGTGTCCTTGTGTACTGCACAGACCACTCCATGTAACCTTTGAAACAAAAGTCATTCACTGTCTTCATCAAAACAGACTGAAAGTCCGACAGTTTGTTTAGTGGTGGCACTTTTAAGCTTCTAGCGATGATGCCTTTCATGAAAAAGCAATTATGAAACCAAAGTTTTACATCTCCTTTTTGTAACTGCTTTCCTGAGTGGTTGGGGAAGGGGAAGGGAACGTAGGTGGCAGGGAGTGGGGGAAGAAGCCCAGCCACAAAGGGTGAGGTCTGGCTGGGCGTCAGGAGAAAAAAGGGGCTAATAGGAAGGGGAGGACTTGGGCTCTGATCAGCTGCATTTGCCCAAGCTGGCAAAGTTACTGCCACCTGGCAAAGTGCTTGCTTTCAGTCTTGCCGATAAAAGGTATTTTCTAGGTCATAAGTCCATTGGAGTGCTTGCTATGGCTGAGGTAGAAAGACATAAGGGGTAAGATGGGTCCAGTTTTCCCAGGACAAAGGGAATAATGTAGTGGTTGAGCAGAGCTCTCAGGATAATTTAGTCCTGGCTTGCCAATGAAAAATGTGAAGAAAAACCTGGTTTAGGCTAGCTGGAAATGTTACTGTTGATGCCCTTATAAAGACTGAGAGAAAATAAAACCATTCTTTTCATTCATGAAGTAGAAGTGAATATATATTCACATTCGAGTGTCACTAAATTAGTTATTTCCTTTTTATTTTGAAATCATACACATTATTTAAAATTCTCATCAGATGTTCTTTCCTCTCCCTGGTTAAAGAAACCAAAAACTTCTCAGCCTCTTTTTTCTGGCGATAGGGCTTTCACTTTTATCCTCTGTAGATGAATCCTGCCATCCTTCAGATCCTGCCAGCTTCTGGGAAGTGCTGGTGCTGTCCGTGGGCTGTCTATGGAGAGAGCCATGGCGAGAGATGCACCGGTGAATACTCAGCCTTTGATCATACAAGGAGCAGGGCACTCCGCATAACCCCTCTCCTGTAACTGCTGAACTTAACAGCAGTGCCTCTCTCTGCATGCGCCTCTGGTCCCGCGGAGGTGGGGCACCTGGGATTTTTACGTTCCTGTGCTCTCTGTCCCGGGGGCTTCTGACTTAGTCTTTCTTTTTACTGCTTTTCCTTGATCTGAAAGAAGTCACTTGGGCTGATCATGATCTCTGGGTAACGAAAAGCAGTGATCCTGATTTTGGATTTCCCATTGTTTTCAGTTTTTTATGTATTTACTGCTTTCTGCCTACGGAGTGCTGTTGGCTTAATTTTTCAGTGCAAAATTAAGTGAGATTTCCAGGCACTTGACTACTAATTTTGTACATGGCAAGTGCACTAGGCCTGGCTCACTCAGTGACCTACAAGTAAATGAAGATGCTCGGTGTCAGAGCAGGCAGGTGTGTGTTTTGCCAGGAAGTAAACAGACTTCTATATTATTTGCTCATATACATCTATCTGTCAAATCCATTTCTGCTGTGCATACCATATAAGCAGCAAAACCCATGGTGCTGCACATCTTATCAAAAAGAAACATATAAATGTCACTACTGCAAACTTTTTTGAAATGTGCCTAATACTTGCAGTAAAATTTTGGCACCATGTTACATTTGTTTGGGGCCAATAACTGACAGGCAGCAACCATACACTGAAAGCTGTTACAGTAAGGGAGGGAGAGAGGCAGATAAAATTTTATGGTAAATATCCTCAGAAGTTATAAAGAAATGCATCATAAACATTAGTCCAGTTTCTCACTAATTCAGACAAACTGAGCTTAAATAGTGATAGCTCCCCCTACCATTTGAAATACTATTCCAAACAAAAGTACCACCCTTGTTTCAAAGTAAGGGAAAAAACTGAAGCTCATTCTTGAACAGAGCTGACATTCGTTTTGAAAATTCACATTTAAAAAAAAAAAAAAGAGTATTGGTATTTAATGTCAGACTAAAGAGTACTTAAATGTAACTTTTTTAACATACTTACAGATTCAGTCAAACTAGTGGATTTTTCCCTCCTATGGCTATTAAGGGTTAACACCGAGTAGACCATATCTTTTGTTTTTTCTGGAGTCCTGCAGTAAAGTCGCTGTGTAATTTAAGACACCGTTAAGTCTTTTTGGATAGGAAAACTTCCTGTGCTCTGAAAATGGGATCTTCTGTAGCCCTAGTCAAAGCCAACTGGATTAATGTTGGCTTCTTGCTGTTTGAGCTAACGTCTGTGATGCCATCTACACATTCCTCCGGTGCCTCTCTGCAATATATAGAAACTTAGTGAGTGTTATTTCACCTTGTCAATGCCAGGCTGTCAGGACCGTGAGGATTTTGCAGGATCCTGCCTGGAGGAGATGCAAGGCTTTAGCATCTTCCTGTCTTTTCTCTGCCTAGTTGCAAGCTTTCCTTGAGGCGTAGTTGCAGTGGCGGGTTTTGGGACCCTTAAAATGACTCTGGAACACAAAATTGAATGTAAGATATCCCTGTGTCGTGAAGAACTCCTCAGTTCTGCATTGCAAGGAGCGTATATTTGCCTCAGCCTCTTGAGTCAGTCCCTGCAACTTGTGGAGACCTGCACGACCAACCAGATACTTATTTTTGTTGACGGTATCGAGCCAGAAGCTTGAGGGGAAGCTACGTCGCAGCTCCTCTCCCCGGGGAAGCTGCGGCAGCCGATGCTTGCTAGCCAGCTCGGTGTGAGGACCCCCAGGAGGCAAGCTGACCATCCCTTTTTCCATCCTGCTTTAGCACGGGGACCACCTGCTCCTGATAGCCACAGATATACCCCAGAAAAAAAATAAGCTGGACATGGCAGACTTGAGGCTCCACATTCACTAGGGTGCTTATGAATAAATATTCAGACTTTACAAACTCCTAAACTAAAATATACAAGTTTTGCACAGCCTGTAGGTTCATAGGAAAATGGGGAGAGGGTTTTCTCTTCATGCAGATAAGGCATTCCTTAAATTGGGAGCAGCAGAAGAAAAAAAGACTTACCATTAGAAACTCATTTTCCAGAAGCAGTAATGGGATGGAATAGGCAATTCCTAGGTGCCATTGAGCAGCTGAATATAATGTATACAGTATGTAAGACTGATTCCAGACCAAACCTCACAAATTTTAGGGAAGTTCGACTCTGAACTCTGCTTGGCTCTGGCTTGTAACTGAACCTAACACAGGTTGAAATTAATTATGGCAGTTTATTGGCACTTCTGCATTTCTGTGAATTAAATGAACCTTTTTGTGTTCACAGGACAGAAAAGGAGTTAAACTGAATATGTGCCATCTAATAATTTAGAATTTGAAACACTTCTGCAGTGAAAATTAACTTGATCCAATTTTCCTTTAAGCGAAGCATAGTTTGGATTTGATAAAGGACCGTAGGGTAAGGCAGCAATAATTTAGTTCTCCGATTGACAGAGTTGCTCAGTGAGTCATTGAAGCAGATCCCTTCAGTGACTAATATGCATTGATTAAAATAGATTTCATTATCCCATGATGAGTTGTGCTGGTGACTGTGATGGTACATTTCTTCATTGCATTAACCAAAAGTTTGAGGGAATTCCTTGTGACAAATCTAGAATTGTAGGTAGGCCTGCAGCAATAACCAGGAAGACCTCACCCTGCTCCAATTATATTAGATACTTTGTTTTATTGCCCTACGAAATTAAGTAGAGTACCAAAATAGCACAGTTTACATCTGAGATTAGTAACTTTTTATTTATAAATTTGCTTGTCCAGCTTTAAGTCAGAAGACAAGGACATTCTTAAGACTTAAACAGTGGTTCTCCATTTCCCGTCTTGTTTATGCTAAGCTTTGCTCTGGATTGAATTTTTGCTTCCAAATGACAAAATTATTAGCCTCTAATTGACTACATTTAAATATGTCTATCATGGAGGAATATAATTAAAATTGTTTCTGCTTGCATTTTTAACTTTTCCTGAAAAATTCTCCATTAGGGATACTTTGTTTTGTCACAGTATCAGTCATACCATTGCTTTCGTTACCTTGCTCCCGGTTGTTTTCAGTGAGCCATCCACAGTGTCTGATAGAATTCACTTCTCTAGATACTGATCTAGGAGGTGTAACAAGGAAGGGGAAAGGATGTAGTATACAAAGTGGAGTCTCTGTACTGAAATGGTGTTACCCAAAGAGATTTCTGTTTCCTTACACCTTGCACAACAGGAACATGGAGTGGGATCTGAGAATATGTAAAAGGTCAAAACATGTCTGTGGTATATCTGCTTATTACCTAGGATCTTGGTATTGTCATGCAGGCAGAAGTTGAGTCCAAAAGAACCCCACCTGCTTTAAGCTTAGCTTAGCAAATTAAGTTAGTATAGATGATGTACTTTTAGTGCCAGATGGTGATAAACAGTGATATTAGGTACTATTCAGTCTCTGTCCTTGATTTCCTGTCTGATTTGAGTCAAGCAAAATCCTCTCGTTTTCAGTTTGTTTTACGAATAAAGTGATGCTTTGCAGGCATGTGATGAATTAGGTACTACAGAAATGAAAAGTGTTGTCAGGGTTAGTAAGGGAAGATAAGAACTCATGAAAAAGTCTTCATCTCAAAGAACTCAAGTCTGTGGATGTTTGAACCTGTGGTTTCTGCCTGTCTACAGAAGGGTCCATTTGCAAAATTTACATTCGTTTTTGGTTTTGGATTTTGAACAACTCCAGGGCTTTCAGGTAGGGCCCATCTCCAGGGAAAATAAAACTTAACCACAGCCACCAACCCAAAACTGAACCATCAAGTAACCTGAACCCAAATGAGTGAGGTTAAAAAGAGTTTGGTTAACTGTCTTGTTTTGTTGCCTTTGGCTAGAAAGAGAAGTGGGAGTAAGAGATGCCTTTTTAGATATTTCTGACCCAGGTTAAATTAGGACACTAAAAGTCTTGTGAGGAAGTTTCAAGGGCTGATTGGATTACTCGGATCCAAACCCAGCCTGTGGAGATGAGTCCAAAGTTCCAGATGGTTATTAAATTAGAAAGGGAGAGAGATCTTATGAGGCCTGCATCATTTCTACATAATACCTCCCTTAGTTCCTCATGAATAAGCACATCCAAAAGATCCTGAAGGCACACGGGCTTCTTAATCTGTTTAGTTTGTGTCTGGTTTGAATGGGAAGAACATTTCCAGAACTGGCCTATGGCCTTGCTTTCAGTTTCCTATTCAAGGAAGAGGAATTGAGATTCTCTTAATAATGTTTCAGCACAAAGATTGTTCTGTTTTCTAGTAACACTTCATTATATTCAGAAATTCTTTCTGTCATTGGAAGTCAGTCTGGTTCCCTCCTTTCCCCTTTTCATCAAATAGCAGCAAGATTTTTTTGGTTCAGGGTGTTGGGTTTTGTTAGGTTTTTTTTTGGGGGGAGGGGTGTTTTTAAGAGTTGTTATCTGCAAAATTTAATAACAAGGTAGATGATTGAAAAATATATCCTACTTCTTGCCATTCATGCTCTTTGTTTAGCTTTTACGCTACATTTGTAGAAAATGAAAGCCAGAATGTAAAACTGATTGATGCCTATGTCCTCATATGCTAACAAAATGCAGTAGTTTGGGTAATGAATGCTTCAGGAGAACTCATGAGAGCAAGCAAAGCAAATAAAAACCTAGATGTGCTTCACACACAGTGTCTTAGTGAACACTGACCTGATTATACAGGTTTGTAACTTATTTTTTTGATACAGATTTGGGATTCAGTTCAACTGAGAATGTCCCTTTAAAAGTTTCCAAATGATTCGTGACCCATTCTGCCACCCCACCTTCTTTTCCCTGATTAGAAAAGGGAAAGGGTGTACTGAAGATAACACTGAGGATACTTTCCAAATGACCAGAGGAAAAGAAAGAACAAGGAGAAGGGATCATTAAGATGATAAATGAAAGTTGGGTTTGCTGTTATTACAGGTTATGTTGCTTTTTCTCAAGGGGAGTGAAGGGGGAGGGGATGTACCATTTCCTGTTGGAGAAACTATAATCAGCTATAGAACATTTGCAGTTTTAGGAGAGAAAGGTCTTGACTGTGCTACTGTACGAAGATTGAAGTGGCAAAGTGAAGGTTCATATTGAAATGATAACAACTTTGTGGCAAAACAGAACACAACATGCCATTTCCTTAGAACTTGTAGAAGGCTTAATGAAAGAAGCCAAGATGTTTGTTTGTGTAAAGATGATTGATGACCCTGATAAAGGCTGCAAATTGTGAAGAGAAACACATCTAAATTCATCTTAAATTTGAATTTAATCTATTCCTCTTCCTGTTATTAAGACTAATATTCTGTTACCTAACTGGCCTTTGAAACCCTAGTTTCTTCAGAACTTGGTGTAATGGGATAATTCGGTATATAAGTGGGATAGTCTGCAGAGTTCTCAAGTTCTGTAGTTTCTTTCAAACAGTATCAAAAGGAATATCTTTTGGAATGGGAGGAAACTGCATGACTAGTGTTCTTCAAGATGCCAACAACTGTGCAGGAACTTTATGATTTGAAAACTGAGTTGTCACAAGCCACCATCACCTCAAGGGTAATGTTCAAAGAGGAGGAAACCCCATAGCGAGGTGACCTAGAAAGTTGGTATCCCAGAACCTCTCACATTTCATTGACTACATTAGCCAAAGAAGTGTACGAGCACCTCTTCTGTAAACAGGGCTCTGCATTAATTTTGTGCACTTGTGCAGGTGGTTGAAGAATGGAGTCTTGACTCAAAGCAGAAAATTTGGAAGATCTTTTGTTTTACTTCTTCTAATTTTCTTATTTTTCTCTGAGGTATTCAGAGTCCCCCCCCTCTTTCTCACAGCCTCTTGCTAATTGAAAAGATATGTTTACCCACTCGAAGAGAAATAATACAGTTGTAACCCATGAGAACAATGGCAGCTAACGGAAAGCACTTGACCTCTGAAATTGAATTTTATCAAAAGTCATGGAACAAATAATTTTTTAATACATTAGAGAAGCAAGTGAAAACAAGATGTTTATAACAACTTTTTTGGATTCTCATAGAGTTTGAGGAAGTCATGAGGATTTCTACATTTACAAGATTTCAGTACAACACTTGTTTATATGTAGATATTATATAGTGCAAGGTTCATCTCTGTTGTTTTAGTTACGGTGACCAATGTATATTCAGATGGTAAGATTGATGTTGACACAATCTTACTATTTTTGAATCGAACTTGTTTGTCAGTTTCTCAAGCCAGCTGCAGACGATTGAGAAATACAACTGCGATATTCATCTGAGCTTCTTGGTCCCTCTACACTAGACTTAAAGCTTTCAGGCAACAATTCTTTTAAATAGGTTTCTGGTGCTTTGTACATATTCTCAGGCCTTTCTTCAAAACTGCAACGTTTCCTTTCCAAAGGATTTTTGAACTGCAGGGTGTGGAGTAATGGGAAAGCCTAGACAGTGCAGAGAGAAGAGGTTATCTGTCTTTCTTCTAGTTTACCAGTGCCTTCTCCAAAATTCAAATTTGAAATGTTGTTTGGAATTAGTTTTTAGATTACCTGTGCCAGTTCAGCTATCCCTACTCATGCTGCTGTTGTTTTTTGGATAATATGATAAATCCATAATGTAAGAAGATATTAAGAAGGCACAGCATTTTTTTTTCTATATCATCAGTGCTATGCACTCTTCCTTATAAGAAAAATTTAGCAACCAAGACATGCAATGAGTATGCCAAATAAGACTCCAGTAAAGGTGATCTAAATGCCTGGCATGGTTTGACATGCAAAAAAATGGACAAACACTAATTATTCCTTATAAGTCAATTACATCTCTCTTCAGCTCTCAAATAAAAGCATTCTAATCAGCTGTCAAACCAGGAACCAGTGCAGGAAATTGCCTCCATAACGTATAGGACCAGAGACAAATTGTTTCCCAGAGTCCTCACTGTTTGCAAACTGTCTGGACCGTAAATTGCTGGTCTGATTCTCTTGCCTTATCTTCCAGATATTCCAGCACTTTTCTACCAATCCTGCCTGACTCTGCAGGCATAGAGTTGTAGAGCAGTGGCTGAGTACAGAATGTCTTTGCATCCTCGGAAGAGGGGAAAGGGTATTATAAAACTTACATGACTCAAATGCAGGTGCTTGATGACCTGATTTATCTATGTTGGTTTTATTCTGCATCCTTTTGGAAAGAAGAGGAAAAATATTTTCTGTTTCTTAATCAGTTGGCTTTTGAAAATTAATAAACCTGCTGTTATCCACTCATGCTGCTGAGTGACCTGTTTTTATTGTATGCCGAGGTGCAATGAAACAAAAAAAGGTGATACTGTGAAGGGAAGCTCACAGGCCTTATTTGAATGCATAACTAAGTTTGTTTACTTTGAAAGAACAATAACAGTGTAATGAATGTCTGGTGCAGAGTTAAGTACGTCCTTGTCCAAATTTGATTTATGTGATCGTTTCTGGATGTTAACTCAACCATTGTTAACATAACCTTCGTCATTTTTATATTCACGCTGCCTGTGGGCACACACTAGCGCAGCAACGTGAAAGAAATCTGAAAGAAAATGGGTAGCAGTTCCTAGTGCAGGAAACCTCTTTCCCTGAAATAACAGAGGTTGGGGTGTAGTGGGCCGTAGATCATGTTAAGGCGAGGAGATCTGTGTAACTAGAGGAACTTTGTTAGGAGAGAGAAGGCAACCATTGATTCTTGTAGCTTATTAACCTCTTGAGGGCCACATGCAGTAGCCAGACATCATCCATGGTCTGATAGTGTGTATACGTGATGTGGCTATCACATTACCCAAGGAAAAATGCAACTACTTTTGCTGCCAGTTGAAACATGTCAGGAGGTACGCTGTGAGCTCAGGCCACCTGTGTTTTTGAAGGTAGCTTTGTGAGGAATGCTTATACGGACGCTTCTGTAAATGTGTCTGTAATTCATACAATATGTGTATGTAATCCATACAATAACTTTGTTCCCTATACAAAGAAGGGATTCTCCAACCACTGTGCTAGGCAGTAACTCCACAGGATATGAGACTGTGCATCTTTTAAGAGATACAGATGATGCTTTCTTTACGTAAACAAAACATTCAGAAGTTGCCACAATGATTAAAGATAAACACAGTTCTCAAGGGAAGTTTTATGGGTATAAACAAAAGACATTGTTGTTCGTCTTTCACGTTCATTTCAAAATTGCACATAATTACTAAATCCCTCCCATGTGAGCCTTGCAGCTTGTGTTCTTTAACTAGATAATATAGCATGTGTTTTAGTACCCATAGTTCCACGATTGAAGTGCAGTGATATCTGCAACAATATTTTTGATTCATTTACTTGTAATTCAATTTAACCTAATTAGAAATAGCTATCAATAACTCTTTATGTTTCAAAGTCATTATATGACTTACATTAGGTGTCATGGTCAAAATTTTATATTTACAATTTAAATTTAAATTTAGAGTTGTCAATAAATGATATGTTCAGCATAGAATCATAGAATCATAGAATCATTAAGGTTGGAAAAGACCTCTAAGATCATCAAGTCCAACCATCAACTAACACCACCATGACTCCTAAACTAGGCCCTGGAGTGCCACGTCTACACCTTTTTTGAACGCCTCCAGGGTTGATGACTCCACCACCTCTCTGGGCAGCCTGTTCCAATGCTTAACCACTCTTTCAGTAAAGAAATTCTTCCTAATGTCCAATCTAAACCTCCCCTGACGCAACTTGAAGCCATTTTACTATGTCATTCACGTAAACCCTTAATTTCATCTTAAAACTGCATCTTGAGTTGTGTCAGCTGGTGGATCCCATGTGCTAGGAATGGCTCTTTGCTTCTGGGAGATTCAGGTACAACTGCTGAGCTGAGGACAGAATTTCAGCATTCACTCTCAGCTGCTTCACTTTTTGTTCTTCTTTCTTAATTGTCCTTTTCCTCTCAATTTCATATGGCTGTGCTTTTCTTTTTTGTTTGATACTGATCATGGGAGGGGAAAGAGAAAAAGCTGATGAGATTATAATAGTTTGGGGTGTGTTGTGCTCGGAGAGGGGCATAGTCTTAGTCCAATTTTATGCAAGACACCATCATAATAAGGTACATTATTGCGGATGGCATAGTAATCTGTTAAGCGTCATAGCACTCATCTGACAAGTCCTGTGATTCACGGACAAATCAATTATTACTGAAATGACCTAAAGGACATTGACACTGTCTCCCACAGCATCTCCTAGAGAAGCTAGTGGCTCATGGCTTAGACAAGTGTACTCTTCACTGGGTAAAAAGCTGTCTGGATGGCCAAGCCCAGAGAGTTGTGGTGATTGGAGTTAAATCCAGTTGGCGGCCGGTCACAAGTGGTGTTCCCCAGGGCTCAGTTCTGGGGCTGGTTTTGTTTAACGTCTTCATCAACGATCTGGATGAGGGGATTGAGTGCACCCTCAGCAAGTTTGCAGATGACACCAAGCTGGGCGGGAATGTCGATCTGCTCGAGGGTAGGAAGGCTCTGCAGAGGGACCTGGACAGGCTGGATCGATGGGCCGAGGCCAACTGTATGAGGTTTAACAAGGCCAAGTGCCGGGTTCTGCACTTTGGTCACAACAAGCCCATGCAACGCTACAGGCTTGGGCAAGAGTGGCTGGAAAGCTGCCCGGCGGAAAAGGACCTGGGGGTGCTGGTCGACAGCCGGCTGAACAGGAGCCGGCAGTGTGCCCAGGTGGCCAAGAAGGCCAATAGCATCCTGGCTTGTTTTAGGAATAGTGTGGCCTATTAGGAATAGCAGGACTAGGGAAGTGATCGTGCCCCTGTACTCGGCACTGGTGAGGCCGCACCTCGAGTACTGTGTTCAGTTTTGGGCCCCTCACTACAAGAAGGACATTGAGGTGCTGGAGTGTGTCCAGAGAAGGGCAGCGAAGCTGGTGAAGGGTCTGGAGAAGAAGTCTTATGGGGAGCGGCTGAGGGAACTGGGGTTGTTTAGTCTGGAGAAGAGGAGGCTGAGGGGAGACCTTATCGCTCTCTACAACTACCTGAAAGGAGGTTGTAGCGAGGTGGATGTTGGTCTCTTCTCCCAAGTGACTAGCAACAGGACGAGAGGAAATGGCCTTAAGTTGTGTTGGGGGAGGTTTAGATTGGATATTAGGAAGAATTTCTTTACTGAAGAGTGGTTAAGCATTGAAACAGGCTGCCCAGAGAGGCGGTGGAGTCACCATCCCTGGAGGTGTTCAAAAAACGTGTAGACGTGGCACTTCGGGGCATGGTTTAGGAGTCATGGTGGTGTTGAGTTGATGGTTGGACTTGATGATCTTAGAGGTCTTTTCCACCCTTAATGATTCTATGGTTCTATGATGTGATTTTAACATGATATCCAAAGTTTGCATGTGGATAGACTGCAGTGCGGGATTCAGACTGTTCTGTCAAGAGCCCAATTTTGAAAATACATTTCCTACCATTCTTTATCAGTCTTATGAACTCCTTCCCTTATGAATGAAAATACAGGGCAACAGATTATTGTGGGTAATCTTTTTAGCATAATATATTGTAATATAGCACTCATCTGAAGCAGCAAGTCATGTTTCAGAGGCACTGTCTACCGATTATTAAATTTCAGTTGAGACCTGTGACAACCATACGGAGCAATGTGACAAAGCACTGGCAACAAGTTTGATGGTTCAATTCAGAAAATATGTTTCACAATAAGAAATTATTTATTTCAACCTGATGTGTTTGTGGTTTGGTAAGTATCATTTGTGCTACTGAAATAATCTCGTAATCCAAAGGATAAAATAACCACTTCTTGATAATCCAATGTACAGCTGCTTGTTGGGACTCGGGCCAAACCTTCACCTTCAGATCTTCCACATCAACTCTACGTGTGAATTTTAAAGACAGTTTAGGGGAACATAAGTGGTAATTTCAGTCATCTGTCTTTAACTGAAAAAACAGATATTAACTTAGATAAAAATTAGTTGGAGCAACTACTCATTTTTAATGTATAAAAAGGAAGTTTTCCATACATTGAAATTTAAACTTGTTACCTGAAAGCAGTGACAGTTTGGGGGAAAAGATGGAATTAGGAAAGTTGGGAAGTCGAGAAACAGCTGAAACAAGTTTAAAAAGTGAATTAATTTTAAGAGTGTTTTGTTATCCAGGAATTAAACTGAATGCCAGCCACTTTTTAGCAGCACTATATAAATGAAAAGAAATGTGAAAACAACTCTACCAGTTCCTCCACATGTCGCTGTCACCAGGTAACTGTTAGCACCTACGTTAGTCACTCCTTCAACGGGCCATGAAATTGTTCCAGCTTTTAAAATGTGTGAGAGAATTAAGGCAGGTGCTGGCACATCATAAATGAAAATCTAACCTAGTTAGGTACAGTAGTGACATTGTTACTGTTTGCATTCTTGAAAACACATCGTTTGTCAAGTTGCAATAAAATTATTTTGTGCTTTTGTATTATTAAAACTCGGTGGGGTCTTTGGGTTGCGCACGAGAGGTGTGAGACTTACAGGTCTAAGAAAATATATTAATTATTGATACTCACTACGTGTGTATTTTTTTTGTTCTTACTGACTTTGTGTCGCTTAATAGCTGTTGGATTACTTAAGGAAGAAACTTGCTACAGAAGGTGCTCGCACATCTTTTGTTGGAGAAATCAAATACCGAACCATCTATGATCCAAAAAAATCTTAATGACTTCTCTGAAAGACCTCTCAGAATAATAATACTCATAAAAACAGCATACAAATTCATAGCTTAATTTCACAGCAGAACAAACGCTCAGCATCTTTGCATAAAAAGAAGTGGCAGAGTAGAGAGAGTCATCTTCTGTCCATGGATATTTTTCCTGAGCTCTTATTTAAACCTGAAGTCCAGTGAATTGCTATGCAGCTTCTTATCTCAAGTGATCATTACTGTTCTCTAAAAGGAGTGCTTAATCTTCACTTTCTTACAAGCTTCCTCTTACAAATAAAACTGTGTTGGATCTTACTACTTTCGAACAACTCTTCAGTTTTTGTCCTCCCTTTTTCCAAAACTTACACCAGACTGCAAAATGAAAACATCACAACTGTACGTGAGGTTCTATGAAAAGTTCAGATGAAATTACCTAAAAGTCATTATCAGTTTTAGGAAGCTTGCATATTATTCTTACTAACAATAAGGTAATTTAATTACTCTAATTACTGATTTAATCACTGTATAAAAACTGCCTTGGGTTTTGTGTCACATTTAGCCCTATATGAAAACCTCCTAATACAGCATTAGGGAATTAGAATTATCCTGGCACTGAGTGAAAAGAACATATTCTGTTGTGTAACCAGAAATGCATGTATTGCCTGAATATACTTGCTTTCCTAATTGTAGAACGAAAATATTTTCTTCATTTATAATTTGCCTTAATATGTAGGAAGGACAGCAGACAATACAATAGGATTATTAACCTATTCTTACTTCTTTCTCTCTTGTCTCTCATTTTCCAGAAGTGGGTCATACATTTGTGCTTTCAAACTGTATTTTGAGGTCTCTTTTGGTGTCATTTTTTTGGTTTTATATCCAAGATCACCTTGTATGCTAGTGCTATGCAATTTTAATATATTCCAATCACACTCTTGTGAGGTAGCAAGGTAATGCTATTTCCAGTTGTATAGGTAGGGAACAGAAGCACAGAAGAGTAAGAGCAGCTTTCCTGTACCTAACTCTGCCTAATCATTTAGGCTCCCTCTAGACATCTACAGTTAGGTGATGTATCACCCCCTCCAGTGACAGCCTGGATCACGTTAAAGTCTGTGGCAGGCAGTGTGCTGAACGCAGATCTTCTAAGACCTACGTTAGTACTCTTTTTACTGGAACGTATTTCCTTTCTGAAATAAACAAATATATTATGCTGAAGTATAGGGATTTGAATACTGCTCCTTCCTGTGGATTGGCAAGAAGCATGAACTTTATGACTTTTGTATCACTATTTTAAAGTTTTTGCTATTTGTCTTATTAAATAATTGAGAATGTCATCCTTCATCTTGGGTTTCATGGGTTTTATACTGATTGGTTTTTACAGATACTACACTCTCAGGGGAAATCGGCACCAAGAAAAAAGTGAAAAGACTGTTAAGTTTCCAGAGGTATTTCCATGCATCCCGGTTGCTGCGTGGAATTGTACCACAAGCCTCTCTGTACCTACTGGATGAGGACTACCTTGGGCAAGCAAGGGTAAGACGGGTCTCCAGATCTCCATTTCTTTTAATAATATTCCAGAGAGTGTCAGTTTTGTTTCAGTGTTCAGATAAACAAATGTATGGCTGATCTTTCTTAAATGACCCACGTTACTTGCCTGCCTCACAGCAAACAGACTGTCCATTCCTCTTTTATGGTTACAGCTTTAAAGGCTTAATCTCAAAGCAACAGGAAAATGTCTAAATCTACTCAGCATTTTCAGATTCTGTCAACTGAAATTATAATCTGGATTTATTAAAGGATGAAGGATCCCTGGCTGAGTTACTGATTTAAGTAAGTGCAGCCTCGACAGAGGATTTAGTTCATCCCCTTGAAAAAAGACAGCTGTCTCTCAGCTGGTATGGAGCAGCTATTAGGCAACCCACAATAGCTCTCCGTAATGGCAAAGGCTAGGAAACAGGGAACATTCACTGCAAAGAACATCACAAGAATCAAAATATAATTCTCCTATTTTGCAGCTGTTATGCTTGCTTTGAATGATATTTTCTAACAAAATGTGCACAACTGATGGCATTGGGATTATGTGCCTAGGCAATTTTTGTTCTCTGCAAGAGAAGATTATGTGCCAGGTGTTAGAAAGTAATTGAGAATCCAGAACTGGTTTGAATATAGAGTAAACGATGGGAGTGAACGCACATGTCATTTGCACATATGCCATTGTAGGTCATACAGTTAGTCCAGACTCAGTCTCTTGACTGAACTGATGTAGCTGTAAAAACACTGTATATGGTGATAATGATGGATTCTTCTCCGTGGCTGAGTGGACTTCACAGAAGCACTGTATCTAAGTTTATAAAAGCTATTCCTGTGTATTGGTTTGTTTAGCAAAATGTAATTCATGTTCACCATGAGAGCTAAGATTATGTTTTACTGTAATAAAAACCTAAGAGAATTTGTACTGAATTGATTTTGGGACATGAAAGAACAATAAAAAAGTTGTGCAGTAAAAGGGAATATTTTCATAATATTCTGTTTTATATTATTCCATGTTTTGAGCTCCATTTAGAAGGTATTTTTATTGTCAAGTTCAAAACCTCCTCGGTTAAAAATGCAAGTGATATTTTATGCAGTATAGCTAAATCTGGTTCCTGATGTCTGATATTTCAAATACATCTCTATAGCTTTCCCGAACAAAACTTTAAAGCTGCAGCAACCAATCCTGTGATTGATTAATGTGGAATAATAATTTAAATCTGCTTTACAGTTTGACATACCAGTCATTTGCCTTTTCATATTTGTTTTTTCTAGCATATGCTATCCAAAGTGGGAATGTGGGATTTTGACATTTTCTTGTTTGACCGCTTGACAAATGGTAAGTAATTTTTAAAAAGTTTTTATTTTAATATCTCTCATATATGACTATTCTACAAATCCCTAATTACTTAATTGCTAGAGATTTCCAGTTTAGATTACTGAAGGGAAATTGGACACAGTTTAACTTCTCTTAAAATCATATCCTTGAACATTTTCAGGCTTTTCCCAGAATGTTCACAACTATAGAATAATGTTTAAAGTGTGCTTTTGTATTAGTCTAATCTCCTACATTTGTTATGGTCACCTTTTCAAGGAGGTGTTTCAGTTTCCTTTACCTGGGAAATTCCAAAGGTACTTTAAATATACCTATTAATTAGATACATTGGTTGATAAGTCCAGACCTCCATAATCAGTCGATTTCCATCAATGTGAAATACTTTTAACTGAAGATACCCTTGCTTCTGTTCAGCAGCAAAAATTAGGAAATTCATTAAGACAGTAAAAATCTGTGAAATGTTATGTCTAAATATATGCCTGTAACACCACACACACACCAATGTCTAGGCAATACCTCTTGATCGGGTAACTGCTGAAGAGGGTCATGACCACACCTTTCTCCCTTCTGTCTTGCTCATAGGAATGACATCCCTCATTCCTTAACCCCAATCAAATTAGTTTTGGCTGGGGCAGAAAGCATAGAAAAAAGTTGGTTTAGAGGGTAGTTCAGCTGAGTGACTGGCAGTGAAGAGTGGAAAGGACTGCAAATGGCAAGGGAAGCAAAAGCATAATTCTTCTAAATTACCTTTCTGCACCCCTGCTCAGTAGTCAAGGCCAAATAAGTTTCCATGTCCTCTTCGTACATCTATTTATTTTCTTTCCTGAGTTACATTAAATAAGAAAAGACTCCCTTCAAACATTGTTTATATGTTGTATGGGTTGGTTGGTTTTGGGGTTTTTTTTCTGACTTGTCCGGAAACATTGCTGCCGAATTATGCAGTGCAAACTTTTTAAAATACTGTATTTATAGTTGATCATATCATAGTAGTTAGGCTCAATTTTGCCAGTGTTCCCAGTATGGGATTCACAGTAAGGCCAGTGTAACATTACAGTGGGACTTGAGACCGTGAATGCTGCAACTTCATTTTTTCCTGTCTGCATCATCATTATGAGACGGCACTGTAGCTGAACTAGGTATGTGGGTTAACTACATGTTTGTACAGCCATGTGTAAAATAAAAAATTTAATTACAAACTGCTGATTTCTCAGTAATTAATTAATTAGTACAGTATGGCAAACTGAAGTGGCAGAAAAGCCATTCTCCTTTCTGTCGTTCCTGGAGGTAGACCTGGATTATGAAGATGACATGGTTCTCAAACAAGCCTGTCAAAAGATTTCCAGTTAAAACCATGCCAGTTCGCCTTCTGTGTCATGCTGAAACAGCAAATGTGACTTTATGGCATCTAGACACAAGAAGGGCACTCCACTGGTACAGCCATACCATCAAATCTTGATTATATATAGGAGCAATTTATATGAGCTACTTTTGAGTATATGAGTGTCATCTAAGCTCATACAATAGGAGCTAAGGTGACAGGAGCTGACGAATAGTTAGGAAATTACCAAGATTTTTAGTCTTGCTTGGTTTGTAACTACACGTTAAGGGAATCTAAGAGTTGTTCCGTTCTGCTTTTAGGAAACAGTCTCGTAACACTGCTTTGTCACCTCTTCAATGTGCATGGACTTATTCACCATTTCCAGTTAGATATGGTTACATTACACAGGTTTTTAGGTAAGTGCTCACCTCAAAGCCATCTTTAAATGCAGTTTACAGCTTAAGTAGGGCATCAAAGGCGGCACTGGCTTGATCTGCATATCTGTGTAAAATCATGATGTTGTTGCAAATATTTCAGTAAAACATTTCTGTGAGATATATATATATTAGCATCCAATTTACAGGCGCTCAGGTACTTGGTTCAGTACCTATTAAGTCGATGGAGGGACTTTAAAAGGCTCTGCATTGGGCTGAAGCATCCCAGTACCACAATTGCACTGGTGATTTAAAAAGAAGTATGCCACGCAGAGATGTGGCCGGCCGAGTAGGCCCACACAGACAGACAGACGTTGCAGAACCTACCCGTGCACAGTACAATTGTGGTACAGTGTCATTATTTTAGTGACTAATAGACCACTGAGACCCAGGGCAGTTAAAAGCTTATGTGCAAAATTTAACAAATTATATCAAGCTGTCTGCACTGAATAGTGTTGATGAAAGCCCCTGCTGCTGTTACTGCCAAAAGAAATATTAGCCCCATGCTGTCAGCGAACCAGAAGAAGAAATTGGCCAAAATCAATTACTTTTTGCATCATGTTTCGAATGCAGCCAAATGTCGGTTTGTTAGGCTGTCAGACGGATTTTCAAAGGCAAGGTCTCTTCTTTAAGACTGCGTAATTGTCACTTCTGGAAAGCATTCCGCCGGTGTGGAGACAGACAAAATCTCCCTGCCGTTTCTGACTCCTGTGGGTGGCCGTGAAGTGGACGCTCAGATAATTAGAGCTAGTGGTATTCAGGGTTTAAAGGATTACCCACTGTAACTTCAAATGCTTGTGGAGCTGGAAACAAACTGAAGGCTAGGACTTTCTTTGGCGTTCCCCATGCTGGAGACGAGTGCCATGGGAAATTTTCCCATTACCTTTCTGTTTGATTAATTTGATAGTGTCTAGGAGAGCGCTTTGGGCAAGATCACATGCAGCTTCCACTGTTCACGTGGTGTTGCCCTGAGACCGCCTAATGGTGCAGGCACTGCTGCAAGGAACAGATGAGTGTGAGGCACACACCTCAATGATTTTCTGTGCGAGTGAAAGCTGAGGGTTAAAAGGTTGTCGCTCAGTCTTCCAGCTGGACCAGTTCCAGCACTGAACACTAAAACAACTGGGACTAGTATTTTAAAGTGGATGCATAGACATGACTGAAATTATCACAGAAGATTTTGCTCTGAATACCCCAATGGTTTATCTTTTGATTCTCTGTCTGGAGGACATAGGAGTGCCTTTGGCCATTGCTAGTCACTCAAATAACAAATGATGCCAGGATATCAGGGCCTCACCCCTTGCTGCTGTAAAATAGGTGGTACTGCCTTAATGACATTACTCCCCTATGACAGCAGTGTAAATGATTACACTCCGTTGTGGATAAATTTGCCTCTCTTCCTTATTTATTTTACTCCTGAATGAGAGCCTTCACTAAGGCAAGAAAGAGTTGATTTATGAACTAGACCCGGTATATCCCCTTGGGCCTCAAAAACCCTTTCATGCATTTTTTTTTCTAAAGGTATCCCCATAAGAGCACCAGTCTAAGTAAGCTACAGATATTTGAAGAAACCCCTTAGGCAGCTGACTGTAAAACCTCAAAATGTATTTTAAATCCAGTTCCCACTTGTGGCCATGGTATTCAAAGACAAAAGGATCTTTATTTTCTGTTTTGGTTCCCAGTTATGGTTCAAGAAGATTACCATAGCCAAAACCCGTACCACAATGCTGTCCATGCTGCTGATGTCACACAAGCTATGCACTGCTATCTGAGGGAGCCCAAGGTAATGACAATCTTTCACACTGATGTTGCTTTCAGATAATTCCCAATCTTTTTTTCCCAGGATTGAAAAAAACCCCCAAAAAACACTTTCAGATAGCAGAAAATGATTGCGTACTTGAAGTCAGCAACGAGGCAGTAGCAGAGTCAGCTACAGATTACAGACACATTAAACAAGCTACTGGAGTCACTTGTCATCACACAGGTGACATATCGAAGTGCTGTCATATGAGTTCCGGCAAGTTTTACCATGACCGTGTGCACCAGCCATCTGCGAGTAGCTGCAGTCCTCCCAGCAAAGACAGTAGAAGGCAGCACGTGCCTGTGCCTCAGTCCCTTCAGGGCATAAGCCCCTCACACTGATATTTCAAAATACCAAATTTGGCAGTGCAGCACCAGCAAAGGGGAAAACGTTGCCTTTGACTGGGTCTGTTGCAAGGGTGTCCTCTGCACGAGTGAACAGCAGCTCTTGACTGCTGCAGCAAGCCCTCACAATGTGAGGGTGCGATGTTGCTTTATGTGTTACTGGAAGGCACTGCAATACTGTAACGCTGAGCCACAGTGTAAGAATATAACTAACCTTTCCTGGCTTGACTTAAATGAAGGGAAGTTCGGCTAGAATTAGCAAATTGTTAGACCAGAACACAGTAATGGTAAATGAGGACAGGAGCAGGCCCCAGCTTTCCTGTATTTCCATCTCCTGCAAGATCTGCGAGTCCCTGCTGTCAAAAAGTGCAGAGGACAGCCAATATCCAGAATCTGTACCACACTGCTCTTCATTGCTCATCACAGGGTGCTTCTTTCAGCTCGTAGACCTGTATTCTGTACAGACTCATCGGGCCAGTAGTAACTACCTCATGCTCAGAAACAGAAAGTGCTAAGACTTCAATTTTTTTGCCCAATGATAACAAAATTTCCTTCTGAATGATAATCTGTATAGTAGAAAAAAATCTGGGCAGGTTTTCAAATTTGGATGTCTGAAGTTAGAAAGGTAAATTATGTTCTCTAATGAAATACCTATATTTGAACTGAGATAACTAACAGCCAAGTTTGACATTTCAAAAGCGTATAAACTCTGCATTTGACAGCACAGTGCTGTGCCAGAAAAATGAAGCCTGATATATTACTGGTATTACTAAATACTGTGTGAGGCAGAGCCCTTATCAAGTATGCTAACGGATGCCAACCTGCTAGTATACTTATTTACTTTTTAAAACTGAATCTTTTCGACTAAGCTGAAGCACTTCTATGACAACAATCCTTATACTGCCATAAACGATAAAGAGATAAGAAGTACAAACTGTAATAAAATATGAGTATATAGTCTGATATCTTTATAGATGTTTGTTCAACAATCACCTTAACAATGTTGTTCACAAAATTTATTTTATATTTGGCATTTGTGTACTGTCCTACAAAACTGAGCAATGCCATGATGTCAGCAGATTCCTTTATTTGCCAAAAGAAAATAAAGTGTTTACTGTTCATATTCTTGTTGTGATTAACGTGTGTGATTCAGCTTGCCAACTTCCTCACCCCGTCGGACATCATGCTCGGACTGCTAGCTGCTGCAGCTCATGACGTGGATCATCCAGGGGTCAACCAGCCCTTTCTGATCAAAACTAAACACCACCTTGCCAGCCTCTACCAGGTAAAACTGCTCATCAGTTTGATAACATGTAAAATGGTGTCAAGGAGGGTCTAAGCAATTTGCAGTGAACTTTCATGCTGAAATATGGCAGTGAGGGGATGTTTATCAAATCAACCTGCACTTTAGAGTCTGGACAGTTTCAGTTAAGCTCCTCACTAGGTGTCTCTTCTTACAGCAAAGCTGATATACATGAGAAAGAAGGTGGAAATGTCAGATTTTGTTGAGAACATTTAAGCCAAATCAGTTGCCTGGGTTATTTCTGCTGTAGATCGTCTGGGGTAAGGAACTGTGGGTAGGAGATTTAAAATCACAGAGAGACAATGTGTACTTCATCTTCCTTCAGTGAGCAAGCAAGCAGCAGGCATGTTCTAAATCGGCGTTGCATTAAAAGAAACTTTTGCTTCATGGGCCTCTAGTAAAATTAAACACGTAATGAATACTGCAATTAAAAAAAAAATAGAAGATAGAGGAAACCAAGGGAAAAGTTGTAGATATTTACCCAAACATGCCTAGAGATGTAAAGAAAGAAGTTAAAACAGCCACCATAGGTCACACCACAGGCAGTCTAGAGCAGTATCCTGCTTCTAGGAGCAGCCAGCAAAAGATCTGAGAGAGAAACATAAGCCTGGGATAAGTACAGAGTTGTCCTTCACCTGGTATACATCCTCCCAGCTCTGGCAAGCAGTAGTAGAAGACTTCCTGAAACAAAACCACAGAGCCTCTTGTTCAATAACTATCAATGAACCTATGCTGCCCTGATTTTTCTGGTCCTTTTTGAATATATTTGTAGTTTTGGCCCATGGCAATCATTAGAGCTCTGGATTTTATCTGCAACTGTCCTATGTGTATAATCTTTGCATGCATGTATACATGATTATATATGCACATCTCTACTCTTTACGTTGTACTTAGATGTACATGCTGGAGCAATGCCATAAATCATTTTGGTTGGACTAACTGTAATTCAGAGCTAATAAATGGAGATGGTGTTGTTTTGTAGCCTTCAGAAGAGTCAGCTTCAGCCTTTGTAATAATGTATCAGAAACAGAATATCCCAAGTTAAAAATTAATCTAACTGAAGAAGGCTGACTGATAGCTATGTACCTTTTCTACACATACTTAGGAAATCAAGAGTTGCCATACCCATGTCTGTGCTGCATTTTGCTCCAGTCTTTTCTAAATGTCAGGCCAGCTGAGTGGGGAGGGAGAAAAGCCAGGGGACTAAGCCAGGGCACTTTGGGAAGGTTATGTTAAGGATCCTTTGAAGAGGAATGGGTAGAGCCATTCCACAAAAACCCTGGCCCTATGAAAAGGTATAAACAACTCCTTCTCAAATTAATAGTGGGAAACAGTAATATGTAATTAGGTTGAAAATTCAGGCTAATCTGAAAGAAATGTAGCTAAAATAAAATATTACTATCTTGGAGAGATGGTTTCTGCTCAGCTAACTGGGCTTGAATATACTTTCAAATGTTGGTTAGAAAAGGCAGTGACAATACAGCAAATGCAATCTTTCAACAGCAAATGTGATTTTTAAGTATCCTGTTTAGCGATGCTCACTGGCAAGTTTCACTTACATTCTTTTATCTGAAATTGATCCCAGATTGTTTCCAAAGATTTTAGTAGTATACAGTACATGAATACCAATAAAAATAACAATGCTGAAAACATTTTTAGTCAAAAATTTAGATTCAGTGAATAGTCTTTAAAACAATAAATTATATTCTTCTCAAGATTAGTACTTTAACATGTGCTTGAAACTGAAACAAAAAAGTTCTAGGGTTTTTGGGTTTTAAATAGCAGAGCCACAGAACTGCTGGGACTAATCAGAAAAATAATCAAACAAAAGTAAGTAAGTTTTAACACAGTTGGCAGTCATCTGTCTGAGGCAACTCTGAGACAGTTGTAACTGAGACTTAGGGTTATCTGTTTATGGCATCTCTTTGCTCTTGATTGTTTGTAAATTTAAACTACAACTTTACATTTTAATCATCTGGAAAAAAAGGTTTTGCAAAATGAGGTCAGTCAGTACTTGACAAAGATGCAAAGTGTTTGACAGCTTCTGAAGGGCATGTATGAGCAGAATCGTGTTTCGGGAAGATAGGTGTCATCACCAAGGAGTTCAGAACTTTCAATACTCATTTTCAAATTAAATCCATATTTTATGATGCAAGACTTTTTTTTGTAATCTGTAGGGTAATTTCCACAAGAGTCTATTGCATATGAGGCACCATGATTTTCCACAAAAATAAAAGTGCCTCATTCAAGTCTCTAGCATTATAAAGACAGTTGAGAGTGTACAAGGTAACAGTAGGGACCTGGAGGTCACTTAGCCTCCTGTGAGGAGCACAACAGCATTCCCTGTTACGTGATGTAGACTTTGCTTCTAACTTTCATTGGCCATTAAAATTTTTTCATTAAAACGAAAAATAAAAGTTTTATTCTCGCTTGATAATCATTGTCGTAGGTCTCTGTAGCCTTGAAAGTCACAAATAACTCAAATTCTGGTTGATACATTTGGCTTATCCAACATTATTTCTGCTTCTTTTGACTGAAAGCAGCATACAATTCAAGGTTGCTCAGCCTGATACAATCCTGCCTTGTATTTATCCAAAACTCCACATCAAACCTAATGCCAGAAAAGGTCATACTGCCTTTTTTTAAAAAAAGAAACTGTATTTTACTGAAAATTATTTATGAATTTCCTAAGAAAACAAATAGCATTGATATAAATAAAACGTTATTTGATAACTTCAGTAATAGAGAATTGAGATCTGTCTTTGTCTGGCTCTTAAGTGAACAGTAATAGTTTAGAAGTCTGCAATGATCACATACAACATCTGTAGTACAAAACAGGTTTCAGAAATCTATGAAAGAACACTTTACAACTGTAATATAGATGTATATAAACTAGAAACAGGAAGATATGTTTTGTGCATCAGTTACAACAGTTCTACTTTCCAGTCTTCCTTAAAAGCACCATTTCTCATTAAAGTATCATTTTCAGGTATTTAACACTGTGTAGTTAAAACCAATTGCTCAATGACTAAGAATGGATGACCAGATTGAAAGAAATTTAGATCGCCTTCCACTCTGAGCTAAAATTGAAGTCTTCTCTGCACCTAGTTAATAGCAAGTCTTCCTCTCTTCACATTATTAGTCTTTTCCAAATGCATATATCAAGTGTGGTGGTTTGAATGGCTCAGGGAAGGTCACAGGTTGGAGATTTTGTGATAGTCTAAGTGAAAAACCAGGTTTTTTCCTCACAGTCCTGAAGTCTGTGTTACAGCAATCCACTAGTTCTAGGCAGTAGATGTGACAGAGGCTTCCTAGCATGCAGCCTTTAAAACAAACCTGTGCTACTCAGTTTTTAAAAACATAAAAAGTTAGAGGAAGCAAGCACTCCGGAGATCAGAGCTGAGAACCCCAGTCTGCAAAGCAGCACGTAGACTTTTCCCTTCCCACAAGCCTAGCTCATAGCAATTAGCCTCAATAAGGCAGTAGGTGGAACAGCTGACTCTACTAATTGTTGGCAGCAGCTTCAGGGGTTCTGGCTGCTTGCATTTAACAGGGGAGTCATATGACTTCATGCTCAGTTGTCGCTTGTTAACTTGACCTTTCCTTTTCCCTCCTCCATGTGCTTTAAGTGTGGGAAATGAGACAGTGCAGCAGCTTTGGTTTAAGTTCTCCTTATAGCAGCAGGCAAAGAGCAGAAACTTACAGATGTGAAAATACTCTGGGATGGATACTGAGTTTGCTTTTTCCTTTGATTAACTATTAGCTGGATGCAAGAAAGTTCTTGGATACCTACACACTCAGCCCTCTTCTGGCTGGCCTTCAGTGTGGCCACAGAGCAGCTGCATCCATGGAGCGTAATTCTCTGGTTGAGGTGGATGCTGCTGAAGCAGCTCCTCCCAGCAAGTAACACTGCCGTGCTGGAAGGGATGTGGGGGCACAGGGTGCTCCAAGGGGGGTCTCCTCACCTGAGATGTTTCAAGGGCGCAGTCAGACCGAGGCCACAGGAACTGCGCACGCAAGCCCTGTCTTAAATGAGTGTAAGCCTTCCCAAAAGCCAAAGGTGACAGCTGGGGTTTGTCTAATTTACCTTAGGGTGGGAAGATGGCAGCCTGTGGACGTGGGGTGACTGTTCAGACCAGGATTCAGCTCCGAGACTGAGGAGGTGAAAGAAGCAAAAAAATTTGTTTTATGTCCTATTACATTCCCTTATTTTTCTTGGTCAGACTGTAGGGCTGCAAAAGTCCATCCTGATGTATTTAGGCAAAAGGAGAAGAGGGATATTTAAGTTGGCTAATGAACAGAAATGCTGTCGAAAGTAATTTAGATACTGCATAGCTGATCCTGAGTTCTGAGTCTGTCAGCTCTTCCAAGGAAAAGGACTTAGTCTTTGTATGGTTGGAAAGTTTTGGTGTTGGTTTTGTTTTGGGTTTTTTTCCCCCAGTATCCGTGAGTTCTATTAGGGAAACAACAACAACAAAAAGCCCAAAAAAACAACAACCAAGAAAACCCCCTGAAGAAATACCAAAGCAACATATCAGTGATTGTGTGAATTCAAAAGCAACAGAACATACTGCAGAAAATATTGTAATAGGAAATCAATCAAATTTGCATTCTCACCTTTGCACTAATTTTGAGCACAAAATTTCAAGAAAAATACCGACAAAATGATCAAAATGCAAATTGGATCTTGGTTACTGGCAATGTTTAGTGTTTCAACAGTCCTTAGATATGACAGGATTACAAAGGAGGATGGGGAAGCCTTAAGGAGAAAATACTGTTCAGTCCTTCTTGGAGAAGTGGAAGCTGTGCATCACATCCAACAGGAAAAGCAGCACTAATGCAGCTACACCTCAGAGCTGTGGGACCGTGCAGAAGGGAGCCAGAGATTAACAGTGGCCACAGGGAGGGATTCTGACTCTAGTTTCCCAGTTGGCAGCGATGAGGTGGAGTCCTTGCTCTGCTACCTGCCCAAAAGGTTTGGTTGTGTTTGGTGGTTTTTTAATCCAGTGCTCATCTACTGCAAAAGCCATAAACTGCCCAAAACAGGGATCAGATGCCATAACTCCCCCGAGTGTCCCTATTGCTAGGTGACAGTCATCTCATTCACACTGTGCACGTTGTTGTGGATAACTGAGGACTGTGCCATTCACTGGAGGGGTGCTCCGCTGGGCTGCTTCTCTGCAGCAAGCAGATTCTTTTGTGAATTACAAGAATTGTGTTAGAGGTTTCTGAACAAGTGACATTTCTGAGGCATTTAGTGGTAGAAAGTACTCTGTGAACTAAATGAGTGATGACTGGCAAATGCATTGTGTGTTAGGATAGTAATATAAAGTTATCAGACTCAAGATACCCAATTTGTTGTAATTTACAGACAACCTAGAAAGCTGGGTTTCTGTTCCCTAGGAATTTTTTCTGACCTAACTTTGGTTCCACTTAGTTGGAAGCAAACAAACAAAAAGGACTCAAAATTTGTTGCAGACTAAGTTGCTGAAGCCTGCAGATGCTCAGTGATACTGATACTCCTCTTGCTTTCACTGAGCAGCTGCAGGCACCTTCCAATTCCCTGACTCCAAGGGAAATTTGGCAGTTTAGTTTTCTTTTTCTTGTCTGCTCTGCATTCAAGCTGTAGAAGCTGAGAAGTCAACCGGGGATCAGTGGGAGGTAAAAATATGATTTTGCACTCATGCTTTAATTCATTTGTTCATAAATCTGTTACAATGCAAGCTGCCTCCCACTCAGATGAGATTAGCTCCTCTGTTCACAGCAGGACTCAAGAACTGTAGAACAACAGGACTGTAGGGCTGACGTTAGCTAGGAAACCTAGAAGCACAAGGTCCTTAACTCTAGAAATCCAGACCAATTCCTCAAATCCAAAAGGTGGCTAAAAAGCACACATTTTAGGCTCATGTTACAGCACTTCCAACCAGCTCTAGGCACCATGTGATATGGCAAATCTGTATCTGTACCATGGATGCCTGCCTAATCCTTGAATTTATTCCTTTTCTTCCTCCCTAGAATGTTTCAGTGCTAGAAAATCATCACTGGCGATCTACGATAGGCATGCTTCGAGAGTCACGACTCCTCGCCCATCTGCCCAAGGAGGTGACGTAAGTGTCTGCTGGAGGAAATGCATCACTGAAACTAGTCCATGGCTTCCATCACTCTTCTTAAAAGGAGACTGGCAAAGAGGCCCAGGCTTCAGAGTAGGCTGAACCTCCTGCCCTCTCTTGGTGCCAGTATGAAATAATGAGACAAAGTTATACAGCAGAAGTATTTTCTAAGACTTTGCCACTTCTGCAGCACAGGAGTGGCCACTGTCAGCACCGGGAACATTGGGAGTCCCAGCAGGAATGGACCTTTTCAGATCCATTGTTAGCATTTTTCATTTTACATAGCACCAACCAAATCTGGAAAGATTTACTGATTAAAAAGCATGAAATAAAGCAAAAAATGGAGTTGGTCAAGTAGCATCGAGACTGCTCAGGACTTCCACACCTGACTGAGGAGGTGTGGTTCAGTCTTCACTGTCTTTTTGGGTGAAGCAAAAAAAAAAAAAAAAACCCCAAAAAAACCCCAGCAACATGAGCACCCTGGCCAAGTTGATGCTAACTTTTTACCTGCTGGTTTTGTGCAGTATTACTCCCACCAAGGAATGGAGATTGAGCCAATGAACAGCCTGGAATACTAAGTTTTAATCACAGGTGACCTTACCAAGAATATAAACAAGTTACCTGGAAGCAATAAGCTCCATATCCCTCCAGAAATCCTTTGCATCAGACCAACAACTTCAGTCCTGCTTCAAAGGACTTCAGTCCTTTACAACTTCAACTGCAACTTTAAAGTTGCTGTATTCAGCACCCAGCTCTGAGCAGCTGAAGTAAGATGTGAGCATTTTTCTAGATGCATCGTGCTGTTGGTTTTGGTTTTTTTACTTTCCTAGCATTTTTCAGAAGCTTTCAGAACCACCTATGCCAACAAGCATTTCCCTTCTACATTATCTATTCCTCCTGAACCCATTTAGGCAGCTAGAACAGTTGTACCCTGCAAACCCCAGCAGATACTGACCAAACAGATCAGACTGGATCCATAAGGAAAGAGGAAGCTTTATGCTAGCAATGATCCATAGCGGATTGTTTTGAGCTATTAATGTTCAATGGTTCCATGACTGAAGGGGCTTATTTTCCTTATTGCAGACAGGACATCGAGCAGCAGTTGGGCTCTCTGATCTTGGCAACAGACATCAACAGGCAGAATGAGTTTTTGATCCGTCTGAAATCTCACCTTGACAATCAGGATTTGAGGCTGGAGGATGCACAAGACAGGCATTTTATGCTTCAGGTAACTTCAGAAATTATTTGTCCACTATTGTATTTTATTCATTTTTCAAGTCACAGTATTTCCTAGTATATGTTAGAATAGCATATGATAGTGTGTCTGGACATCAGTGTCTCCTTGCCTATCACCATAAACACTTTGCTTCAGCCACCTGGTATGTCAGGCAAACATAAGGTGCCTCCAGTATTTCCTTATGTAATTTCCTTGAGTTAAAAAGCTGTGAATGCAACAGGTACAGGAGAGTGTCAAATGCTGAGAAATTAAGATAAGCTATTAATTATTTTATTTCCAGACCACTGAATCTCTTGCCAGGTAATGCTTTGATTACATTTTCTCTTCTGGCAAACGTTGCTCCTAGCACCGTGCAGGAGACCCCGCTCGTCAGTGTTCTTTCCAAGACAGCCTGACATCAGGTGCCCAAGTCCCATTCCTGTGATGGATGTTCAGAAACTGCCTCTGCAGAGACAGCTGTTGCCATGGCAGCAGGTGTTTCTCTCGTGGATCTGCCTAGCTAATGAAGAAACCATGTTTTATTTAAAAATCAAATGGATTCAAACTGGTTCTTCCAGCTAAGCTGTAGTCATTAACAGGCTCTTCAGAATAAACCTCTACCTATTAAAGCATTACTGTGATTAAAGTAGCTGCATATACATGCTTCTCTGGAGAAATGGCATCAATTTCACTCTTAAATACATAAAGGAGTTTAAGTAATCGTTATCATCAATAAAACAAACATCTACATGTTACCACTTTGTCAAGGTTACAGGAAAGGTGACAGTTGCAAGGAAAGAAGTGCTGATCTGTTAATTCTTTCCCCTCCACCAGTGTGGGAAATGTAGTAATCTGCTCGCGTGTCCTCCATCAAATACGGTCTTCTGTCAGATTCCTGCATGGACCATGCAGGGCAGGGTGATGGGCTTATCATATTTCTGGACAGATTAGGCAAGAAAGTTGTGCAAATGCCAAAGGCACAGGGATTACAGATTTCAACTATGGCAAAAAGTTTCTTATGCGCTTTCTTGAAGATAGGAACTAGGGCACAGACATGGTGAGATTTATTTATCTGGTGGATCAGCTGTGGAAGAAGAAAAGAAAAAAATGTCAAGAGCTCTTGATTGATCGGAATAAGCTAAAGAATGTTTGAAAGGTCCTTGTAACAGACAGTAACATTAAGGCTAATCAATTTAATCCAGAGAGAAAAGTGACTTGGAGACTTCCCTCCTCCAGTTCACAGGTCTGAATTTATACAGGAAATATTTCTGGTTTCCTCCCGGGTGCCAGAATGGTTTCTGACCTCTGTCAGGCTAACTGACTGTGTTCAATCTGTGAAGAAATGAGGCACATGACATCTTGTTCCAAGGCAGTAAGACAGACAGACTATTACATGGTTTACTTTTCTGAAGCAGTTACTTGATTTTAAAAACCTCTTGCCCTCCTGTACTCATTCCCCTGCAAAGCACTTAAAAGTACTAGTTAACTAAGTGAAACCAAGCCAGGGGCAGTGTGGAGAGCCCTGTGCTTAGCTTTGTAAACAAAAATATGCAGACATTAAGATGAAGTGTAATTGAAGTGAGATGCAAGGTCACTCACTGAGACCGCAGAGAAATGATGCCCAAATAGTCTTACACCAGCTTGGCTCTTCCCTTCCTTGTCATCAGCCATGGATGCTGAGCCAGGCAGTCAGCAGGAGCCAGCCTGAGGCTTTTGTTGGCTTATTCCTTGCAAGGAATATCCAAAAAACTTTGCAGCATTGGAAATTGGCCCTCCTCTTGTTCTCACTACAGTGAAGCGGAGGGCAGAATCAAAGTTTTGTTTGCAGCTTAAATAAATGCCCTTTCCTCAAAAGGCATAGTTGGGTGAGGCTGAGTCTCTAAAAGGTGATCTTAACTCTTCCCAACATCGCCGGTGAGGCCTGGGAGTTTCATGGCTGCAGATTTGCTGCTGAAGTACTGCTAGGCAATAATTTCTTTTCTCACCACTACTTTTCTTCTTTGCTTTCAGATTGCACTCAAGTGCGCTGACATTTGCAACCCTTGCCGGCTCTGGGATTTGAGCAAACAGTGGAGCGAACGGGTCTGCGAAGAGTTTTACCGGCAAGGTCAGCCCCTTCACGCGTGGCGGTCCCCTTTCACCTCCGTCTTCCAGGCTTTTTGTGTGGCAAGACAGAGGTAGCATTCAGCCTACCCAGGTTGCCTTGAAATCTCCCTCAAGAATGAGCTGTTGAAGAGATACTCTGCCTCATTTGAAAAGTGGGAAGGGGTAGAAGAGCAGCAAGCATTTCTTTGCCCTCACTGCTCCTGTAGCAGCGTCAGGCAGGAGGGAGGGCTCTGCTGTGCCTCAGCGCTTGAATTCAGCTGGAGAGCCCATGGCTGGATTCTTCTGAGAACCCTCCAGCCATCATTAGCTCTTCTGACCTGGAACGGCACCAGGGCTACACTGCACCAAAATCCTACCCCTGTCCACTGTGTTTTATCTCACTTTTCATGCTCCCACTGCAACTCCAATGGGAGCCTTACCCTCGCTGTTTCTAAATATGACACATTCTTCTGCCTACAAATGCAGAGAAAGGGTTCAAACGCACTTCCCAGCTTGCTGTTGAAAGGGCCAAAGCAGGCAAGCCAAAGCTCGGCTAGGACCTATTGCAAATGTTTTCAAACCCCTGCAGAGAGTGCAGTCAGGCAGGGGTTTTTTTGAAACACAGTAATTACACCATTTGGCTCTGTCTGCATAGGCAAGGTCATGCTGTGCTACAACACAGGGTGCAGCAGAGTTTAATCAACTGCTAAATTCTTTGTTCGGAGCATCCTGAGAGCTGAAGGCAAGTGGTACAAACACTGGAGGAGCACACAATGAAGTTCCCAATTTGTTTAAAATTCTGCACTACTAAATTAAGCCACATCTGAGCTGGTACCTGGTACAGTTAGTCCCTAACAAGGACAAATAGGTCGGCAAGTTAATTTTCAGCCAATGTCAGTTTAAGCTGGCAAAATGTCTTTGACTTTGATGCTTTTGAAGCGACATAAGCACCTTGTCAGATGCAGGTTTATTTAGTTGGATGTATAGACAAGGCATAATCAATATCTAACTCATGAGGACAGGGCGCCAGTTGTGTGGTACCTCACCTTCAGCATATTGCGGGACCACGATGAGAAAGACAGCACTCTCAACACTTATAAACGTAAGCTTTTTCCCCAAGACTCAAGATTTATTAGTATAACATCTAAAACATACCTCTGAAAGGGGACATTGGAGCATACGAGACCCATTAGGAGTGTAACAGGGAAAAAAAGAGCATTTCATGTGGGAGAATATACATAAACTGTGGTCTGACTCACTGGTAGCTGTATAATTCTGGTAAGTGATACGAAAACCAATATTAAATAGCATGTATTTAGATACCATTATAACTTCAAAATGTTATTGTAGACCTCTCTACTCCCTTACACACAACGCTGGGGCTTGAAGCTACTTTTTGTTTAGCATTTGAAAACCATCTCTCTCATGTTTTGATTTTTAACTATAGATGAGGCAGATAATACCACAATTCGTTCCTTGTTTAATCTTCTTTCTGGAACACATACAAAGCTTGAACATTTTTGTACCAAACATTTCTAATGCCATTTTAATAGGCTCAGATCTTGATCTTCCAGTCATCTGGTGCTACATCTACACTACATCTATTAGCAAATAAAATATACAACTCAGGTACATTTCAGGGAGCACCTGATGCCTACAGCAGCTCCTAACATGAACCTTTCGTAGAAAAATAACTTGTTCTCAAATAGGCGTTTTAAAAGTCAAATAGGAACACAGGGTAAATAATGCAACTTGATTTGTTTTTGTAAAACTGGAACTGGCAAGAAACAAGTTTCAAGAAAGTGGCTAATGTTTAAGTAACGTTAATGATCAGTTTCTCCGATGAGGTGTTAAAATTGCTTGGAAGGTTTTCCCCAGCATGAAAGTTCTCAGCAATTAATTCATGCAGTTACTTTTATAGCAACTTGAAACATACGAAAATTGACCATTATTTAAGTTCTTACCATGCAAAGGAAAACCTTATTTTTGTCAATTAAATGATTTGTCAAAGATAAGAAGCTGTTGATACACTTCAAGCCAGATAGGTCAACCATTTTGAACCCAGAATACCTGCAGAGGGGACATCACTGGAGTTAGACACTTTTTTTCGGTCAAAGATTTTTGGAGGGGGTAGAGCAGAAAAAGAGGACAGACAAATCACACAAACTGTTATTTTGTCTCAGTCTTGCTGAATTGTTCCTTTTGATTGATTGTGAAGCTAAAAATGTTTCCCTGGTGTTTTGTAAATATCTAATTAAAACTGAAAATACTCCCCTCACATTTAAGAAGCCATTGTATACTGCAGAGAGAAGAAAGGCAAGGCTTAAAAATGCACATGGTATTTTACATGGGGCTATAGAGCCCGAGTGGCACAATAGCATTTAAGTCAAAACAGCCTATTAGTGGGGAGAAAAGAACTTTTAAAAAAAGCAGTGGATTTAAAGCAAAATGATTCTTTTGGGGTTGAATACCACATTTTGTCTGATCTAGCAGGTCAGTCTTATTTATGGGAACATTTCTTGTAACCACCCCTCACTGCATCCTTATTAGTAAACCAAATGGACAACGTATTATTGCCTGAGGGCAAGTGTGCAGCTTAGGTTGCACACAGCTAGACTCCCTTCCTTCCCATACTGTAGATAGGAAAGGGTCTGTACCTCATGCAGTAACCAAGACTGTACCCTGGCAGCATCTCAGAGAAGGCTAAAAATCACAAAGGATGAATGTGTTGCACTCACAGAGTGTTTGTTTAAAAAAACCAACCAAACAAACAAAAAACCCCCACCAAAACAAAACAAAAAAACCCTTAAGTCATTTACAGCAATCTTTGCATGGTGTACTGATTGCATGGGGAAATGCAATCTCTCCAGCAGGACAGGTGGTTGCTGTGTGGATGGCAATGGGCGAATGAGACTCCCTGAGCTGTTTTTCTGCTGAATTCTTACATCCAGCTGGCCTGTGGTCCTCTGTGACCACTCCAGCATATGCATGATCATTGCTATTGATGACCTTCAACTACATAAAAAACATCTCCTGTCTTATCTATATACAGAAGACTGTCTTGTGTGACCATTTCTGCATCTGCAGGAATAGTTTCTACTGACTGTTCATAACCACCTTCTCAATGCCGAATTTGGTCAATTCTGCAGCAGTAGCAGTCTGAGGTGGAATCCGGAGTGAGCAGATCCCCCACCCAGGCTGTTCTTCATCAATTTGAAACAGACCCCAGGGCCAGTCACAGCAGGAGCTGCCTGGGCAGTCCCAGATTCACACCTGGAGACCTCCTGTTCCAATTAGTCAAATACTGTGCTATGAAGGTGGCTAGGAGTTTGGTCAACTACTTTGTTTCAGGTCTGTCTGCTGTCTCGAGTCAGTCCTGTGCAGATGACTCTGGGGACTTCCTGGACCACCCAGGGAATTAGCAATGTTAAGTTCAGCGCAGCAGCACAGGCATAGCCCCAATGCCCAGCTACACTACAATTGTAAGACAAATCTTTAATTTCATCCTTTTCCCATATTTATAACTTGAATCCCATAGCTCTTGACACATGAACATATGTTGCCCGAGCCCATGCTCTGGCCCTTATTAGTTTGTTAGTGCAGACACAGCTGCGGACTGCCAGGCTCCAACACGCTGCCCTTTAACAGCAATTTCCACAAGCACACAATAGGAACTCACACTACAGTGCTAATGGAGATGTGTTTCTTCTAAAGTATATATTCTGCATTTTTCTCGTAGGAAGACATTTGAACACTGAGTAAATGAACTAGAATATCCTAAAGATCTTTCATGTGAGAGAATTTATTTTAAAAACTAAGGTCCTCAGAACATGTAAGTGCTCAGATTTAATGTTCATTCAAAAGTCACCTTTCCTTAGAGAGATTTTTCTTTGTATGCATACTCAGTTTCTCTGATACCTAAAACAAAGTCCAAAAAAATGAAGGTATTTAGACATTTAACATGGTCGTCATTGGTGCAAGATCCCAGCTGCTCAAATCCACACAGTTGCAGTCACTATAAGAGTCTGACATAGGTATGGAGAAGAGATATAAGTGGCAGCAAATTATTTTCTCTTCTTTTTCTTTGCAGGTGACCTGGAACAAAAATTTGAACTGGAAATAAGCCCCCTTTGTAATCAGCAGAAGGATACAATACCAAGCATACAGATCGGTAAGTATGAGTTTCATTCTCTTCTGTCCACATTTATCTCAGTGTGGCACAAGCTCAAAGAGAAACTCTCCCCCCCTTCCCCCCCAATCTAGTTGTTTTAGCAGTAAGAACTGTATGTACCGTAAGAGTCATGATTCACATTCTAAATAAAAATGTTCAAAAAGAAACCTATCCAAGCCAAATGTTCAATAGAAGGACAAAGGAGTTATTGCATGGGGAAAAAAGGGGTCATTCTAATATCTGTGGAGAAAAATCACAGCCAACACGTGATTACCCACCAGTTACTTTCTAGTCTGAAATGTCCTCAGAGAAGGGTGCTGTCTCTCACAGATTTTACTGTTACACACACAGATAGAGCCACATCTTGTCACATGCACTGGTCGAAAGCTGTGCATTTCAAAAGGAGTTGATGGCTGCTTGAGGCGTTATTGTTACTTCTCGTCAGGGTTTTTGCCACTTATATTGCTGCATTCTCTTGAGGCACTCTGGGGGGTAACGCATTTATAGAATGAATTTGTTCCTCACCTGTTGTCCTTTGTGTGTTTCCCCAGGGTTCATGACGTACATCGTGGAGCCACTCTTTGAGAGGTGGGCCCAGTTTACAGGTGATACACCCCTATCTGAAAATATGCTAAACCATCTCAGGAGGAACAAGGCCAAGTGGAGGAGTTTGCTCCACAAGCAACACAGCAGTAGTAGGAGCAATGACCACTCAGGTCAAGTGACTGGCAGCCAAGAACAGACTTTAAATGAAGAAGAGACTCCTTAGTGGCAGCTTTGCACTTTTCCTTATAGCACTGCTATCTCTGTCTTGATCACAGCAGCAAACAAAATCCCGGGGAGCTAGGAGCCTGTTGTCAAGACCGTGGAAAGGGAAGAAATGGCAAAGCAGAAGCTGTAAGGGTCCTCACAAACAAGCCCGCAGTTCTGCTGCGTTCCTTTCTGGATCTCCTTCACGTTCCTCTCCCCTCTCTTCGTTCTGCGCATGCCTGATGCCATTTGTCACTTCCGATCATGAACTGCCTGAATGCGGAGTCCCAGTCAGCAGTACTGAAGCCGGGCCAGTTACGGCTGCCATGAAGCAGGGGGGATTACTGAGAGAACAGGGGAGACAGATAGAGGCACTCTTGGTTATATATTCATTTACCACGAGTCATACTGTGACATATGTATATAGGCCCAGAGCGCCATACGCTCTCCAGGCTGGCAGCTGGGCTGCACATTAAACCACCAGCATCTTCAACATCCAGAGGACACTGGCTGAGTGAGACAGCGCTCACAGAGGGCAGAGAGAGTCTGGTTATTTTAGTAATTAAAACAAAAACCTTTTTAACTTTTGTATTCTGTGCAGTAAACAACAGATCTATAAACCTTGGACTGAAGTTACTCTCCGTATACACAACTCCAGTGTAACAAGGCTCATTTTGGTAATCATTTTTATGCCACTTTGGATAAAAGACGGGCATCTTCTCATTGCAAGGAACAGTATTCCCTCGCAAACGAAAGGGAAGGTGGTGTACAGTCTAAACCTTTGAAACATGAACAGATCTATCTTTTGAGTACTGTTTCAAGTAACATGTTTATATTCATATGTGTACATTTTCTGTAAATACAAAGCGCTACTGATTCCCATGCCAAAATACTGGAGTACTGTGGGATTGCTACCTGTAAAAACATTGGCACTGTGAACAGAATACTGTTAGTTTTAATACAAGAGAAAGCATTTGTAAATATGGTATAGAGTTTATTAATATACACCATTGTTTGTGGATAAAAGCCTTAACTTTTAGCATCCTTCATCTTCTGATAGCTGCCAAAATCATATGATTACAAGATATGATTCTGAACTGCCTTTCCACTATCCAAGGTGTATCAAAGGTCATTAAGGAATGAAGTCTGGCAGGATAACTTCTTGAAAACTTCAAACACATTCCATATGGGTCCGTGTTGTTAATCCATGGCACCTTGCACATTTGGTCTAGGCAAATGCTTCACAGAGCCTGAAGTTTAAGAAAACCCACAGCAACACCACATAATTTGACAGTTCAACCTGATTACCCTTTATTCAAGAGTGTGAATTTTTATTAAATAGCTTAGTGATCTACAAAGCACGACATTCTAATAGTTCTGGAGTCCAATTGTTTTCTCGAGTGATGTTGCAGTGTAGCTGATTTTTTCCCCACATTCCCTCCTTAGATAGCCAGCATCGAAACACATTTGTATTTTTCGTTTAATTAAAAAAAAAGATACTTCAACTGACTTTTAGATCAGTCTCACTCAATGAAGGGGGGGGGGAGCATTGTAGTTAGACTGTTAAGAAAAATCCTCTTAACTATCATAGTAGCTGAGTAATTTTCTATGGTCTCGTGTTTGTGAAAGATACATGGCCTTATCTATGCCGTAAACAACCTCAGTTCAGATAGTCTTCATAAAACTTTACATAAGCTTCCATCATTTCAATGAGATTGTATTCTCGGACACTACTGCATTGCACCAAAGTGATTGCCCCCTTCTCCTCTGCCCCCAGAAAAATTAATTGCATTCAGCTAAAGTATAGTGTTGTTGTAAACCCCCCATACATCAAATCTGTATAGCTGTTTTCCAAAAGAACTAGCAGATATGGCCATATAATCATGTTTGGACGTGAATACCTTGGAGAGGCCAACAAAGAGCGAGCTATTTAAGTTGGTGTTTGAGAAAGAGAATACTTACTCATAAAAGTGCAAGGGGAGATATAATAGAATTTTTCTCAATTACAGGGAATATTGACTTGATTAGACAAAGTGTTCATGCTGATCAGGTGACTAATATGTTTAAAGGAAAATAAAAAGCGTAAGTTTTAGTAAAGGATGTTTTACTCTACTAATTCATTGGACATGTATCTTCAAAGAGACTGAAACCCAGTGAAGTAGGAAGGTGGAAATCACTATGAGAACACAAAGCATCCTGAGAACAATGTTTTTCTTCTCCTCTGCTGTTTTGTAAGCTATAAGCAGTAGAAAACATTCTTCTTCCTCCCTCTTGAAATGGGACTCACGTATTAGAAGTACCGTAACGAGCAAAGAGAGAGAGTAGTAGAATAAAATTATTTCTAACTACAGGACATAAATGTCTTTTTAACGACCTGATGGTGGGGGTGGGAGCATCACCACTTTGCAGCTTTTTAGGTGTATCCTTCCTTCTCCTGACGGATTTAGGACAATTATTAGCACATTACGTGAGCAATGTAATGTGCTGCTTAGAAGCACTTAAGTACATACAAAAGGATATAATTTCCCTTGGTTTGTCTTCTTACTAAGAAATGGAAGCCATTTTCCATCTAGTTCAAAGAATTTTCTTAAAATGTTCTAAGTTTACTTAAACAAAGCCGGTGACCAGCAGCATAAAAAGCTCTTGACACATATATTGTTGAGCTGTTCCTGAGGAGCTTCCAGAAAATAGGTCCAACAGGAAAGCTTAGGTACAAATCAAGTTCTGTTATAGCTACAATAAACCCAAGACCTTTTCTGTAATTAGAGCCTACAGGGCCCATTGCAAGTCTGCTCTTACCAAGTTGAAACTTCCCAACTTTGAAAAGCTGCTCTTAAAATGAACAGGTTGTGGGTTTTTTTGGTGCACTGAACATACTTGCTAGATTTCAATCACCTTGTCTAAAGAAAAAATGCTTGAAATATAGGTTCAGGGTGGCTCCAGAAATGCTTCTGTACTCGTGAGCCAAACCTATTACACAAGATCGAGTCTGGGCTGGTTTGCCTCAGGTGCTCTAGACAAAAGCGTGCTGAAAAGTTAGGCTCTGGCAGCAGATGCTTGGCAGCCAGATTCACTAGGGTCTGTAATGCAAAATGCTACCATTTGATTTCCCATAGAAGAAGCCAAACCATACCTGATACAGCCAATCCAACAGCACCAGTGCTCAGTATATGTGGTTGTGATACATATTTGGTATTATCTAGTTTGGAGGACATTTCTGTCTGTACTGGGATTTCTCCCCAGGATGCCAACAGAATGCTAGATGCACAGAATAGAAAAACATCTATGCAGGTAATGCAGATTTTTGTCTTGTTAGCCCTATTAGCCACTTTACAGAAAGTCCTTGTAAATTATTTTTCTTTCTTACTGGGCCAGTGCAGCTAAAAGATTCTGAAGTTTTAAAACGGAGTTAGGTTTTTCATATAAGGAAAGAAGCAGAAAACTGCTAAAAGCAGGAGCTTAAAACACTTTTATGGCCCACAAATACAATTCATTTGATTAGAACCTAGCTTCTTTAAATGCAGATGTCATACTGTCAGAGAGGCAAATTCTGTATAAAGAACAACAATAATAATAAAAGAAAGTGGTGGTAAGTGAAACGTTTAGGCTGGTTAAAATCATGCATATGTATGCATTTTCATTAAGTAAAGATTTTTACCTACCTTTGGGTTTTTAAGGGTCAATGTTCCAGCCACCAGCCAAAAGGGGGAAAAAAGGACTATTGAAAATGTGTGCCTTTGAAATACAGAAACAGAGAGAGGAGTAACTGAGATTAAGTAGAGTCTATGGAGAAAAAAACCCACATGATCTGCAGTTCTATCTAACCTAATCTACAACATGGGTCAATTATTTTTCTATAAACTATTGGTTTTCATGAAGAAAATCAAAGTCTCCCCAAACGATCAGTGAGAAGGCTGCTGCCACAGTAAACGAGATGGGGGTTGGACAAGATGATCTTCAGAGGTCCCTTCCAACCCCAACCATTCTGTGATAAGCCCGTTTTCACACTGCGTAGCTATCTCACCAGCTTTTCCAATCTGTGGTTGAAACGTCTATCAAGTTTCCAACAAAACAGAGACAGAATGCATACTAGCCCTTCCAAATGGACTCTCCTCGGAAAGGAGAAACACTCAAGTAGTTATAATTTTATTTTCAGGTATCAGTCAGGGTACCAGCCATAATTATAGCCTTATATTTTAAGTCACTCAGCTGAGTTGTCCATAAAGTACTCCCATTCCCCTCTTGACGCCACCATGCCCTGCTCATGGCCCACAAAAATCAATACTTAGATTTGAATTAGGAACCTGCAAATCGAAAAAAAGCCACCCCAAAACACAAACAAAACAAAAACTCAAGGCAAGCTTCATGCCATGAATAAGTATCCAAATTACTTTGATTGGTGCAAACTATTATTCTATTACTTGTTTCTATAATCCAGCCAATATTTTAGGTACATAAACCTTAAGTGCAGAGCATAAGTTTGACTTGGATGTAAAATATATTCTGCTTATCTTTGAATTCAAGATTGTATATGTCATGTTTATTGTAAAGCATTTTATATATACATATTCACATATCTTATACAACTCTATGGGCCAAACACTGGTCCCACCAACTTCACTGGGACCAAGAAACAGCCCCCATATGTGCGTATATATGCCATATGCATCATTCTGAAAGGAAGCACTAGATTGTGTGAAAATGCTGTGACTGCTATGCAGTGATGCCAAGAGACTTAACTGTATCTTTTTTAACATACTGCTGTAAGTATTCATCATGTCAAAGAAGGACAACTAATAAAAAAAATAAAAAAAGAAGAATGAAGTGTCCAAAGTTCTTTGGTAGAGCCAGCTGATTGAACGTATCTCCTCAGTTAGCAGAAGACATTCTGGTTTGACAAAGCCACAAAAGTCCTGCTGCATCCATCCCCCCACTGCCTCTCCTTCCCACCAACAAAATAATCACTTTCCTACTGCACTGTTTCTGAGAACTTTTCTCTAAATTTACCCTTAGTGTTGCTGTAGGAATTTAAATGGAGTCACCAGCAAGGAAAGTCTTTCCATATCTTTCTCCTAAGCATATAGTAGAACAATTTTCAAACCCCAGGGAAAATGTTTCCCTGTTTAAGTATTTAAAGAAGAGGGAGTTGTTTTTTACTATTGTTTTAGTTCCAGTAACTAGTTCTCCTTAGCGTCATTGGTCAGTTTTAATCTCCGTTTTCTCATTTCTCCATTGCAGACAATGTTATACATATGTGCAACGTGACAGAGGCTTGTGAAGTTTAATTGAAAATATGGGAAATATTGACATTCTACACCAATAAATATTTCTAACTGTGAAACACCTGCCATTGCTGATGGACTTCTGCCACTGCAGGGACTCTTCTTCTTGACTTTGATACATTTCTAAAGCCAGAATGTATTTGTACCTCAAAGTCTTCAGGAACAACACCCACATAGTTTGTGCAGAGCAAATGCTACAATTGAACTGAATATAGGAGCTGGAAATAGATTTGGTTTCAGTGTTGTTTAGCCAATATTTTAAATCACTTTCTTAAAATAAAAAATCCACCCTTCAGAATCATAACAAGAAGTGTTTTCATGTGTCCCCCGGATGCAAGCTGAATTGCAGAATGGGTTCTAGACTGAAGCCCCTTAGAGATCTGTCCTATATATAGATGGAGTTGTGATGGTTTCTCCAGGAGAAGTTTTACGTAGTCAGCACTGGAAAACCACTCTCAATTTTCCACAACGGATTTAGCAGTGTTATTTTCAAGAACAGCTAAGTCAATACATTTTCCTACTCTGCACAGGCACTGTCTGTATGGATGCTGATGTTTAATGGTTCAAAACAAATAATGTAGACTAGCATGTTGAAATGAATCACTGAACTTAACAGCAAAAGGAAAATTCATAATATGGCAAATTTTTTTGTCCTGGTCAAAGACTTAACTGTGGTTTTAAAGCTCAGTGGAGAATCTGAGAAATATAACTATTCATTAAGAAAAGAAGCAATACAATATGCACGTGACAAACAATTATTTAGGTGGCAGACACTCCTTTTCCCTAAAGGTGAGGAAGGCAGGGTCTCTCCAATGTCCAACACAGTCCAATCCTCTCCGAGCTAACATGGGCGTAGTTACAAAATACACTGGTTTTAGCAACAAGGCAGGCTTATGGCGTTCCCACTCCTACACCTCTTGATCTTTCAGTGATGTTGTGTACAGTACAGTCTCAAACAGCTATTTAGGGAGAGACAGACAGAAAATGAACCACAGAATAAAGAAAGGGCTTAAATTGGCTCTGCCACTAAAACCAATGGATCACCCTACTATATCCTGGGCTAGTTCGGGTCTCAGGAAGAGTTTTACTAAACATCATGCAACAGCTCCACCCATGACAATGGAATTTTGCTACCAGCAGCACTACGTCCTAAAAGCTACCTTGGGTGTCTACGCAGGGCCACGTAGACCTAAACGTACAAGAAAGTGAGTATCACAACAGCAGATGAATTTCATGTCAGATGATTTTACGGCAATACACTTTAGAGAGAAGAGTTGAATCCTATACCCTACAGGGTTCTAAATAGATTGTACTAGATTAGGAAGGGGACCTGGGTGTCGTAAGAAGTTGTAACTAAAATGGAGTATTAGAATTCATATGAACAAGGATAAAGAGGAGTTGTACTATCATCTCTACCTCTCCTACCACCCAGACATAAATTCTATGCCATCATTTTCATACTAATCACCCCTCTCCAGAAAGCGCAAGTACAAGAGTGGGAAGTGCAAAGAAGGGTGGCAAAAAGCAATCTGAATCACGAAAAATCTCTAGAAAGGAGAGACGGGGGAAAAAGAGACTGTAGCTTCCTTAGTACCACCTATTAAAAAAATGAACATTTGGGCAGATTGAGAGCTTCTGTTTTCCCCAAATCAAAACATAGGTAAACCAAAGTAAAGCAATACATGTGGAAGCTGCTGCCACAAGAATACATTAACCTTTAACCACATAGCAAAACTTAAAAGAAGATTGAACATTTATATGAACAAAAAGAAAATTCACTGTTACAAATAAATATTACTAAAAATCATAATCCTGGAGAAAACATACTTTAAGACTTAAATCAATCTTCAGTTTAGAATGATGCTTTCATGACCTACTCGTGCAGGTCAGCAGCTCTTACGCTCCAAATCCAGAGTTTTCATTTGTATGTGCAGAGGTTTCTTATGTGTTTAGCTCATACATAAGCATATTTATGAAAGAAATAAAGCTACCAAAAAGAAAAATCTAGAGCTACACCTACACAAGTATTTTATGCCCAGCCTCATTTCTATAGCAGGACCTACCAACATCTGGAGACAAACTTGGAGCTAGTCACTTGTGCTGGTTTTGGCTGGGATAGGGTTAATTCTCTTTATAATAGCTAGTATGGGGCTATGTTTTGGATTTGTGCTGAAAACAGTGTTGATAATACAGAGATGTTTTAGTTGTTGCTAAGTAGTGCTTACACTAGTCAAGGACTTTTCTAGCCTCCCATGCTCTACCAGGTGCACAAGAAGTTGGAAGGGGAGGGGACACAGCTAAAATTGTTGATCCAACCGACCAAAGGGATATTCCATACCATATGACATCATGCTCAGCATATAAAGCTGGGGGAAGAAGGAGGAGGGGGGGAACGTTTGGAGTGATGGTGTTTAGCCTTCCCAAATAACCGTTGTGCATGATGGAGCCCTGCTTTCCTGGAGATGGCTGAACACCTGCCTGCCGATGGGAAGTAGTGAATGAATTCCTTGTTTTGCTTTGCTTGCATGCGCGGCTTTTGCTTTACCTATTAAACTGTCTTTATCTCAACCCACGAGTTTTCTTGCTTTTGCCCTTCCGATTCTCTCCCCCATCCCACCGGGAGGGAGTGAGCGAGCAGCTGGGTGGTGTTGAGTTGCCAGCTGGGTTTAAACCACAACATCACTTCAGGCAATTAAAATCCGAAGAAAAATGGAAGTACCGAAATATACAGTAGATTCAGAGACAGACTCAACAAGAAAGATAAAATATTGTCCCAAAGACCACTCTTCTGTATCTTTCATGTTTTGCATTAGATAAATATATTTCAATTCAATCTTTAGAGGGAGTAGGAAAAAATATATTTATTAGTGTCATCAACTGAGAGACCAAAACGCAAGTGAAATTACTTTATTTAAAATGTACTGTTTTGCTGGGATGAGGTTCCATGTATAGGAGAGGTACTCTAGGACATTGCCACTGCCTTCTGTAGTACCTATGCACAACACAATTCCCCTCAACGTATCAAAAAAGTCAACACCACCAGTTCTACCATTACTGCAAGGAACATTAAGGAGTGGCTATTTGCACTATGTGCTTTGAAGTACCTTTTATCAGCACTAAGGCCTAATTAAGATGCACATACATGTGTATGCTATAACTGCCCCAACTCCCACATTAAAGGAAAACCTTCCTGAACAATACTGCTACCTGAAGACTGCCTATGTAAAGGCAGATATTAAACAAACTAAGAAACATAAATTAAATAAGTCAGTGGTTATGTTGGATGGGTACTTCAGCTACTCAAAACAGCTAAGTGACATTGGCACATTGTATGCTTTAGGTGCATAAAGGTGTGTACAAAAGTTTTAACATAGCAAATACCCTTCCTACATTTACCTTCATTGTAGCTACAAAGATAACACACACCAAGATTATATTACCTGAAGGTATTAGTGAACTGAAGTGAAGAAACCTGGATAAGAAGCCATATAGTCGACTTCCTTTTGCACTCGATCCTCACGATTCCTCTGTACTCAGTGTATCAGGAGTCCCATCTGGAGATGACTAAAACTGATTATCAAGCCCCCATTTTTACCTTCTTAGATCTCTTGCTCCCCCATGCTCGCCTAATTACAGTCAGCTTCTTGAAGACACCAACTAGTCACAAGCAAGACAAAAAATAATTTGCTTTGGGAAAGTATGGTGTTTATTATGTCCCCAATCATATGTTACATTCTTTTAAAGAGCAGAGTGACTTCCCCCTCACCCCCAAAAGAAAGAAGGAATTCTTCCTTCTCCGAGATGCTCTGGATTGGGCTGGAAGAGAGAAAGGTCAGAGTCTGCAGGGTATTTCATGTGAGAGAGCTACATCAAGAAGCTCACAACTCACTTGGAGAACACAGCAAATAAATAAAATTCTTGCGAGGCTTTGCTGTCACCTAGACATGAAAGGGGCCTAAGAGACTTCACTGCAACTCAGAAAGGTACTAAGTTCAGTGGAAGCAAGGACTCATATGCAAGGGCACAACCCCCTTTTTATTTTGTCTTCCTTGGTCATTTCCGAGTTGTCCCTAGTTAAAACTATGGAGGTTTTATTGTAATAAAACCTGGCTTTTTGATTTCAAGACAAACATTTTCCTGAGGCTCAGGTCAGCTTCAATTCCTGTCACACTTTTTATTAAGCACATTTTACAACAGTCTGAAACCTAATTTTTTTTTTTTTTTTTTTTTTAAGAG